>JAVSCE010005578.1:0-128315 GCA_032199065.1 Smutsia gigantea | reverse complement strand
TAACTACCATGTTCCATGTGTAGGAAGAAAAGGTAGAGAGATATGGCTCTTTAATAATCAAGCTGAACTGGTTCGACTAGGTACACCCAGCAGACATTTTCTTGACCTGGGTAAGATGCCTGAAAACTAACTCGTTTGACAGTGATGCAAATTTTCAACACATGTGTCAGTTAAAATGGCCATGTGTTTTCTGGAGCACCTCTTGCTACTCCGAGTCTGGATAAAACTTGCTATTACAGCACAAAAGAATGCTAAAAGCTGCTGGCACTTGCCAGTGGTCACAGCAGGTCCAGGTTTTCAAAACAAGGGTATTCAGTGGCCTGAATTCAGTTGGAACAGCAGCATAAACATAAATGGAGGGCAGTTCTGATAGAGCGGTAGGATCAGAGTTAGGGTTTTTCTGTTGTTAATTCTTTATTTCAATATTGACCCCAATGCCATGGCTACTTTTTTTGTGTAACTTAGAAAGAGGATAACAGCATGAATAAGTCTTCCAGTTTCCCCACATTTTACCCCACACATCAAAAGGAACTGCATCTGTTCCTGCTCCAACTGTATCAACAATTCCCAGGACCTGAAACTGCCACTGCCCCCATGCATCTCAGAACCTCGCCCGGTGCTGAGCCAGAAGCACTCCCATTCCGGCCATGTCTGTGCCAGAGAAGATGTGAGCACTGCCACTCATTCTCCAGCAAGCTTATGGCCCAAAGGAGACATGCCTACTGGAACCCCAGCTCGCCCAGCATTAAAAAGTTCTCAATCTGATCTCTTCTCAGAACTATGTTTCTGAGGAGTGGCCCAAAGCACAGGCCTCATCCAGAGTGAACAATCGAGCTGTAGGTCTGGTTACTCAGAGTTGCAAGATAACCCATCCATAAAAAATGCCAATTCATTTCAACAAACAGCTCTCAAATATCCTAATTACCAAATGCTAAGGATAAAAAGATGAGTAAGAACTGACTTCGGCTCTCACAACTTCAGACAGACCAATAAAAAGCAGTACCCAAGGAAACAGCGCAATAAATACTAGAAGCCTACAAAAGAGGATCTCTCTGTGCATTATCTTATTTAATTCTCACAACTCTGTTAACTGCCACTTTAGAGATGAGGAAAATGAGGCCAAGCACGGTTCGATGAAGTGGGACCTGAACCTCAGTCTCCCGGACTACCCGACAAGCCGACCTGCCTCTGCCCGCTGCCCACGCCCTCCTCTGGGACACTGTCTCCTCACCCACAGCCTTCATACTCCTCCACTGACCGAACTATCATTTCTTATGCATCTGCTCTATTACAGCACAGCAAATCGAGAAGTGAACACAACACACTACCCCTACTTTGCCAGAGCGCATGGGAGTCTGTAGCACACAGCACGAGCAGTAATAAGGATGTGGGTGAAGTGCTACACTGGGGAAGGACAGTCTACAACGGGGACACAGCAGGAACACCTCACCTCTCACAGAGGGTCAGAGAAGACTCCATAAGTGCCATTTATACCGAGACCTGAAAACTCGCAGAAATGCATCCGAGACCAAAGGACCAACACTGTCCGACTCTTCCTCAAGTCTCCTTTCTGGGCAGGACAACACCTGCGCCCCCTGACTGAGCTCTCCCCCTCACATGGCTCCAACGATATATATGCAGATGGCTCTTCACTCTTCAGAGCTTCAGACCTGGACACTGAAAACAGCCTCCTGGCCACCTGCACTGGAGTGTCTCTCAGATCCTCCAAATTCACATTTCAAAATCAGTTTCCCCTCCCCAACCTGCTGATTAGTTAACAGCTTTGCCACACAATACCTGCCTTTGGCAGTTACAAGAAATGCTCACTCCAACAATAAACCAAGGAAACAGTATGTGAAGCCAGGGAAGCAGACACACAGTGAGAGGGGAATTGACAATCTCTGTCTGGACCCAAGGGAACAGACCATACACACAGATTCATTTAGGTGTCTGGTCTTTAAGGAGTCTGCTGTGTACTCATCATGCAAATCAGTTCTCGGCCATCCTAAGTGTTCATTTCACAGGGCTAGCTGGAAACTCTCAAGAGCATTTCAGACTATGTATCTGTTACCCACAAAAATGCAGTCTAATTTAAACACATAAGTACATAATTTGCTGGAGGTTTTACTACATCCACTTGCACATGTCCTATGTCATTTATCTTGACAACAATCTTGTACGGTATTTTCATCCCCACTTTACAGATAAGGCCAAAGAAGCTCCAAGAGGTTAAATACTGTGCCTGTACTCACATAGCTGAGTAGGTGGTGAAGCCAGAACTCATTCTCAGGAGTTTTGGCACTAAATATCGTACTTCTGATTTTTACTTTGTTTTTGTAAAAGTTTTAGTAAGACAACCTGATGAAGGGGGTAGTGTAATCACCATAATATTGCTCATTTAATTGTAGATTAATGATATCAAAATAAACTTAAAAGTTTTAGTAAGACAAATTCACCTCCCATACAATTCATCCATTTGAAGTGCATAATTTAACGGTATTTAGTATATTCACAAAGTTGTGTAACCATCACCACCAATTTTCGAACATCGCACCTGAAAAAAATCCCATACACATCAGCATTCATCTCCCCCATTCTCCCTAACGCCCAGCCCCATCCCCAGCCAGCTACCAGTTTTACACAGTTTTTCCTATTACAAAACAATACATACCATCAAGTGTCCTTTCAACTGTAACCTGTCTCCAGGACAGGGAAACAGGTAACAAACTTTAACATGGCACTAACAGCTAAGCAATACTTACTCATGTCCATTGTAAATTCTTCCTTTCAGATTTAGGCTGCTGTTTTCCCTTTCCCAGATATTATTTTTAAAGGAAGAAACACACTGCTCACTAAGACCCAAACTAAATCCCTCATTCTGTTTTGACAGCTCATCATTTAGTGAATGGCAGTGAAAGTATTACTCATTCATGCTTCTTAGCAACAATCACACTTACTAGGCATTCGCTAGGCCTTTCAATAATCCACACACTTTATCAAACTCTTCCTAGTAAGAAACCCAAGCTAGAGAAGAAATGCTAAGACCCAAATACCAGCAGAAGGCTCAGAACCCATAGATCTAACTTCCCCAAATAGTTAGCTGGCCCAATTCCAACAAAGAGAGTCTTGCTCACTTGAGGGAATAAGGAGCTGTCTGAAGAAGCCAAGGGCAGCCAGACACCCATCACAGAGAACTGGACTTCAGGCATCCATGCAGATTATTTTGCAGGTTATTGGTTTAACAAACTACGTGCCACGGTGACAGCTAAAAGGAGTATTTTAAGGCAAAGCACCTCACATCAAAGCTGACTGTTGGGCATAAAGGCTAGTAGAGTCAGCGGCCACACTGATGCAGTTCTCATCCTCAATTTCTCAAATCACCCTCCAGGAGAAAAAAAAACCTCAGAATGATGCCACCCCCACCCCCAGCTACCTCCGGAGGCCCCTCCCAGGACGGCCAGCGTCCTCTCTGAAGCTTCCTTGAGCCCCACAAGGCCATACTGCAGGGCACTGCAGCCCAGCCCTCTGGAGCTTACAGTTCTGTGGGAGAAACAAGACCCACAGACACAGGGCAATTAAACACAAAGGAGTAGAGAATCAATGTGCCACTGCATTGCTCCAGAACCCAGAGCGACAGGCAGCCTGTGTCACAGGCCAAAGGGAGGAGAATGCCAGGTAGAAAAGACTGGAGAATGGAAGAGGCTGACGGGGCTTAGGTCTGGGATCCTTCCTGCCCGGCCAGGGCTTTTCCAGCAGTGTGCCCCACCCCTTTCTCTTCTTTTCCCTCTTCCTCTCTAAACTTGGGTTTCCTCTCTGATTTCATTTGAAACAGTAGTTCTCAACAGGGGGCAGGGGAACAGAGCACGGTTACTAAAAAAAGTGCAATTCCTATTGCTGGTGCCCCCCACCTGCCAGCCCACCCCTAACGCATATCCAAATCTCTAAAGCAGGACTTGGGACTGTGTATTTTTAGAAAGTTTCTCAAAGAACCATGTTATTAAAAAAAAATGTTCCTTGTGCAAAACAGGTCTGAAAACACCTAACCCACTCTATAATATATAATCAGGAAATGAGAGCCAAAGAGGTAAAGGGGCTCCCTCAATGTCACACAGAAAGGGCATGGCCTGTGCCCAGGTCTCCCAAATCCAAGCTAATGCTCCTCCACCTTCTGTAAGGGATGAGGGCACATGCTCTGACCACCTGGTCCCAGTGCCTAGAAGAGTGAAGGAGTAGACTTGGAGCAGTGCAAAGGGCGGAGGGAGAGGGGGACCTCCAATAGCAAAATGACACAGGAAGGCTGTGTCCAGGAGCCTGGCCATGGCATGGGGGTGTCTCAGGGGGTACAGCAGGGAAAAGCGGTGGTGCTGGAGAGACCAGTGGAGCAGTCATGATCAGTGGTCCCAGGCATGAGAGGAGATGCTGGCAGGAAGGGTGGAATGAATGGAAATGAAGACATACCACTGCTCCACACATAAAGCGCATCCTGGGGACTGTGACTGGTTCAGAGTACAGATGACTGGGGAAAGAGGGGGCTACTGGTAGCAGCTGGGAAGCCTGCCTTAAAAAGAGAAAACTGAGCTGGATTAGAGGTATAGGCCCAGGATAAAATACCCCGCCCCAGGTCCTCCTGGAATTCCTGCATTAGCTCATGGAGAAAGAAATTGTATTGGAGAGGCCCTTTGGGTGGACAGGAAAGGTGCCCCCTGTGGGGCTGGCATAGACTTACAAGAAGGACAGCACACCTGGCTCCAGACACAGCCTGTGAGAGCACAAGGGAAGAACAACACTGGAAGGGAATGTAGGTCAAGTCTTGCCACTTGGACCTGCGCTGGTGGCCCAAAGAATGCACACATGAACGTATGTACATACACACATGCGTGCACAGCTTTCAGGGTGAAAAGCAACTGCAACAATTAACATTTAGTAAGTGTTTGTTTACTACATGCCAGGTACTGTGACACCAACTTTCCGTGGACTGCCTCACTTAAGACTAACAATAATCTTATGGCCTAGATACTATTATTTTTATTGCCATTTCACAGATCAGGAAACTGAGGCTCAGAGAAGTTAAACACCCAGCCCAAATCAACACGGCCAGTGACAGAGCTCAAATTCCAAAGCTATCCTCTTAACAGCCACATCACACTGAAGGTCAAGAGGGTAGCACTGGGCTGTGCCTAAGTGCTGGGAGGAAGGTGTCAGGTGGCAGTTTGGGGGCTGTCAGAGTCTTATAATTTAAGCTAGCTGATGTGAAAAATAGCAGCTGCTGAAACACATGACTCTGCCTTCGTACCACTCCCCCAACCCCAGGACTGCTATATAAATACTAGGTCAGCTGAATAGCTGGCAACCAGCTAAATTCCTTGGAACAGGAGCTTTTCCATGGTCTTGGATCAAGAGGAACCAGCAGCAAATGAGACGTGCCTACAGGCTCACAAAGGTACAGAATGAATCAAGGAAACAACCCTGCATCCTAGCGGCACACCTTGGCTCTTATGCTTCAGGACTTACCTCCCTTGCATCCCTGCTCACACACCTTCTGTAAGGGATGAGGGCACACGCTCTGACCACCTAGTCCCTGTGCACTGACAAGCTTTTGAAGTTGTCCCTCTTGTCTGCCGGCTATATCATCCCCCTCCTTCCCACATGAAAGCCCACCTCTACACTGCCCTTTCCAAGTCCCACACAGCTTTCAAAAGAGGCCAGATGCTGCCACAGTTTCTGCAGAGGGCTCACTCTGGGCTCTGAGAGTATTCTGCGCACTCCTCCCTCAGAAGCAGGCAGCACCTCCCTCCCTGCATTAGAGCCATCTGTTGACTTGCGGTCTCTCCAACAGAATGTGAACCTCCTGAGTACAGATTGGTTTTTGCATTCCTAATTCTAACACAGTGTTTAGCAAATGGTAGGTACACAGTCAATAATTCTTCCAACTCAAGTTACTATTCATAACAACAGCATCTAGCAGTTGTTCTGTATTTGTGTCAGGCCATTTTCAGGTGCTGAGCTGGGTATACATGGCATTTCTTCTCATGCTCAGAGTAAGTCTGCAGAGAAGATGGTCATCCAATGTTACAGGTAAGGAGAGTAGCGGACAGGTGCAGTCACCCTGGGAGCTGAATCTCAAGAGATCAAAGCAGAATTCAATTCTGTATCTAGAGAAAAGTGGGAACACAGATTTTTCATCCAAAAAACCGGGCTCATTCCCTTCAAGGTATCCTCAGGAATTTTAAACCTCTCTTAGTAAAACTAA
Organism: Smutsia gigantea; assembly: GCA_032199065.1. NCBI lineage: Eukaryota > Metazoa > Chordata > Mammalia > Pholidota > Manidae > Smutsia > Smutsia gigantea. The sequence goes on along the minus strand of JAVSCE010005578.1, from coordinate 122,065 downwards.
AAGCAAAAAATCCAGCACCTCGGGACCATTGAAAAAACAGGCTGGCAATCCTTCAAAAGAAAGGGGTAGATTTCAAAATATTTCCCATTATAGCCAGCACTTCCATACCGAAGCTCTGCTTTTCTTGTGCCTGAAACTCCTCCCTTCTCCAGAAGCAAACAGCTGAGGGCTTAGACGCCACCTCTGAAAGGATACCCATCAGCCAGGCCTACAGGGAATGGTGCAGGACGGGCACAGGAGGGAAAAGGGATGACATTATCTTAGAAAAAGCATTTACAGATGCAACCAAAACAGCATGGTCTTGCAACTGACTTTGAAGTAGATAGAGTTATTACTCCCAGAGGTAATTTGATTTATTCATAGCTTAAGTAAATCACTGAACAGATGCGATAAATGGACAAAATTTGGTCTATGATGGAGAGACTCATTAGAAGTGAGGGAAGAGGAAAAGTCCACAAAATCAAACTAGCAAAGTGTCAAAGGCCAAATGTTAACAAAGAAAAACATTAACTAGTAAGTGTTGTCATTGGGTTGGAATTTCAAATATGATCAAATCATTCTCAAATGTATAAAGAAACAAAGAGGGAAAGATAGATTTTATTAGAGATACTGAAAAATACTCTAAGAAAGAGTCACCACACCATGAACTTCCTGGTGTGAAACCATGGCAACAACCACAATACTCCACTTCCATTAATCCTGTAGCTGGGAAAGATTTCTATTGTCTAAGATTAATGATTAAGCACTTTCTGAAATCATCCAAGTGGCTCTGACCAACAGCTTCTGAATTAACAGCAACAAGGACAGTCCACGTCTACTGAAGACTGACCACGTGCCAAGTGCTCTTACATGCATAACCACATTCAACAGTTCTAAGTGTTCATCTATACCTACCAGATACCATGCGTATTATTATTGTTCCTATTTTTCATGCAGAAATACAACCAAACCATAAAGACTGGCCTCCCTCACAGCTGGTGAGGGACAGCCACTGACAAGTGTTTGCCTTCTACAGAGCTGTGACCCTCAAGGGGCTTGAAGAGAGGAATGGCCCTTGGGTCCTTCCATGCCTCAGACAGCCTCTCTCCCTCCTGGGGTCCCTGTCCATCTCCACCTTCCCTCTACTCCCTCCCAAAGTAACAGAAGATTAGAGGTCACCAAAATTATTCTAGTTCAATCCTACCTCCCAATCCAGCTCAAGAGGTTTATTTCAAATGATTCATTAAACTGCAAACCCACTATCTCCTTGCTCTCTCAAAAAAGCACATCAGAAATCTCAAGCATAACTTGATTAGAAACATAAGGTGGTTTTCTGCTGGAAAAACAATTCAAAGTATATCTTCTCCCAAAGGATCAGCAGTACCATGTTCAAGCATGACCATCACATGCAGGTTACAAATTTTACGTGTATTATGAATGTAACAGACACAAACACAGTCTGGACATACTAAAAAAAGGAGATAATTGCTTTGGTCAGGGAAGCAAAATTAAGGGTGATTTTATTATTCTAACTTCTGAAGTCTGAAACTTCATTACATTGTCTTTATCACAAAAACAGGATATACATCTTTTATGATGATAAAAAAAAAACTTTGGCCCCTGAAAATCTAATTCTCTCTAAAGCACACAGTTAAATAAGATGGTTTAATATGGAAGTATTCCAAGAACATCAAACATCCTGTTGAGGATGCTCAGAGAAGGAGCCAGAACTTAAAATTTTTAAGTACAGGTTGCCCTCAGCCTAAGATTTTGACTGTAGCCATGGTTTTAACATGAGAGAGGGAAGTAGGGTGTGGGAGAGCATCTGGCTTTAAGACAGTGGCTGTCCGTGTGGCAGCTGTTTGTTGATCAGGCTGCAGGAAGTGTTGCTTGACAGCCTCATGACATCTTCTGATGTTCCATCTGCAGAAGTTGTGCAGTGTTGGATATGACCCAGGGAGATGCTGCAGGAAGCACATGAAGGAGAGAAAAAGCAGAAGCTTCGGACAGGTCATCAGGCTAAAGCCAGAGCTCAGAAAGTGATCATTTTAGGAAGAACTTTTAATGTCCTTTAATAGCCTCTTAAATCACTATCGGTGACCTGTAAACTCAAGAAAAGAGTTCACTATTGAGAAATTAGCTTGGGATGGAGAAAAAGTTCTAGAATCTTAAAAAAAAAAAACAGATATAGATTTTGCTTTTAAGGTATTTTTTGTTGCTAGGACTGAGGAAAGAGGTCCCTTTTAGGATAAGCCAATCTCTTTTGTCATGGATCTGCTAAAGTTAGTGGTACAATACAGCAGTGTTCCACCAAAAAAAAAATCTCAGTCATTTCATTTAGTGTGTATCCCCAACATCTAGAACAGTACCCAGTACTTAAATTGTTATCTCCAAGGAGCCCCATTAAGTTCTCAGTCACCAAGGAGATAGCCTAACAAATGCCAAGAAAGGAACTACTACAGGGGAACAGGAATGAAAAAGCCCTTTAGTGTGCAAGCAACTAATCATGACTATACATGTTTCACTAACAACATTCCTTGCATTCATAAATATATGGATAGGAAAATGGCCTGGGAATCAGACTGCCCCAGTTCAAATCCCGGCACCACCCCTTGCCATCTGTGACCCTGAGCAAGGAACTAACTTTCCACATTTAAACACACACAAAAAAGAAGGTAACACTGTGTCAGATAGGATAGTGCCCACTGAGTAAGACAGCTGAAAGGATGAGATAAGTACAATTCCTGGGACACAGAAATGCTTCATCAGTGTTAGTAATTCTTTTTTTTTTTAATTTTGATATATACCCCCAGTCATATCTGTGGGAAGAATATGGATCATAGGTTCACTTTTCCCCACGAAAAGAAATGGCCTTGAATGAGGACTTGGCAATCCAGTGCATTCTTTTCCCTGAGGGACAATGAAAAGAAAAAAATTGGCTCTTAAGTCTGGATTTTTTTTTCAACCCTTCCTCAACTCTCCATTTCTCTTCTTGCCTTTTCCCCCCACGTCTACATAAATGCTCTCAGGAGCTCCTGTGGGTCTGGCTTAGCGACTGGTACTGCTGGCTCCCAACAGACAGTTCTCACCTCTGTTCTGCAGTATTGCTGTGGTCGTGGGCAGAACATTTTACCATGTGGGGCTTCACTTCCACATCTACGTAACAGAGGAAGAGTACAGGGGTGGAGTGGATTATCTTTAAGTTGCCGCCCAAACCTAAAACCCACAAACAAGTAACTGATAATATTAGTCTATTCAAGTCAAACACTGACCTAAACTACTAGAAAGTACATTTTAACTATATTTGGAATACCACACAAATATGGGCACTCTAAAAGCTGAATTCTCCTGGTCTTAGTTTCACAGAACACGCGAACACCCTGAAGCTTTTATTCAACTCATCACGATGAAACAAACTCTTATTAAGCCAGAACTTTCTCTTAGGATCATTAGGTGCAAGTGTTTTTACAAGCTCCTGGGTACAAACACTAGGCATTTCTAAGCACTATAAATTTACCAAACCAGTGTGTATAATTTCAAGGTAAATGAGCAGAGAATTGACGATCTTGAAGAATCAAGAGTTGTCATTCAGCACCAGAGAAGGTGACTAAACAGAAATCCACTTAGAAGTCTCACAACTTTCTTTGGCTCTTTGTACTACCTAACATCTCTCCATCACACTGTGTTTCCATTAGGAAAAAGGGTCTATTTAAAATGACATTATAGATTAACAATTGACATGAAAAAATATTTACAATATACATTTCTGGTGAAAAAGGCAGATTACAGAATATTATCAGCAATATTAATTCCATTGTGATAAACATATGCATACAGCTACACACATTATCTGATAGGACACACTCCAAATTGCTTAAGAATTTTCTTTAAAAATTGTTCACATATCTGTATTTTTATTTCCTACAATGAACACATGCAGCTTTTGAAATAAAAATTCAAACAGGTGTTTCATTTAACAAGAAAAATGCATCTGGCACCGAAACTATTAACCAAATGCCTCCCAGAAGGAACCTCAGCACCTAGGGGTTCGCCTGAACAGAGGCACGACATCCTTTGTGCCTTGTGCCTATGACTAAGCTAGGGTGGTAATGCTGAGATGTTTCTAGGAATCAGCTATCAGATGCCACTAAGAAGGACCAGATCTCTCCCTCCTGTTTGCCTCAACTTCCAGAGTCATCTTCCCACTCACTAGCTTTACTAATTCGTAACCCTCCAGGCAAAGTTTACAAAACATGACCAAAGATCCTAAATTACTGCTCAGGTTTTAACTTTCAACATTCACTCGTTTAGAAAAATCAATGACAGAAAAGCCCAAGTTTCTCTGGCAGAAATCCAATTTTAAAAGTTGAAGCTAACTACTATCCCTCCTTTCAGGCCGTCCAATACCAAAACTTTCTGATCACAAGAAAAAAAATAAGCCATCATGCTTAAAAGCATCATCTTCAAATACTTTATTCCATTAAACACTTCTGCTTTTTTTAGCACAAAGTGCTGACTCTTGATAGACTCTGGTATACTGAGGGCAGCTGCGGCTGAACCTTCTGAGATCTGATCAGCCAAGAACAACTTCATCACCAGGCACAGGTATTATTACACTATAAGGCATGAAGGTTGTTCTGGTAGCTCAGTGACCAAACAGTAAAAAAAGTCTGAGAAATCCCAATTTTCCAGTTTACAAGAGCAAAGCGCTACAAAGAAGACATACACCAAAGGCAATTATGAGGGAAAGGAGTAGAAATGAGTTTTCGGAAGTGTTCTCAGGGACTCCGCCTACTGATGCAGCCAAGAGGTTACGAGACCCAGTGCTCACACAGGTCATAACCTAAGCCTCATCGCTGTTCACGTGCATTTCCAATAACGTGGTGTCCAGAAGCTATACACTTAAAAACAAATTGCTTTTCAACCCCTCATTCCCTTATCTTTTGAAAAACCATTCACAATGTCAGTCACAGCCTTATCCTGTTACAAAATATTTTTAGAGACAGATTACAACAGAGTGTCTACACAGCATTAGCTGATGGCAAAGAAAAAAAATTGCCAATTATAAGGATCTGAAAATGTGAACACTTCAGGCTTATTTTGGGACTGAACCACTCCCCTTCCCTAATTATTCCTCAAAGGAAATGTATCTGGCGTTGTGGGCAAAGAGGGAAAACATGTCTAATTACAACATGTGCACTTGGTGGATTAAAAATTCGAACATTCTTGAACTCTGGCCACATTTCAAAAGATCCACTTGTAGTTTAATCTCACTGAAAAGGGAGTTAAAGATTACTTGTAGTTCATTCAACCAGGACTCCATCAGAAAAAACACAGAAACTGACGTTACTTACCAGTGATACTACAAGTATCATCGCCGAAAATTCAAGATGACCCTGACTTCTTATCAAGCACTTACAGAGGAAGTGGTTTTTATTTTAAAATTAGGACTGAAAATAATTTCAAGAGTACTCTCCATTTCAAGAGGACTCTCCACTGGAAAACATATATTTTGAATTTGAAGATGAATATGCAAAGGCTCCCAACCCCCAGGTGGCTTTTCAGAAGCAGTCCCGGATCAAGACCTCTCATCCAGACCACCTGCCTTTGCTTTGCAGAGGTGGGAAAGGCAGCTGAAAACAATTGAGTTTGGTAGTGCTTCTGCTCTTTGCTGATTAAGGTTCTGGGAGAGGAGCAGAGAAAATCTTCAGGAATCCCAAACGAGGTCGCATCTAATTAGGCATTTGGGTTTGGAGCTATAGCTCGAGAATCCCTCAGAGTGGCCTACAAGCTGTAACCTCTCTAACCACGTCTCCTGTAACTCTCCCCCTCACCCACTGGCGCTTCCGCAGGGCTGGCTTCCTTGACTGATGCTTCCCCAACACTCTAGACTCTTCTTTCTACCTGCACTACTCTTCTCTCAGACCACAAGCATCTTCCAAGGCTGCTCAAATGCCAACAGCCAAAAAGGGAAAAGGTGCCTCTTCTTTTCCCATGATACTTATCACGTAATTTGCCAAGTAATTTACCTACATCTGTTTTATCTATTGTTTCCCTACTCTCTCCCTCAGGCTCCAGGAGAGCAGAGATCTTTATTTACTGACATATCCCACACCTTTAGAACAGTGCCTGACAGAGGAGGAGCTCAAAAAATTTTTTTCTGAATTAATGAATGAACTTGACAGTAAAACTCCATGAGGAAAGCGAGAGGGGGTGGAAAGGGTGATTTTGAGGGGCTGAAATGAAAAGCAGAAGAAACGAGAGGGGAATTCACAAGGGAGAGGTACAGACTGGCTGAGGCCGGGCCGACCCCCAGTTTCTCCCCGCAGTGCTGATAGGAGGCGGGAGGCAGTGCACTGTATCCCGCCAGGCGCATCAAATCGACTTAGAAGCGGGCAGCTGAGACGGGAGAGCTCAGAAGGCTCACTGAGAAATTCCTAAAGGCAAGCAGACCCCCCCAACCCCCCGGCGGCGGGCTCCGGGGAGCCCCCCCGCCACCAGGCTCCGGACCTGCCAGCCCTTCCCCTTCGGCGGTGCCCAGAACCCCAGCTCTTCTCCGGGGTGGTCAGGGCCGGCTCGGGCCCCTTCACCTGGTGGCCAGCGAACAGGGCCCTGAGCTCGAGCACCTGCCTGCCGGCACCAGAGGGTCCCCAACCGGCCGGCGCGAGGCCCCAGCGTGCCCAAGGGCCTCACCCCGCCCGGCTGCCCTCCCGCACACCGGCAGGAAGCGCCCGCGGCAGGGAAGGGGGTCCGCCGTACCCCGGCAGCTCCAGCCCGACACCCCGCCCGCGGGAGTGCCCCCTCACCTCGGGGCGCACGTACGACACGAAGGAAGGCTTGGGAGCCTTGGTGCCGCTGCCAGCGCCGACTACCCCTTTCCCTAGCATACCGCCGCCCTAGGAAGCAGCGACGCGCGGGAGCAGAGGCGGCCGCTCGGGTTCCGGCAGCGGCGGCGGCCACCAGCACTGGAGGCTGGGGCTCCGCCCATCCCCAGGGCAGCGGCCGTCCCGGCGCCGCCCGCATCCGGCTCGGCCGCTAATACGGTTTGCCCCGCCCACCCGTCGCGAAGGCTCAGTGAGCCGGAGGCCACGCCCTCTCCGTTCCGGCAGGCGGGTCTGAAGCGCAGAGATTCAATTTCCCAGATAGCTCCACTCCACCCTCCTGGCAAAGCCCGCCCCTACGCGTTCTCTGATTGGCCAGAAGGCGCTGCCAGGCGAGCCCCACGCCCAGCCCCTTCTTGAATAAATCTGGAGAGATGTTTCCTCTGACCAATCCAGGGAGTGTTCTCTCCGGACTCCCCGACGATTGGATAGCCGTCATCCAGTGATCCTACGTTCAGTAAATTATGAGCGGTGGTTCATTGACGTTCTGTTTTCTTGTCCTATTGAAATAAATCTTCCAAAAGTGTGGTATAATGAATCCCAAGGTATGAGTTCCAAATCCACATCAATGACGTTCAGACTCAATATTTCATTTTTTTGTTTTTCAAACTATTCTAGTTTCAAGTATACAACATCGTGATTCAATAGTTACATACAATCATCACCCCCAACTAGTGTAGTTACTATTTATCAACAAAGATGTTACAGAACTACTGACTATATTCTCTATGCTGTACTTTCATCTCCGTGACGAATTTATATTACCACTGAAATTTTGTGCCTCTTTACCCCCTTCACCTATTTCACCCTCACACCAACCCCTTCCCTGTGGTGATCACCAGTCACTTCTCAGTGTCTATGAGTCTACTGCTGTTTTGTTTTTTAGATTCCACATATAAGTGAAATCATTTGATGTCTTTCTACGCCTTGCTTATTTCACTTAGCGTATTAACCCCTAGATCATCCATATTGTCACAAATGGCAGGATTTTTCTTTTTTATGGCTGAATAATATTCCATGTGTACTACATCTTCTTTATCGATTCATCTATTGATGGACCCTTTGGTTGCTTCCATACTTTGGCTATTATAAACAATGTGCCAATAAACATAGGGGTACATATCTTTTCTAATCAGAGATTTTGTTTTCTCTGGTAAATTCCTAGAAGTGGAATTATTGGGTCCAATGGTATTTCTATTTTCAGTTTTTTAGGACCCTCCATATTGCTTATAGTGGCTGCACCAATTTACTTTCCTGCCAAAGAGAAGGAGGGTTCCCTTTTCTCTACATCCTCACCAACACTTGTTATTTCTTGTCTTTTGGATAGTAGCCATTCTAACTTGCATAAAGTGATACCTCATTGTGGTTTTTATTTGCATTATTAACCTGATGATTAGTGATGTGGAGCATCTTTTCATGTGCGTGTTGGCCATCTGTATTTCTAGGTTCATTATTTTAAATGTAAGCAAAAATGAGGCAAACCAGATGTTAATAACACTCACTTAGGAACAGATTTGAATATTTGATCATAAAAGGCCTTGTTGACCTCATTTTCCCAAACTTTTTGCTTTTGTGTGTTTCTAACACAATATCAAAAGACTTCTTTTATCCTCTCTCCCAAGTTACCAATAAAATATTTAATGAAAAATGTTAAAATGTATTCAAATTTCACATCTGCCCCAAGCATTGTATTAGACACAGATGAGTAAGGTAGGAGCTTGCTATCAAGAAATTCAGTCTGGCGGAAAAAACTAGTAATAAATATTTGCAGTTACTTTTTTCAGTGTCAAGGCATTGTGCTAAGCATTAGTCTCATCATGAATAATGCTCTTTACCCTCTTCATCACTATGATCTCCTCCCCACAAGTCACTCCAAATAAACCCCAAATCTACGTGAAAACAAATGTGCTTATTTTCGCAAACACAATTTCAGGACAAATCCTATAGCCTCATTTTCAACTAGATTGCTGTTAACTCATCTCCCTATAGCAGTGCTGGAGTCACCACTGAATTGCATTATCTCAGTTTTCAGGTGAGAAGACAGATGCAAGTAATATGCCCAGTTCTCACAACTAGTCACTGACAGCTGGGATCCCAGCCCTGGTTTGCCTGATTTCCAAAGCCCAAATTTTTAAGTTTATAATTACACAAATTAGGAGGGAGCACAATGAAAGGGTGGTCAGTTCTATTTGGGAAGGCCAAGTCAGGCTGCACAAAGAAGGACACTCCTTATGGAGGTGTGTTGAAGAATGAATATTTGTCGGGACTAATAATATCACTTTATATTTCATAGCAGTTTTTACTTTCAAAGTGAAATGGCAGGGCACATTATTACAGCCTAAGCAAATTTTTACTTTCTTACTTTTCAAAGGATTTTGAATTTCCACAATCTTCCACCATAGTCAATATGTTAGCATGGGCACCCACGGCCAGGGCCTGGCTTCTTGGACATGCAGTTAGCGCAATGATATAAGGGCCACACACAGATGGGCTTGGGATTTAGTGCTGTGCAGCTTTCACCTTGAAGATCTTAATCATTTTATCTTTGAATTTGAATTTTTTAAGTAAAGTTTGGTGGGACAATGGAGTAAGCCCACGGGTCTGGAAGCCTCAGCTCCTGTGCAGGTCCACCTCCCATCCTTTCCCCACCTCCTCTCTGTACCCACAGCCCCGGCACCCTATCTCTCCCTGGCCATCCCACAACTGCTTTCCATCTCTGTCAGGACAGCAACTGGCCTCATGCTGACAAATGGGGAGGGGAAGTCTTATGTTCCCTGTCTTGCCAGTGGGTTTCAGCCCTAGACAAGTTCACCGTGGATTCAATGTGACCAAAGAAATGACAGTAGAATGTTCTTGGGACAAAAGGGTGTATTACCTGGCTTGTTCTCCCAGTGGAAGGTCGAGCACTTGTGTCTCTGCCTCTGCCTCTCTACCCGCACAGCTGTCCTCTGGGTCTCTCTGCCTGCACAGCCTCCCAGTCTCTGTCCTCTGCTCTGCTCTGCTCTCCTGCAGCCTTGCAGCCGTGCCACCGTGTCGCCCAAAGCACTGGGCAGAGCTCTTTATGTAGAGTCAATAACAACATATTGCCCACACATGTGTAGTGAGCTAGCCAACCAGGGCCAGGTGAGAATCCTGGCCATAGGAATCTTCACTTAATCCACACTCCACCCCTCCAGGATTCTTGCCTCTCAATCTACGTGCCCTCAATCCTCTGCAATGGTCCCTGTGCAAGGAAGCTGGAACACTGCAACCAAATTCCATAATAACAATAGAGGCTATGAAAATATACAAATAACAAAAGTTACAGCAAATTATAATAACCCTCGAGCCTGAGGAGATCTATTGCCAGCAAGTGGTCATCCTGGCTGTATTCAACCAGTTCTACTCAAACGAGTTAACCAAAAGGACCATGGGAGGGCCTTACCATACCTACCTTCTCCAGCCTTCCCAGCAAAAGGTCTTGCAGACACACAGGCCGATATTGTTGCTTTCTCTCTGCCTTCTGCTTTGTCCTCAGCAGCTGGAACCGCTGCTCCGGTCTCAGTTGTTGCCACAGCTCCAGTCATCCAATTTCTTTCTGTCTCCTCCTGCCTTTTCAAATCAACCCACATCTGGGTCCTCGTGACCTTCACAGGCCCTTTAAATTCTTCCTTTGAGAAGAAGACCATATTTCCTTTTGGGCTTGAGCCTGAGGATAGAAGCAGAGCATGGAGTCCTCCACAACCTGAGGAAGGGGCTGCCCCTCTCCTGAAAGAACCCGTGGTTGCTGAGTCCTTCTGGCTTTCCACCAGCTTTCAGCAAGGTGGGGTTTCAAACGAGGAGGGGCCGATGCCTCTGGCACAGGCAGGGCCTCCACCCCCACCTGTTTGTCAAACATCCGCTCCTCCATTTCTGGGGCTGAAGACTCCACTACATCCTTCATCTGCCCCATGGCACCTGGCAGCCTGCATGCTGCTTCTTCTCGTGATGCTTCCTCATGGGCTCTACCACGACATCCTTTACTATTTCCACAGCACTTCATAGTGACACCATTTCAGTCAGCAACAAATTTTCTTTCTCTTGGGGTGGACCCCAGTCCTCCACCCCTTCACAGTACCACATGTCCACTGGGGAACCCTCGAATGTCTCCCCATCCATAGGTGCAGCCTGCTGAAAGACTCCTTCCATGAAGGAAGCCAGTTCTTTTTCCTCGGTCAGCAATGCATCCTGCCGACTACGCCAATTGTCTTGCGAATGGGTTTCAGCCCTAGGCAAGTTCACTATGGATTCAATGTGATCAAAGAAATGACAGTAGAACGTTCTTGGGGCAAAAGGGTTTATTACCTGGCTTGTTCTCCTGGCAGTAGGTCGAGCACTAGCATCTCTACCTCCACCTCTCTACCCACACAGCTGTCCTCTGGGCCTCTCTGCCCACACAACCATCTCAGTCTCTGTCCTCAGCGCTGCCACCACTCCAGCCTCTGCTCTGCTCTCCTTCAGCCTTGCAGCTGTGCCACCGTGTCGCCCAGAGCACTGGGTGGAGTTCTTTATAGAGTCAATAACAACGTATGGCCACACATGTGTAGTGAGCTAGCTGGCCAGGGGCGGGTGAGAATCCTGGCCATCAGAACCTTCATTTTATCCACATCCCCATCACCATACATCCCTCATTCCCATGCATGCCTGGGCACTGATTAGGAGATAACCAGGGTTGGCACAATCTCCTCCCCATCCCCCACCCCCACTCTTCCTGTGTCTCTGGGTGGGGTAAGACTCTAGGCTGGCAGGACCATGGCTACCGGCCAGGGCCTCTAGCCCACCCCAGTGCAGATATTGAATGTGGCCAGGCACAGAGGTTCTAGTCAGTTAAGGGCCACCCTTCTGTGTGGGAAGGGAGTTGACTTCCCTGGCCCAGCAGACCCCACCTTTCCATTTTTCACTGGGCCATGGAAATTATGGAGCTGGCCCTGCCTATGCCCTTCATTATCTATGTGATCTGGAGCAGGGTACTTCATCTCTCTGTGCCTCTGTTTCTTTCTAGGATGACACTGACAGCAATAATAATTATCTCAAAAGGTGGCTGGGGGTTGTTATGAAGATGAAAGGTGAGCCAGGTGATGCCTTGCTATCAGCAAGACTAAATAGGTGATGATTGTCCTTAGTACAATCCCACTAAACAAGATATGATTTGCCCCTTTTGGGGGACTGTAGAAAGAGAAGCAAAGTGACTTCTCCTAATACCCAGCTGTGGGATTTTGTTTAACAAAGAGGTTTTGTTTGTTCACTTGCTTGCTTTCAACTTCTGGCCCAGTCTTTGGGCTAGAAATAATGGCTTTTATTTCTAATCCACCACAACAAATTTCCCTCTCTTCAAACCATCCTGCATTATAATAATTACTTTATCCTATTCTTCAGCATCCATTTGTGGGCAAGTTGATTTGAAGTGGGATGATTCTGGAACTTTACACAACCTCTGCCTCCATACACTCAGAAAACTACAGCCAGTGAATGAGGAAGTTTTTAAAGACTCAAAGGCTAGCTGCTTCCAGGGGCGGTTTTGACTCAGTGATGAAAATCCACACTTTCTTTAAGGAGCAGTAAAGGAATGAGGACGGAGAATAAGCTAACATCTGTTTCTGTCGTGCTCTTAAGCTATCAGCATATTTTACTTAATCTTTAGGGTGTGGGTCATATCTCCTTGGGATAGTCTCTCCCAACTGACAGACAAATTCCTGTCATGCTGAGGTCAAATAATTCTCCATCTATTAATAAACACAGATGGTAGCCCTTAAACTCTGAAGTATTTTAATTTACACATGACAGTTTTAGGTCATTCTTTTCTCCTAATGCTGCCCTACACTTTCTTGGAGAATTATAAATAGAAACAAATCTTAGGTCACATAGAAGGAAGGCCCAGACCAAAGGCAGTGCCATTTCTTCCCACAGACAACTGAAACCGGCAGCATACCCCCAGATGACCCAGAAACATTTGTCCCTGGTGGACAGTTACAGTAGGTATTCTCATTTCCATCTCTTCGGAGTCACTGGAAGCAGCCTGCTTGTGTGTGTTATTCATCTTTATTCAATAGGTGCCAGGTGCATAGTAGGAATTCAATAAAGATTTGTACCTGAGTAAATGGAATCGCATTAAATGAAAAGTAGCCTGGGGAGTCATTGATTAATAAGTGGGAAAAGTGAGAGTTCAGACTCTTAGCATCCTAGTTGGAGCCGGCACTTTTCAATTACTTGGTCACAAAGCAGGGCCTAATTTTAAAATAAATAAATAAGTAATATTATATGTAATATAAGTCATACATAATTACATACTAATTATGTATAATATATATTTTATATGATGTATATTACTTATATATTAATAATATATGTATTATACATACACACACGTGCACAATATTCAAGGACTAAAATGCATGTGTTATTTAATGGCCATTTTCCAAACTTCCATTTTTGCAAGTGGTCCAGATCTGAAGATTTATCTTCCTCTTTGACTAGAAATAGAAAATTCCTTAGCCTCTTGCTGCATCCATGGGTCTTTCAACCTTCCCCTGGAGATGGTGGGGAATAAACCTGGATTAAGAAGCATTCCGATCTTGTGGTCCCACAATACGAGGGCTTGCTGGGGAGGGTCAGCACTTGTAAAGAAGGACTTTCTGGTGATTTTTTTCTTTTTTTTTCCCTTCACAAAACATACAACCTAAGACGGTCACAAGGTGAGGGGCTTGGTGAGCCTACTCTATGATTTGTATTTTGTCTTCTTCAAAACAAAAGTTAATGTCCTGACTGGTTTGTTCATTAGATAAAGGTTCACACTGATGGTTTCCAGTGACTCATCCCCCAGCCTCTCCCACTGAGATTGTACATTCTCTGGAGAAGGGATGGTCTCCTTTACAACTAGAACCTGACCATGCATTGGGTGCTACAGTATTAAGTGAGCCCTCAGTGAGGATGGGAGAAACAGGGATTCTCATCTATTTTTGGGGGGGAGGTCCATTGATAGGGCAAGAGGGAGGGCGATTTTGCAATAGCCAACAGAAACTGTATCAGGAAGTTCACTTCTAAAATTTATCCTACAGATATACTCATACATACATGAAATGCTGTATGTCCAAGTTTACTCACTATAGCAACTTTAGTAAAGGCAGAAGACTGGAAAATGCTGAAATGTTCATCAATAAGGATGGGTTGAGTAAACTATGGTACAGCCGTAGAATGTGATACTATGCAACTGTGAAAAAGAATGAGGATGTTCTTTAGGTAGAGGCTGTAAGGTTTAGTGGTTAAAAGCAGACACTCTGAAGTCGGACTCCTTGAGTTCAAGTCCTGGCTCCACCAATTATTAGATGTGTGACCTTCAACCAGGCATTTATGTTCTTGGATCTCAATTTTCTCGCCTATGAAAATGAAGGTTATGAGGATTATAATGGCATTTACCTGATAGGATTGCTGTGAGGATTAAAGAAGTTAATGAATACAAAGTGTTTAGAGGGTTGGCATATGAGGTATGGGAGCCAAGATACAATGAGCAATTAAAGACAGGCATGGAAGAGTGAAGAGTAGACTGCCATTTGTGTAAAAAAGGATGGAAATAAGACTTCATACACCTCGCTCTCTGTATTTGCCTAGTATATCTTTGGATAAATGCCAAAAGAACGATCACATAAGTTGTTTTTAGAAGGGGGAACTGGGTGTTTGGAGACCAGATTGAAAGAAGAGTTTTCATTTTTTTTACTTTTGGAGTTTGAGCCATGAGAATTATTACCTAGCTCAACAATAAATTGAGAATTAACATAGTGTTTTTTTAATTGAGGTGTAAATCACCTCACATAACATTTTAAAGTAAACAATTAAAATACATTGGATTTTATCTAAAAACAAGAGCCTTTAATAAGATCTTGTCATCTTCTGTCCCTGCTTGTCTTGGCGTTGGTCCTCAAATCACCCCAACTCACCCCAGCCATCAAGAACTACTCCCAATGCCACTACCCCTTTGACATCTTCTTTAAGATTGTATTGGAACCAATTCCAAATTCCTAAGCTTCCAGAATCTGTGTACTGCTTTGGCCTATGAACTTCAGTGTCTGGGAATCATTGCAAAAGGTTCACACCTTTGTCTTCTTCCCTAGAGCTATGCCAGCAGCGTCTTGTGGTCAGAAGAGGCCCTCCTGTGCTTTCTGATACTCCTTATGGTACTGTCCGCAGTGCTTTGAGATTAAATGGATGAAAAATCTTCAGAACCTGACTGAACCACTGAACATTCCTGAGCCCTGGGAGCCCTGGGACAAGGAAACTGTGCCCTCTACAGGACTATTTAAAAGGTGGTGAGTGAGGAAGGTACAGGTTTCCCCCAGCTACCCAAAAAGTTCTCTTTACACCACTTTGCTTTTACAAAAAGCCTAAAATAGTACCTGTTTTCAATGACTGAAAGAAACCCTAGAGAATTTTCACTTTTATGAATTGGTAATTGCTTCTTTGCTTTATGCCATTTCGGCTTGGAACAGGTTTCCTAGAACAGTTTACTTTCAGAGGGCAGGGGGAAACCTGTATTCTCAACAGTGGTTGGGGTATTCCATCAGCTTGGGCACAGGAGTAAGGAATGTGACAAAGAAGGCCAGGCCCAGTCCTTCCCTGTCCTCTTTCACCAGGCCTCCTCTGGGCACACTTACTGCACCATCCACAACCACAAGGATCATGCAGTAAGAACTCGGCTTGTGACACCCCTGGAGGCTGCAGAACTACTCCCAGAGCTAGAGGAAGTTCATTTTGAAGAGCTGGTAGTAGGAGTGGGGATGGAGTGTCACAAGGCCCAAGTAAGTAAAATATCTCAGCTTAAATCACACTGCTGCTCAGTGCCACTGTGGCACTCATTTCTGTAACACAATCTGATTTCTGAACATGAATTCTAAGCCACAGAGGCCTGACGCAGGCAACTTAATCTGGTTATTATCTTTGTCACTTTATTTTCTAAAACTCTCTGGGCTGAATTGAAGGTTCTAGGATGCACAAAGCCCCAGGCAGGCCTGACCTGGTCCCATTGCTTATTCTGTGGTTCTTGGCAGGAAAGATTCAGAGGGTGCCAATTTGGGCCTGCAGTCGCTCCACTCTGCCCATGCAGCTGGCTGGCACAGTGATTCCTCAGAGATGCAGCTAAGTCCTCATCCCTGGGCGGTTGTGCCCTATCCTTGAATAGCTGTGCCCCATTTCCTCTGCCCGGCAGCCTCCCAGCAGCACCTTGGCTCTCTCCTAATTACTTTCTAGGTCTCAGTTGGGGGCCATGGAATACTGTGGGTCATTTCTAAACCCCTTGGGAGACACAGAAGTCAAGGGGCTTCTGCCTCTGGAAAGCCCATATCACCCCTCTACTCTATAGCTGTGGGCAAGGGAGGAAAGAGCATCAGCAGAGCCAGCACACTGCAAAAGGCCCAGACAGGGGTGCCAGCAGGGCAGGGTAAGTGCAGAGCCATGACCTGCTTCTTCCTCTGCTCTTCTTCTCCAGAGGAGGGGAGGTGCTTTTGTGTGTGTGTGTGGAGGAGGGGAGGTGCTGTTGAGGCCCAAGAAATGTGTGTGTGTGTTGGGAAGGAGGAAGCAGGAAGTAGCAGGCAGAGAAATCTGTTATTCTGGTTGGCTTTCCATTTCAAATTTCTCTGGACTCATTCCAGGATAACAGAAGTCAGTATTTGGCATCTGACTCAGAAATGATCTCCAGGAGAGGAATGAAAAAAGTTGTTGATGTCTCAAATACAGATTGTCACAGTTTAATGCTTTCCATGTCATCCAATCACATAAAGGATGTATATCAGAAAATAATGTACTATTCCTTCTTCAATTTTAACTACGATCAAAGCATTAAGTTCAGGTATTAGAATTTCCAGTACTGCAGAGGGACCTGGCATCCTGGCTGTTTATATTCTCTAATTTGAAGGAGGATGGCACTGAATTTTCTCTCCCAAGTTTTGCCCAGGGTTGAATCCGGCTTGGGAATCTGGAAGAACAAGAGGTCACCTCTTTTCCACAGATAAGGGCCCCTCGTGTTTGGAATGTAATGAACTTACAAGGAAGCTGTTGCTGTCATAAGGACAGAGAGAATCTTTTCAAATAAAAATGGGCCAAGTGTAGCTCCCCACTGGGATATTCGATCTCTGCTCAAAATTCAGTCAGGCCTGTTTCAAACTTAGCTAACCCAATTGTCACTGAAAACCTCAAAGGCTTATTGTTCAGGTGGCTGTAAAAGAACACAAAGACTGTAAAAGGCCCACTGTTTTATGTTTGAAATAGTCATTTGTTCCAAAGTGTAATCAAAATTGTTTAAAACTTTTTTTGTCCAAAGACAAAAAGGGAATGTAAGGAATAGAAACAGCTGAGCTGCAAATATCTGTTTTCGTGTAACTTTTCTGCTTGAGCACCGTTAATGATCAGCCACTTCCCCACTTCCCTCCAGGACAATGACATCTGTTCACCATTTATTCACCTGGTCTCTAGAAGGAATTCTGAGGGCAGTCAAGTTAAGCCCCAAGCAAGGCAATCTCAGACTCCCAAATATCTTGCACAGGTTTAAGAAGTCTGAAAACAAGTTTTACAGCTTAGCTGAACTGGGGGCCCAGAATGGGAAAAAAATTCTTTCTCCAGTCTTATTTAAGATATCAACTTAAGAGAAAATACTGAAAAACTTTATTTGGAACCACATAAGGTCAGAGAAGTAATCGATTTATTTTTAGAAAGGTTTCTCTGCTCTACTTTTCCCCTAATTTCCTCATATGCCAGGCTAACACTTTCCCATCCTAAAGGCAATTCTGTTCCTCTTGGTCAGAAAAGGAGCACCCCCCCATAGGCATATAAGACTGACTAGAGGGAAGAGGACATGCACTAACGGAGAGGTGAAAGCAAGGGCTTGGCCCTGGGGGATACACTAAAGTTTCTAGTACAGGGAGTGGCCAGAGTCCAGGCTGGAAGGATAGGGTGGAGCAACAGTTTATAGGGCCCTGAGTGCCATGCTAAGGACTTCGGAATTTATCTTTAGGCATGTGGGTGTACTGGAGGGCTTTACACCTTTTCCTTTTCAAAGAATTATTATGTAGAAATTATTTAAGAATTATTAAGTAATCATTTATTACATAGTGAAAGTTATTATAGAAACATGGAGATCAGCAAACCTCCTAATCAAAGAGAAATAAAAGCTCCAAACTGAACAAGCCATATTCATATTACACAGGGGTAACCACTGGAAACATTTTGGGATAATAGTTTACACATGGTTTTACAATCTTTTTCATTAAACATTATAAATTTCTTCATGTATTATTCTTACATAGTTATTTTCAATTTTTTTCCTAACATTCCTAAAGGAGCAAACGTCTCAAGAGTAATGGGTTGAATACAGTGGTTTTTAAGGAGGGGGCACTCCCCCCTTACAATCACTAGTCTATGTTGTTTAGATGGTTGAACAGTTTCATTAAAATACTTCCTGAATATTTCAACTGTTTCTAATTTACACCCTTGCCAGTAATTCTTAAGTAAATATATTTGAATTTGTTTTGCATACTTATCTGATTAAGATAAATTATTTAAAGTTTGGTTGCTGGGTTGAAGACTTGGTCTGTGTATTTGCATTAAACAAAAAATGGTAATGCAGATGTCAACTGAGCTAGTGCTCCTTGCCTTTGCCTTTGAGATCGTGGTATTACTAGTTCAGACTTTAATATTTTCTATCTTTATAATCTGTCAATCTGGTTGACAAAAATGCCTATTACCTTTTATTTCCTTGTCATTTGATTACTAGGTTGAAAATTTGTTTTCATATGGCTATTAGTTACTTATATTTTTGAGAATGAATAACCCATGCACATTCCTCACTTATCCACTTTTCCTTTTAAAGAAAGTTTCTATCTTACCAAAGTATTTCATGTTCATTGTCATATTGGAACAACCTCCAAGACTCCAAGATATATTAAATGAAGAAAAGGCAAGACGCAGACCAATATGCACAGTATGCAGCCGTTTGTATAAAGAGCAAAGGGTTGCACACATTCATGCTGTATATGCACAGAGCATGTGTGAAGGATATACAAATGCATAACACTGACTGCTCTGGGAAAAAGGCAAGGCAGAAGACATTTTATGCCATATATTCCTTTGCAGAACCATTCAAATAAATACCTATGAGAAAGTCATCTTTAATGCAAATTCTCAGGCCTTTCTCAATCAGAATCTTTGGAATTAGGGCTTAGAAATTTTAATTTTTAGAATGTTCCCCAGACTGCTCTCATGAACAAATTTGAGACTACTGCTATGAACATTATCCTTAAAACACTATGAAATTTGCTTATTCAGAAAAATTTTAAAAACTAGAGAGCTTTTGTCAAATTCTGTATTTAAAAAATGGTGGATTCATTAAAGGAATTGTTTATAAGAAATTCATATTGACAATATAATAGCATTACCATGCAAAAAATTTATGCTTTGTCAATTAAAGGAGAAAAAGATTTAAAACACTGTGGACTTAAAAGTCAGCTCTTATTATGCTGTTACATAATTTTGCATTTTCAATTCTAGTTTATTCAAAGAAATAGAAACTACAGTGATAAAGACAAAGAAAGTTCTAATTTGGAATGCATGATATAACTGAGGGTGAGGAAGAGGACTCAACTTGTTTTACTTGGGTTACCATTAAATTACTGTAACCTAAGCATGCACAGGTAACAAGGAAAGCCAGCTTTAGAGAGTAACTAGTAAGGAAATTAGCTGCCATACAATTGGATGAGAATGTATTGTCAGGGAATTAACCAATGAGTTTCGACTAGAAAGTGTATTTAAAAAAAACTGTCAAACAGTAATGAATAGTCCATCCCAGTTATTTCATACAAGATGATTAATGTGATATGAAAACAAACCATGCAACAAATAAATAATACTGACAAAATTATTTTAGTAAAAATTCAAATGGTACCGATTATGTATCTGGATGAAGATAACCACACTAAATGCAAAATTGTGAAATGTGCTGCAAACGCTTTTTAAAACATTAATTGCAAGACGAAGGTAGCGGCTTGGCAAAGTGCTGAGCAGGAACTTTGAAACCTGACTCTCGATTTCAACTATCACTTAAATTGATGTATAACAGCCTATCGAGGCTTCAGTTTCCTCATCTGAAAAATAAGAAATATAACACCTTCATTTATTCTTATGTTTTAAGCTGAAAACGTGACAACACCCAGGACAGTGTCTTATCATTAGTGTGTGGCATCAGTTCTTTTCTTCTCTCTTTAGAGAACTGTGAGAAACAAAATTCCCAAATTTTACTGGGTGACTAATTTTTCTAAAGAGTAAAATGAGACCCATAAAGAATAAAATTTACAAAAAAGAAAAAAAAAACAGCTTGCCCGTTACATAGATAGTAAGTGGCCAGAGTGGGAGAAAAGCCCGTCTCCTGCTCTGGTTCCCCAGTGGTCATCTGTGAGTCTGGGGGGGAGATTCTGACCCAAGGAAGAAAGTGAACCAACATGTTAATGAATTACAACATTTTCTGGAAATTATGTGCTCAGGCAATGAACATTTGTCAGGAATAGCAAGATGTAAGTATCCAATAAATCTGAATATGGTTTTACTGAAGCCTAAGTAATTTCAAAGCAAAAGTAGTTTATGTCAATGCTAATATATAATACATGTAAGTCGTCATATGAATTTAAGTTTTTATTTGTGTATTTCACTGTAGTGCTGTGACAACAAAAGGACATCTGTGTACCAGAGCATACATACATCACGGGTAAGATGTAACTTTGCATTACACCACTGCTAGAATATTTAGCTTTTTGTAGGACACATAAGCATGTAAGATGGCCACACCAAATAATTTTGTTTTCCTTAGATAATCTTAATTTTTATCAGTAATACTTATCAACCTCACTGTTAATAGAACTGTAAAGTATCTGGGTGATGGGATATGGGGGTGGAACGGGAATCATTCAACTGTGTTATACTTTAATAGTCGCTAGAGTACTCTCACACACACCAATAAGGAACTGTCATCATAATTAAGGGCTAGTTACTGTTGTTAGTTGCACAATGATAAAGTTCTTTTGAAAATATTGATTAGCCCACTTATATGAAAAATGCCCTTTCCACTTATGCAGAAGAAAAAAATATTCAGAAAGTTATTTTTGGCCTTGCTATGTCAAAAAGTCAACTGTACAAAGATCTACGTGTCAAACCTAAAATTATAATTGTAAAAGTCTATTAAAAACAAAAATGTCATGCATTTTTATTATCAATAATGCAGAAGCTTTAAAACTGTTGCAAGACCATATAGTATATATTAGCTTTTATACTGCTAATGCACAACTAACAGCAAACTTGATTAGATTACCAGAAATCTGTCTTAATTACACCTTTATATATCACACTAGAGAGACAAATGCCACAAGATCTGCAGAAACATTCAGTTCTGAGCACTTAAATGGCAGGATAACTTTTTGTGTTGTAATCCATCACATATAGAATAACAAAACAAAAGGAAAAAAATTCTGCAGTTTCACGTTACAAAAAACGTACTGCTGTAAAATATTAAGAAGGGGTAAAGGATATGATCTGTAACACAAAATAACTAGTGTCAAAGAACAAACAAACCCTCTAAATAAAATTATCAAAATACACATAGCAACTGAAGCACAAATACTGCATTAAATACAGTAAAGATTTAATAAGACTAGTTAATAAAAGACACAGAAATAGGGAGAGCTAGGGCAACCAGTAATAAAACCAAAAATAAAGGGGAAAAAACCTGAACCACAGTTTTTCCCCTAGTTGGAGCAGTTTTTTTGTGGGAGAAAGATGGGGGGGAGGGGTCTTTCCATTCATATAATACCTAACACTGTACATTAAGATTTTAATGTCATAGAAAAACTTGGTTCTTCCATGAAATTGATAAATTTTCTGAAGTAGACATTATTATGAATGAAAACAGCCAACAAATGGGGCACCTGTTGTTTAACACTGTAGATTTACAGAAACTTTTTAAAAGTTATCATAATCTTTTTTGTCTTTTTTCCCCTCAGCTTCAAATCCATCAACTCCATCGCTATCCCTTCTTCGTTTCCTATTGTTGTGGATGTTAAAACGTTGGCTCATTTGGGGTAATGGATCCATGCCTAGAACTTTGTGTATCTGGCGGAATGCAAGGAGTCTCAACGCAAACTGCAACAACAAAAAAGAATTTAGAGTTAATTTAAAAAGCCAAAATATTAATTACTAGGTTTATATCCCCATTTAACTATATATAAAAAAAGCATGTTTAATAAAAGAAACACCTTGAACATACTAGTTTCACAACTGAAATACTCCTTATGTTGTGGTGCTTTTTTTTTTATGTTCAGGCTTTTCTGTGTGCGTGCTATTTCATTTTTTAAAACATAAGTCGAAAAAAAATTTAGTATTATGTTCATTAAAAAAAAAAGCCTGAAACAATATACAGCAAAAAAAAAAAGTGTCTCATTTATTGAGTGAACCCCTCTTTGGCTCATATTCACAAATTTTCCCACTTTTTCTGGGACTGCCCATGTGCGCAGGTTCAGTATGGGCTGCAGATGGGCATGCACGCGTATTAGCACACACACTTTCCCAGGTTTACAAACAGAAGATCATACTTCTTCAACTTGTTACTTTAAGAACTAAAAAAAAAAAAAGTTTTTTATTACATGATTATATATACATACAGGAATAATTTAGGCATCGATGTCATAAAATTCTATGAAATCTTGAAACTAGAGGGACTTCTGACATATAACTTAATCCACTCCTAAATTTCTACCGCTTAAATTCAAGATTTTTATAGTATTTGATTAAATGGCAACTTCCACTATGTCATTATAACCTTCAATGTAACTGGATTTTAAAAATATAATTCACATATCCTAAGATTCAGTTTTAAAGTACACAATTCAGTTTTTTAGTATACTTAAAAAGTTGTTCAACCATAACCACTTTAATTCTAGAACCTCTTCATCACCCTAAAGAAATCTCATGGCCCAATAACTAGTTTTCCTTGACTCCTCTACCCCTAGGCCCTAAAAACCACTAATCTACTTTTCTGCCTCTATAGATCTGTCTGCTATAGACATTTCACATAACTGAATCATACAGTGTTTTTTTTGCGTCTGGTTTCTTTCACTTAGCATAAGGTTTTCAAGGTTTATTCATGCCTGCATTCCTTTTAATGGCTGAATAACATTCACTGTATGGATATACCATTTTTATTTATTCATCCACTCACCAACTGATGGACAATTGGGATGTTTACACTTTTTGGTGATTATGCATAATGCTATGAATTCATGTACAAATTTTTGTATGGACATGTTTTCCCTTCTCCTGGGTATATACCTAGGAGTCAAACTGTTTTCCAAAGTGACTGCTGTTTATACTATTTTTAACCTGTTTATTTTCTTCAGCTGGCATAGTTATTGGTTACAATCATTTATGTGAGAATTTACTGTTCTAAAACTTTTTCTAGATTAGATGATTCCAGGTCCTTACAACTTTTCAATCCTGAAAGTCCCCAAATCATCTGCATTCAGGACTTGACACAGTATTCTATTTGGTCTGTAATTCTGGATTTTTGCCAGTACTTGGTGCTTCTCCATCTCACTTAAGTGATAAGGTTAATTTTCTCAAGTGAGAACTAGAAATACTTATCATAATAGAATACTAATTCTTTACTGAGACAGACTTATAAAACATCCTTTGCAAAAATAATAAGAATCATGTTTCCTTCTGTATTAACAGAAAATAACTAAAGATACCTAGTGTACAATAATGAATGGTAATACATTTTCACCATAGTGGTACTGCTACTGGTGATCAGCCTATTCTTATAATCAGAGTTTCCAAGCAGAGGAATATTCCAGTAAGTACAACTAAGAGCATCTGAGGCTAGAGTAAACACTCTATAACCTATAAAGCAAAATTTGAGCACTGATACTGAAATAATTCCCTTAAAAAGACATCTTGAAATTTTTTTAAACAATTTCAAAGAGGACTTCAGGTTTACTCTACAATTCCTTTTTTGAGAGGGAATAGTAACCTTATAAATGTAGCTTTTTAAAGGTATTTTAATCTGTTGCACACCTACAGGAAGGGATTTGAATAAATGACAAGTGCTTTATCTTGAAGAAGCAACCTGAAAAGGGTTACTGGAGAGTAAGATATACAGAAGCATACAAAATAAACATCATGGAAGGAAAAAAGGAATAGTCCCAGAAAGAGACAAAGAGAATTATTAACATGGGCACTACAGGCCACCAAGAAACAAGCTGAAATTGACATGGGTACAACCCATAGAGCTTGAAAATTAATTTCACCTGTTATACACGCACTCATGTATGTGTGTGTATAGCTACATGCAATTTTATCACATATGTAGCCTTGTGTAACCACCATCACAATCAAGATATTAAACCATAGCATCATCACAAGACTCCCTCCTTTATAGCCATAGCTATCTCCTCCCTGATCCCTAAGCCACAAGAACCATTAATCTGTTCTCCATCTCCATAA
Source organism: Smutsia gigantea (assembly GCA_032199065.1). Taxonomy (NCBI): domain Eukaryota; kingdom Metazoa; phylum Chordata; class Mammalia; order Pholidota; family Manidae; genus Smutsia; species Smutsia gigantea. The sequence continues at coordinate 97,664 of JAVSCE010005578.1, read as the reverse complement.
TTATGTTATTTCAGGAATGTTACATAAATGAAATAATGCAGTATGTAACTACTTCACTTTTAACAAGGACATTTCTAAATACCTCCCAAAACCAGGTCACTTTCTTCAAAGTCACATTAAAAAATTGCTTACCTTTCAACTGTGAATTTTATTAGTTTTTGAATGTCCTGCTCCTAACCCTAAATTTCCTTTCTCTTAAATTTTTAAGTAATTGCTTCTTTCCAAAGAAGAAAAGCTACTTAGAATAACTATCTTCTTCCCAAGAAAATTAAACCCGAAGACATAAAAGCAAAACTTGTCTAATACACACAAATTGGTAATCTCTAAGATACTCATGATGTTCTATTCCACTGATGGTCCCTTAACATATTTTTGGCCATTACAATTTATTTTTAATCCTGACATCTTCCAAATTATCCTTGCCAAAAGAGACAACAAATCAAGGTCTTACGTCCAATAACTTCAACTGTCTTAGAGTAGATTATCATTGTTCATAGTAGCCTTTTCTCCCCTTAGTGCACTTCTGGAATCAAAAAAGGAAAGCTATAGCAGTTTTAGATTTATTTTTTGTTTTCATTCATTCATTAGGTTTGCCTATTCTCTTTCCCACAGTTCTTCTTCTAATAGGATTGGTAACTGATGATGATAACAGCTAACACTTAAGATCCTTCCATATACCAGGTACTATTATAGTTATATCTATTAACTCATTTAATCCTCCCAACAATCCTGTTTGAGACAAGATACTGTTTGTATCACCATTTTATTAACGAGAGGGCAGAGTTGGTAGTCAAACCAGAGAGTCTTGATTCCAGAACCTACACTTTTAATCGCTACGTTAGATGTCCTTTCCAATGGCAGGAGAGGCTAAATTATAACAAAAATTACCATAAACCATACAGCACATCACCTCTGTACAATCAGAGAACATAGTTTCTCTACTGATCTTAGTTTATAATCTAATACCCAGATTAATGAAACATGGCAAATACTGATGATTTATGTATCTATATAATGTACTTAGACACACAGTTAAAATAATAAAATTTAAGACTATAATAATGTAATCTAGTTTTAATTTATATCCCTTAGAACTTACAAAACAAGCAAAAGAATGAATAGTATATAGCAATTTCTTCTAAAGGGCAATTATGTAAAAACAAAACCATACAGGCAATGACCCAACAAACTTTTGAAATTAGGAACACAATGGTACCTGTGCACTGGAGGTGATGTCTTCACGCTGCTGGTCAGTCATTGTTGCCAAGGTATCAAAGGGATCCTTCTCACAAGGATCCAGAAGTCCAGGACTACCTATAGCAATCACCACAGAGAGAAAAAAGCATTAGCATTATTCATTTGTAGAAGAAAAGAGACTTTATTCAACTATCAAACACACAGACATGAAAAATGAAGTAAAACTTACCTTTAAGGATAATCCCTGAAGAAATGCACTCAAAAACTCTTCTCAGTGCATCACCAGGGCTCTGAGGACTAGAGGCACTACTGATTGCTTTCTCTACTAGTAATTCCATTGCCTAAAAATAAAAACATAAAATATGTGCTTAAGAGGTTACAGACCAAAGCAATTACTCATTTTCAAACACCAGAATGATATACTTGTGAAGTTGTCATTAAAAAATTTTTTAACTGAAAAGTACATAGAGCAAGTCACAAAACAGAAAATAAAAATCAAATATATAAATAAAAATTAAAGCAATATATAAATTTAATTTTTAAAAGATTTTTAAATTTATGCTCACTGAAGAATGATGTAAAATACATTACTAGAGGTTTTTTTTTTGCTTTTTACTTTTAATTAATGCTATCCTTCCCTATTAAGATATGAAAGTCCTTAAAATTCTTTAGACATTTAGGGTTCACATACATTATTCTTTAGTACCTATAGACTGATACTAGGGAGTTAGGGCAGGTCAATATTCTAAGACTTCTGTTTTCTCTTTACAAAATGTATTACCTAAATTTCCATTTAATGTATAAGTGGGCATCTATTACCCCTAAGGAAAATACAAATTATGCTTCCACTGTAAATTACATTTGAGACACTAGAAATCTAAACCAATAAATAAAAGACAAAAACAAAAGTAAAAATTTAGAAAGCTGATAACCCAGGAAGTGTTTTGAAGGGTTTATTAGAAAAATTTGCTTTCATTTAGATTTTAATACTGTGACCCATAATCCACATGGCAAGATGCACTCTTTTAAAATGTATAATTCAGTGGTTTTTAGTATACTTAAGAAGTTGTTCAACCATAACCACTATCTAATTCCAGAACATTTTCATCACCCCTGAAAGAAACTCCATATCCATTAACAGTCATTCTCCATTCTCTTTTCCTCTAATGCCTGACAACTATTTTCTATTTCTATAGATTTGCCTACTCTGGACATTTCATACAAATGGAACCATATAAAATGTGGCTTTATGTGTCTTTCTTTCTTCACTTAGGATGTTTAAGGTTCATCCATGCTATAAGTATGGGTGAAATTTTGTAAGACTACCAATAAAATTCAAAGAAACTAAATAGACTGCAACTGCAACGGAATCCTTAAAATGATACTTAAGCTGAAATTACCTTAGTGAGAACCCATTTTTAGTTGTGTACTAAAAAACTTAAGATTTCATCAGAGTTAACTACATCTACCTATTCAACCCATGGCCAATACTCAGAACTTTTAAACAAGAATTCTAAAATGTTTGGAAACATGGATATTGCAGCCCCAAACAAATTAGGAACAAATTGTAAGAGAGGTGGGAATTTAAAGAGACAGCACACATCATCAGTCATAAAAAATTAAAGCTGCAGCCATGAGGGATTGAAAAAAAATTTGAAGAATGGATGTTCATACTGATAAAACAATGGTAAATCAAAATGAAGTAAATTACTATGATTCTGTTTATTCAGCTGAAGAATGCAGGAAGGTGTCAAGATATTTTTTAAGGATTTTCACTTGAAACTTTATTTTAGGGAATCAGCTTCAGTTATCCAGACAACTTTATGAATATATAATAAATTTCTCTCCAAACCAAGTATTATTTTAAGATGTCTAATAGACTGAAATCCTTGAGGATAAGTCTAATGTTAGAAAAATTATTGATGCTGTCAGTAAAATATGCAACTTGCCAGGAATACCCCAAACTTAAAAAGTACTTTTAGAGAATATTAAGAAAAAATAAGTATTAAATAATCAGCTATAATCTAGGTATGTCCATATATAGAATGTTTCAAGTAATTCAAAGCTTTATCAAAATCTGCACATTGATTGACCTTAAATGCAAACTTGTAATACTTGCATATAAAGGTAGAAACTAATTAAAAACAAGAAAGAAATGAATTATTTATGGAACATAGTAAGTCAACATATTAAAACAGACACAATGAAGCTACATCAACTATTTGCCCTCTGAGATCACTTGTTATGAAGCAATTAAAAAATATTAATTTTCTATAGAACATGGTTGTTCTCCAGACAGATGTCTGCAATTAGGAAAGCGACAAAAGTAGAATACACGTGATTTATAAACTCTGAAACATATGCATTCAAAAGTAATAGGGCAATACCAAAGACGAACAGAATCAAATTAGAGAAATGATATCTAGGCTGTAATGTAAAGAGGTTCTTGGGGGTTTAAGTTACTTACAGAGAAAAGCTCTCCATATTAAATGAATTGAAATCTAGGATTGTAATACTGTTTTAAAAAACACTCATGAAGCTTATTTTTCCTTTTCATCTCTAGTATATTAATAAAAATAATGCAGGCAATACTTCATATAAGCTAAGCATTTCAAATGCATGATCTCATTTAATTCCGTAACTAGGTATTATACAATTTTAAAGATTAAAATGAAAAACTTAAGTTTTTTAATTAATAAAATTCAATTTAAAAAGATTAAATTGCTTGTTCAAGGTCATACAGGTAGAAGGTAAAAAGGCTGCAATTTGAACCCAGGCCTGCTTGACTCAAACTTTTTTTTTTTAACCACAACTCTATTTCAGTAAGTATCCTTTATCTATAGGTGCTCCACATAGTTAACACTAAATAATTTCCTTGGATATAGCTTCTAGCTCGGGCAAAGGTCATGGGGCCATGTTAAAAAAAAAAACCCTTGAGAGTGCAGTTACACAGGCACTTTCATCTGGTGGGAGTATAAACCAGTAAAAACCTTTTTAGGGCAAAACTGGTAAGCTTAAAGGCATGTACTAATGGCCCCAGTAATGACAGTACTAAAGATTTATAGTAAGTCTATTATACTTAATCAAAGCACAAAAAATATTCAGTGCAGTAGTTTATTTGTAATCAACTGGAAATCTAAGTAACAGTAGGACGTCTGGTTAAATAATAGTAGCAGTTATCCTCTTCACAATTACAACGAACCCTTTCTGAGTACTTACTATATATTAAGCACTCTTCTAAGCCTCTACATACAATAACCAATTTTAATCGTAACAATCACCTTTTGGAGGTAGATATAACTATTACTCCCATTTTATAGAAAAAGATGTTTATGTTATTAAAATAGGATTTTATGAATTTTACAATTGTATATACAATGTTATTTCTGTATTCCAGTTGAATATATTAATGTCATATTTATACATACATGACAGACTTCCATTCCTAAGTCCATCTGCAGGATGTTGTATTTTTATATTTATGCACAGCACCTTACTTCAAACTCGACAATTTTTAATAAAAACTATTAAGTCTTATGGAAAAAAAGTTTACTCAAAGCTTTTGGTGATGAGAGGGACATATATGGACTGAAGTAGATGGTTTTTGTTAGGGGGTAGTTAACTGCTACATATTATTTTTAAGCTAAGGTGAATGAGATGATACAGTCCAAGTATAATTTGTTGATTCTTTGCAAGCTAAGAGAATGTTAGTTCTTTGTCCTGAGATGTTAGCACCCTATCATTTAAAAACTCTTCATTAGTTCTAAAAGTGACAGACAGGAACTCTCTTACGACAAGCCAGTACCACTAAAACCTAAATTACTCAAATTCTTGAGAAGCCAGTAAAATACGTGGAAAAAAATGTTGCATCACATATTTCAACTACTATTTGAGCAGAAAGTAAAATAATGGAAATTCTCTTGGCACCTTCTTTGGCAACTGTTCTTCTACATTTGATAGATCATTCTTTAAAAAAAAATAAGTGAGGTAAAATTCACAGATCATAAAAGTAATTATTTTAAAGTGACTAATTCAGTGGCATTTAGTACATTCACTATGTTGTGCAACCACCACCTCTACCTTGTTTAAAACATTTCCATCACTCCGAAATAAAACCCCTCACACATTAAGCAGTTTTTCTCCATTCCCTCCTTCCCACTCCCTCTGGCAACCACCAATCTGCATTCTGTCTCTATGAATTTGTCTATTTGGGTATTTCACACAAATGCAATCATATAATATAGGACCTTCTGTTGTTTGGCTTTCTTCACTTGGCACATTTTGGAGGTTCATCCATGTTGTGATACATCACTACTTTCTGCAAATTATTCCTCATTCTTATATGTACTATTTAGAAGTAAAACGCACAATCCATGTCAAAAAATTAATGCTATGCTTTTTGTTGACTTACAGGAGGTCTAAAGATTGTTTGGATATTGCATAACAATTTTGATGTCAGACCGACCTTGCAAAAGAACTCTACATTTATGTTCTTGAGTTCATCAACATGGATTCAGGACAGAATAATTAATTTGAAGGCAGAGTACCAGTTTCAGTACTCACTGCAGTGGTAAAGGAAAAGGCTGAAAGTGGGCATTGTTACCTAAAGATTTATTCAAAGTAATCTGAATGCTAAATATGAGTAATAAAGTTTTTGAGAATTTTAAATTTCGTTTAGGAAAAATCAAGAAGAGAAGTTACTTTCTGCCTAAGGTGACAGCCCAAAGCCAAACCTCAAGATCTCTTGCTCCCAAAACATGATTAGGATTAAGAAATATGTTACAACACACACTACCACCACCCAGCAAAAATGTAACAGCTTCAAACAAAGAGAGGAAAAGGTTAGTGAAAAAACATATCCAAGTTATTATTAAGTGGCTTGGGCAACAATCCATGTAGCTATGAACTTGACCCTATAGGGAGATGGGGGTAGAGTTGGCAGTTGAGTGAAAAACATCCAAGTATTTCACCAATACCAGAGAGGTAGAACAAGTCATGCTTCATGTAGTCCCAGGAGAAGAAATTTTCTGAAACATAAAACCCCTTCTGACCATTTTCCATCTCACCAGAGAAAAGGAAAAGCAATAGAATTCACAACTCTGTTGAAGTGAGGAAGGGAAGAGCAGAAGAATCCTAATTATCCATATCTAACTATCTCTAAAATAGACATTTAGTTAACATATAGAAAAACGGAAAAATGAATAATGTAAGATATCCCAAAGGATTAAGATGTAGGGAAAAATACTGAAGATGGCTGTGAACTCTCAACACAAGTGCCCCAAGTGGCTTCATATAAACAAAACCCTTTATTGGTTCAGGGAAACAGAAAGTTGTTCCTAAAAGGAGATGGTGAACTGGCTCATGAAAGAAATAGAGCAGATTCTGCACAGGAAAAGGCTCTAAGGAGACCATCCTGACTTTCAAACATGGAGCCTGAAGGGGTGCTAATGGATTCCACCTCAGAGCGCCACAGCACATTCAATCAAGATATAGGAGAGCACAGCCTCTGTCTCTTAACCAGGCTGCAGGAAGCCAAATCTCACTCCTTTCCATAAACAATCCTCAAAGCAGAGTTCACAAGGGAAGAAAAGGAAACAGTATCTTAAAAGGTGTGGATAAAGACAATTCGAGTGTGAATTTCTCAGCACAGAAAGATGATTTTGTAATGGAACCTAATGATGCTAAGCACTAAGGAGATGAAAAAATGAGGCACATTTTTGTATTTGGCGGAAAATAGCATGAACAAAAAAGATAAAAAATCTATTTTTTATGGATTCTGAGTGACAGTGATGTGTCAATGTAAGTTCATGGCTTCTAACAAATGTACCCCTCTGGCTTGGAATGTTGACAGGGGGAGGGGGTGCTATGTGTGTGTGCATGGGCAAACAGAGGCTATGTGGGAACTCTTTTATACTTTCTGCTTAAGTTTGCTTCTAACTTCAATTCTAAATAAAAAAACTGCTCTAAAAAATAAAGTCTTAAAAAAGCCCATTCTGGAAGAATCTTAATTTAAGGGAATGAAAATATAAATCTGCTAATGCTTTGAATTATAAAAGAACTTGATGAATACAAAAGGCCATCAGGATTAAGAGCTCAAAATTGAGATGAAAAGGAAGACTGCAGAGCTAATAAAGTGAAATGCAAAATAACAGTATTACAGAATTCATACATGAATTTTAAATAGCAAAGATTAGACCTTAGTTGAAAATCAAGTTACTGCCAGAGATAATCATGGGAGACACAGAAAGAAAGAGAATGAAGATTAAAACAACTACAAAGATAACAGATATGCAGGGCAAAGGCAATCCAAGGTAGGGATAACTGATGTCCCTAAAATAGTGTCATATTGATCAAACATCATAGAAGACCGCTTTCCCCCTCTAACTGAAAGATAATTGAATCTGCTGGATAAAAGATTTCATTGAAATGCTGATACTGAACAAATAGATTTCAAGACATAATTTGGTTAAGTTATTGAAATTCAAGATGAAGAATTCTTTCAGAAATCTGTATAAAAGGGGCAAAAAAATTAGGCTGGACTTAGCCTTAACAATACTCAGTGCTCAAAGATCAATGGAGCAAACTAAAACTGGAGAGGGAAAAACTGTGACCTAATAATTTATATCTTGTTAAAGTAATGGCAGGGAATCTCAAACATGAAAGAAATAAAAAAACTGAAATACTTTTAGATAAAAACTATTTGATGATGAAATGCAATCAATCAAGAAACGAGAAGGAGAAACTCCAGTTAAAGACCCAGCAGTTGCACTGAACCATCTAAACATTCAACAATCACAGGGAATATGACTACAGACGTACCTGTATTTTTACACTTTTAAAGTTAAAAAAGCATAACCGTGTAAATTTCCTCATTTTCTTGGTAGAATCAGCATATGAGTAAGATAAATAAAAAAATAAGGTTTCAATAGATTAAAGAAATGAATGAAACAAATGAAACAAATGAAAGAAGAAACCATAACAAAAAAGAATTTTTTGTGGGAGGGAGAATAGGAAAATAAATGATAATTTCCTCAGCTTTAATAGATCTGAGGTTGAAAGACACTTATCTAAAAATCTTAACAAATCAGAGTATCACATAAAATGAGAAAGCACAACAATGAAATACCAAGAAAGAAAACGCATTCACACATTAAAAGACCAAGAAAAGGAAACTTGAGAATTATGGCAAAGGACAGAAAAAAAATCACAAATAATCATACCAGACAACTGGTAACCAAAAGAAAGCTAGTCTCAACATTAATTAATGGGCACATTATTAACTTAAGGCAGAAAATGTTAACTAAGGAGCCCTTACAATGGCAGAAAAGTTCAAATTCACAATAATGACATAACTGTCTTAAGTGTTTATGTCCAAAATATCACTGCAACAAACAATAAAGCACAAACTTAAAATAACAGGACAAAAATTAATAGGAACACAAAACAAGGTTTTAATTCCTTTTCTTCAGTTCATGAACAGATGAAGAACACACAAAAAAAATAATGGAAAGGGGATTAAAGATGGCAGCGTGAGAGATGAAACAGGCACTTCCTCCTAAAACTGAACATAATAGAAAAATATAATTAATACAACTACTCCAGAAAGAGCAACAGGTAAGAGGACTGCACCACACGGCATAGACCTGGAGAAAAGAGCAGACCTCATGGAGCAGGGTAACGTACCAAAGCTGTGGCCTGGTGGGACCCAAGCCCTTCCCCCAAAATAGCTCACCAGCGGAAGGAAGAGAAATGGAGTGGGGAGGGAGTGGAAGCCTGGGACTGCTGAATACCTAACTCCGGAGATCTGCTATGGGAGAACAAACCTACATTTCATGGTGCTTGCATGGTCCTCTTGTGATTAGGGGGTTGGAAAGCTAAGACAGGCAGAATACCTGGAGAGATGGAGATTCCAGCTGCTTGTGGAAAGCAGGGATCCATATCCGCCTGTTCTACAACAAAAGAAAGGTGGGAAATCTGAGAGACTTACTAACAAAGAAGCCCTTAGCAAGAGGATCCTAAAGGGGCAAGGACTGCACAGAGCTTACTGCTCAGGAGAAAGGACAGGTAGACAAAATTGTCTGGGTGCACTCTGCCCAGCAGGTTGGGAGCTTTCACAATCTTCAGGTGCTCCAGCTCCCTGGCTGGCTACATAGCTCCAAGTACTCCTCCGTGATATGCAACTTACTGCACCTTTCTCTCGGCCAGTCCAACCTGGCTTGCAAACCGGCAAACCCTACCCTGGTGTTAGGTTGGCCAGAGGGAATATCTGTCTACAGCAACTACAAATGCAAAGCATAGAGGCTTATATCTGTGTGCTCGGCCCACTGGTTCAGGCAGTGGAGGCAGGCATAGCAGCTGGGAAGCAGGACACAGCTCTATCCTCCCCCCAGGAACTAATACCACTACCCTGCAACCCCCGACATTGCTTCAGGGGCTGAGGAGCTCCAGAGAGTAGAGCTTCTGGGCACAAGAGGGCACCATATACAAATATGAAATGCCAAAGGAACCTGGTTCAAAGTAAAATTATTAATACAACTCCTGAGAAAGATTTAAATGACATCGACCTCATGAATCTTCCTGAAAGGGAGTTCAAAATAAAAACCATTTATATGATCAGGGAGGTACGGAAAGATATTCAAGAACTCAAGAATGAATTCCGGTTGGAGATCCAATCGTTGAAGAGCACAACGGAGGGTATTAAAAGCAGATTAGATATGGTGGAGGAAACGATAAATGAAATAGAAACTAGAGAAGAGGAATACAAAAAAACTGAGGCACAGAGAGGAAAAAGGATCTCTAATAATGAAAGAATATTGAGAAAACTGTGTGCCCAATTCAAACAGAACAATATTCACATTATATGGGTACCAGAAGAAGGAGAGAGATAAATAGGGATAGACACTGTCTTTGAGGAGGTAATTACTGAAAACTTCCCCAATCTGGGGAAGGAGATAGTCTCTCAGGCGATGAAGATGCACAGATCTCCCAGCACAAGAGACCCAAGGAAGAAAACACCAGACATATAGTAATTAAAATGGCAAAGATCAAGGATAAGGACAGACTATTAAAAGCAGCCAGAGAGGGAAATAAGATCACATACAAAGGAAAGCCCATCAGGCTATCATCAGACTTATCAGCAGAAACTTTACAAGCCAGAAGGGAGTGGCATGATGTATTTAATGCAATGAAGCAGAAGGGCTTTGAACCAAGAATACCTAATCTGGCAAGATTATCATTTAAATTTGAAGGAGAAGATTATCATTTAAATTTGAAGGAGAAGATTATCATTTAAATTTGAAGGAGGGATTCAACAATTTTCAGTTGAGCAAAAGCTGAGAGAATTTACCTCCCACAAACCATCTCTACAGTGTATTTTGGAGGGACTGCTATAGATGGAAGTGTTCCTAAGGTTTAAAAGCTGTCATCAGAGGTAATAAAACGACAGTAAAGAAGGTAGAACAGCTAATTACTAAGAAGGTGTAAAATTAAATTAACAATCCCTAAAGTAATCAAGGGATAGACAAAGAGTACAGAACATGATACCTAATATATAAAGAATGGAGGAGGAAAAAAAGGAGGGGGGGGAAAAAAAGAGAGAGAACTTTTAAATTGTATTTGTAATAGCATAATAACTGAGTTAACTTAGACTCTTAGACAGTAAGGAAGTTAACCTTGAACCTTTGGTAACCACAAATCTAAAGCCTGCAATGGCAATAAGTACATACCTATCGATAATCACCTTAAATGTAAAGGGACTGAATGCACCAATCAAAAGAAATAGAGTCACTGAATGGATAGAAAAACAAGACCCATCTATATGCTGCCTACAAGAGACTCACTTTAAACCCAAAGAGACATACACAGACTAAAAGTGAAGGGGTGGAAAAAGATATTTCATGCAACTAATAGGGAGAAAAAAGCAGGAGTGGCAGTATTGTATGAGACAAAACAGACTTCAAAACAAAGAGTCACAAGAGACAAAGAAGGACATCACATAATGATAAAAGGGTCAATCCAAGAAGAATATATGACCATTATAAATATCTATGCGCCCAACACAGGAGCACCTACGTATGTGAAACAAATACTAACAGATATAAAGGGGAAATGGAATGCAATGCATTCATTCTAGGAGACTTCAACACTCCACTCACTCTGAAGGACAGATCAACCAGACAGAAAATAAGTAAGGAGACAGAGGCACTGAACACATTAGAACAGATGGAAATAACAGACATCTACAGAACTCTACACCCAAAAGCAGCAGGCACACATTCTTCTGAAGTGCACATGGAACATTTTCAAGAATAGATCATGTAGTAGGCCATCAAAAGAGCCTCGAAAAATTAAAAAATTGAAATTGTACCAAGCAGTTTCTCAGACCACAAAGGTAAGAAACTAGAAATAAATTACGCAAAGAAAATGAAAACTTCCACAAACACGTGGAGACTTCACAACATGCTCCTAAATAACCAATGGATCAATGACCAAATAAAAACAGAGATCAAGCAATATATGGAGACAAAGCCCCAACCTCTGCGGGACGCAGCAAAGGCCGTGCTAAAAGGAAAGTATATAGCAATCCATGCCTATTTAAAGAAGGAAGAACAATCCCAAATGCGTAGTCTAAAGTCACAATTATTGAAACTGGAAAGAGAACAAATGAGCCTCAAAGTCAGCAGGAGGGACATAATAAAGATCAGAGAATAAATAAATAAAATTGAGAAGAATAAAACAATAGAAAAAAATCAATGAAACCAGAAGCTGGTTCTTTGAAAAAATAAACAAAATAGATAAACCCCTAGCCAGACTTATCAAGAAAAAAAGAGAGTCTACTCACATAACCAGAACCAAAAATGAGAAAGGAAAAATCACTACAGACAGCACAGAAATACAAAGAAATTATGAGAGAATAATATGAAAAATTATATGCTAACAAACTGAATAACCTAGAAGAAGCAGACAACTTTCAAGGAAAATACAACCTTCCAAGGCTGACCCAGAAAGAAACAGAAAATCTGAATTACCAGCAACGAAATTGAACTGGTAATCAAAAACCTACCTAAGAACAAAACGCCTGGACCAGATGACTTCATCGCTGAATTTGATCAAACATTTAGTGAAGACCTAATACCCTTCCCCCTTAAAGATTTCCAAGGAGTAGAAGAAGAGGGAATACTTCCAAACTCATTCTATGAGGCCAGCATCACTCTAATGCCAAAACTGGGCAAAGACACCACAAAAAAAGAAAATTACAGACCAATATCCCTGATGAACATAGCTGTAAAATACTCAACAAAATATTAGCAAACCAAATTCAAAAACACCTCAAAAAGATCATCCATCATGTTCAAGAAGGATTTATTCCAGGGATGCAAGGATGGTGCAACATTCAAAAATCCATCAACATCATCCAACACATCAACAAAAAGAAGGACAAATACTCATCTCCATAGATGCTGAAAAAGCATTTGACAAAATTCAACATCAATTCATGATAAAAACGCTCAACAAAATGGGTATAGAGGGCAAGTACCTCAACATAATAAAGGCCATATATGACAAACCCACAGCCAATATTATACTTAACAGCGAGAAGCTGAAAGCTTTTACTTTAAGATTGGGAACAAGACAAGGATGCCCACTCTCCCCACTTCTATTCAACATAGTACTGGAGGCCCTAGCCACGGCAATCAGACAACACAAAGAAATAAAAGGCATCCAAATTGGCAAGGAAGAAGTTAAACTGTCTCTCTTTGCAGATGACATGATACTGTACATAAAAAACCCTGAAGAATCCACTCTAAATCTACTAGATCTAATATCCGAATTCAGCAAAGTTGCGGAATACAAAACTAATATGCAGAAATCTGTGGCATTCCTATACACTAACAATGAACTAGCAGAGACAAATCAGGAAAACAATTCCATTCACAGTTGCATCCGAAAGAATAAAGTACCTAGGAATAAACCTAACCAAGGAAGTGAAAGACTTATACTCTGAAAACTACAGGACATTCATGAGAGAAATTATAGAAGATATCAATAAATGGAAACACATCCCATGCTCATGGATAGGAAGAATTAATATTGTCAAAATGGTCATCCTGCCTAAAGCAATCTACAGATTCAATGCAATTCCTATCAAAATACCAATAGAATTCTTCAATGAACTAGAGAAAATCGTTTTAAAATTCCTATGGAACCACAAAAGACCCCGAATAGCCAAAGCAATTCTGAGAAGGAAGAACAAAGCTGGGGGGATTATGCTCCACAACTTCAAGCTTTACTACAAAGCCACAGTACTCAAGATAATTTGGTACTAGCACAAGAACAGACCCATAGACTAGTGGAACACACTAGAGAGTCCTGATATAAACCCAAGCATATATGGTCAATTAATATATGATAAAGGAGCCATGGACATACTATGGGGAAATGACAGCCTCTTCAACAGCTGGTGTTGGCAAAACTGGACAGCTACATGCAAGAGAATGAAACTGGATTATTGTTTAACCCCATATACAAAAGTAAACTCAAAATGGACCAAAGACCTGAATGTAAGTTATGAAACTATAAAACTCTTAGAAGACAACACAGGCAAAAATCTCCTGAATATAAGCATGAGCAACTTCTTCCTGAACGTATCTCCTTGAGCAAGGGAAACAAAAGCGAAAATGAACTCATGGGATTACATCACACTAAAAAGTTTCTGTACGGCAAAGGACACCACCAACAGAACAAAAAGGCATCCTACAGTATGGGAGAATATATTTGTAAACGACATATCCAACAAGGGGTTAACATCCAAAATATATAAAGAATTTACATGCCTGAACACCTAAAAAGCAAATAACCTGATTAAAAAATGGGCAGAGGATATGAAGAGACAGTTCTCCAAAGAAGAAATTTAGATGGCCAACAGACACATGAAAAGATGCTCCACATCACTAATTATCAGGGAAATGAAAATTAAAACCACAATGAGTTATCACCGCACACTAGTAAGGATGGCCAGCATCGAAAAGACTAAGAACAACAAATGCTGGCGAGGATGCGGAGAAAGGGGAACCCTCCTACATTGCTGGTCGGAATGTAAGCTAGTTCAACCATTGTGGAAAGCAATATGGAGGTTCCTCAAAAAACTAAAAATAGAAATACCATTTGACCCACGAATCCCACTCCTTGGAATTTACCCAAAGAATACGACTTCTCAGATTCAAAAAGACATATGCACCCCTATGTTTATTGCAGCATTTTTTACAATAGCCAAGATATGGAAGCAACCTAAGTGTCCATCAGGAGATGAATGGATAAAGAAGAGATGGTACATATACACAATGGAATACTATTCAGCCATAAGAAAGAAACAAATCCTACCATTTGCAACAACATGGATGGAGCTGGAGGATATTATGCTCAGTGAAATAAGCCAGGTGGAGAAAGACAAGTGCCAAATGATTTCCCTCATTTGTGGAATATAACAACGAAGCAAAACTGAAGGAACAAAATAATAGCAGACTCAGAGACTCCAAGAAGAAACTAGTGGTTACCAAAGGAGAGGGGTGTGGGAGGGCAGATGGGGAGGGAGGGAGAAGCGGATTGAGGGGTATTATGTTTAGTACACATGGTGTGGGGGATCGCGGGGAAAACAGTGTAGCACAGAGAAGGCAAAGAGTGACTGTGGCATCTTACTACAGTGATGGACAGTGACTGCATTGGGGTATGGGTTGGGACTTGATAATATGGGTAAATGTAGTAAGCACATTGTTTTTTCATGTGAATCCTTCATAAGAGGATATATCAATAATACCTTAATAAAAAAATATATAAGGAAATACAGAAGATATGAACAAAATGACTGATGAAGCTGAACCAAAAGGTATGTATAGTACACAATAGCTTGCAGAGAACATATCTTTTAAGTGTGCATAGTTTATTAAAACTGCACATGTTAAACCACAAAGAAAAACTTTAAATTCCAAAAAATCTGCAAATGGTAGAATACATTTAATGGATTACAATACTATAAAAACTAGAATTTATTTACAAAAGCAAAAGCAACCCTCCTTTAATCATGCTGAATTTAAATTCCCTCAGATCTATGCTTGGCTTAAAGACAATATTCAAACAGATTTCAGATTACATAGAATATAAAGAGAAAATATTACATATGCAGCTAAAAATCTGTGTTCAGCCTTAAATTACAATTTAAAACCTCTATATAATTAAAGAGTGAATGAAAGAAGTATGTAACTCAAGAAATTTGTAAAAGAAAAAACCCAAGAATAAGTTAGAGATGAAATCATTAATTAATAAATTATTAAAGAGGGAAGTGACAGATCTGGCAGATAAATCCAAGGAGCTGATTCTTTGGGAATAAGAAAATGTAATAAAATAGATAAACCATAACCTAAAGTAGACCAGAGAGTGATTGTTAAATGTCGTAATACTGACATCCTGGTGTTTTAAACTACCATATTGGTGTACATGATTTCAAAACTCAGCCAGCAGCTTTGTTTGACCTCCCTGACTCTGCCTGCCACTGTCACCTCGCCAAGACCTATAGTGTTCCAAATCCTTCTACCTGTGCAATCTTTGTTTTCCACTAAGTTCTTACAGCTCTGCACCCTCAAAAGGTAGAATGCCCTCTGAAGGTGATGTCTCTCTCTGATAAAGAGGAAAAGCAAGGTGTAGGGTAGGGTAGTGTTGTACCTGAGGTTCTGAGAGTAGCCCAGAAGGAGTGGCCTGAGAGTTCACTCTCTAAGTAATGAAACTTGGACTTATTACAACAGGAACAGTCTCAAATGCACCTGGGTTGTGGAGACTGAAGTTTAAGGAAGCAGGAAGTAGAATGACAATATAAAATGCTTACATGTTTATACATTTAAAAAATGTGAAGTTATATAATGCTTATAAATTTTATATTTAAGATCTATTAAGAATTTAATGAATTCAAACAAAAAGAATTTAATGAATTCTAACCACAAATGAATAACTGAAACACCCGTCTACCCATCTGCCCATTCTCCTAGATGGCAACTGCTGTTACTAGCTAGTCTAATAAAGCTGGGAAGAATTAAAAGCAGAAAGAGTGATAATAAAGATTCTCTAAATATTTAAAAGGCCAAGAGAGCAAAACTATTACATAAGATCTTGAGTATGTGGCTGAATTGGTTGATTTTTCTAGGAAAATGCAAGCTGCCAAAATTAACCCTAGTAGACAGACAAATTAAACAGACTATAGTTAATAACAAGAGAAAAAACTGAGAAAATGCTACCACTTTAAAGGGGACTGGGAGATGACATCAGATTAATTTTGTAAATTGTCAAGGATGCTACCAGAATTGTTCCAGAGTTTAAAGAACAAAAGCTTCCAAATTGGTTTTATATATTTTGTGTATGCATTACTGATTCTAAATCTGACAGAGCACAAAAATAAAACTATAAAAATTTCCCTTACGTCACTATACAGTTCCTAAATAGACTATCCATAACAGAACTCAACAGTTCATTAACATTATTCTCAAACATATGAGAACCATACTTATCAAAGGTAGCTCAATGAGGCGATCTATTTGTATAATATACAGTATTAACAGGTTGAAGAACTATGTGTCATGTCAATAAACCTTAAAAAGTGATCTGATAAAATTCCATTTCCATTCCTGATACCAAATTACTTAGTAAATTAAGAAGATTGATGCTTCTAACCTGATAAAAGTAGTAAAAATCTCAAATAAAGGGGTATACCACCATGCTTAATATTAATACATTTTTCACACCAGAAGCATTTTCAATACCATTAGAACACACAATGCACATGAAGTACTATTTCTTTTATTCCATATTTATTCTAGAAGTATCAATTATGTTAGAAAAGAAAAAAGGAAAAATACTGGGAAAAGGCAAAACAGCATTTGTAGATATGATTCTGAGACAAAAAACCCCAAAAGAATTGTGAAGAAATTATTTCAAATAAAGGAATTCAGTCAGGTGGTGGATTACAAGTTAATATCCAAAGTTAACAGCCTTTATATACATAAACCAGAAAATAAGATGGTAGGAAAAAAACACTCTAAAAGATAAAATACCTAGTTACGACCAAAAAGAAAATTTAACATGCATAGAACCTATTCACACCTAAACAGGTACCTAAAATTAATTTCAGTAAGTAGAACATGCTATACTCTTAAGAAGAGCTAGTATTACAAAAGTGATGACATTTTCCAAATTAATCTATTAGCTCAATGTAGTAATATTTAAAACATATCAAGAGAACTTTGGAGAAACTGAACAAAATGGTAGTCAAGTTCACTTGGAAAAACAAACATACAAGAAAGCCAAAAAAGATTTTCTGTACAAGATGGTGTTTACAACAGGAGGCAGAGTATGGAGAGGGAGGAATGTGATTAAGGGCAACCAGAGCTTTAAAACACACCATGAAGCTTCACTAGGTTTGGTACTAGAAAAGAAAATAGACTGAGGAATGAAAGAGACTACTACAGAAATAGGCCCACAAAAAAGAACTTTAGTTATGACAGGATTTCTCAGTCTCAGTGCTACTGATGACCATTTTTGACAACTTAAAATGTCTCCATACATGGCCAAATGTCCCTTTAAGGGCAAACTGTCCCTGGCTTATTACCACTGGTTTATGGTAACAGTGATATTTCAGACTGGAGGTTGGGAGAACAGGTTGGGAGAACAGTTAAATGGTATTGGAATAATTGGATCCATCTTTAACTCATTTATGATTTCAAATTAATTTTTAATTATACAAGTTATGTGTGGATATTTTACCTGGTAAAAACTAAAATTATACACCTCTATCCTCATCATCCCTTTTTCCCACTCTGAAGAAACAACTGCTATTTTAAGTTAGAGTATATCATTCTAAGAGCTTTTGCTATGTATTAAAAAAAAATATATATATATATATATATTGTGTGTGTGTCTATGTACATGTACATATGCACTTGGGGAAATATACTTTGATGTGAAAAAAGTTCTATAAGAAAGCACATGTTGACCTAATTTATAACCTTAAATATGACAGGTTTTTGTAGGTAGAATACAAAACCCAAAAATCATAAAACATCAATGGATTATTAGAATTTGTAAAAATTGAAAAACTTTTTAAGCAAAAATATAAAGCTGTAAACATAAAAACTGGAAAAAATCACTTTCAGTGGGGGCTAATTTCTTATAGAAAGAGTTAATATGAATTATTAAGAAAATGTTGAATACCAAAGGAACTGGCTGTTTAAATAAAAATAATTACGAATGCCTGGAATCAATTATGTAAATAAAAAAATGAGAAACCATTTTCCACTTGCCGTATTATTAGTTAAGTGTGATGACATTCCAGAGTTAATGATAGTGTAAAGGCAATGATCAGTTCAACGGTTTTTTCCAAGATTTAAATGTTCCAACTTTCTGGTGAACAACTAGCACAAATTCTTTGACCTCGGATTTCCAGCCCTAGCAATTTATCACATAAATATAATACTCACATAAAGCTTGAGAACAATATAATGAAGATTTAACAGCAAAACATTGGAAACAACTGAAATGTACATAAAATGAATACCAGTTAAATAAAACATGGCATGTCCATACAAAGGGATATACTGTACTCAATGCAGAGATAAGGTAGATCTGATTGTGCCCTTCTCAAAGAGCTCTAAGATGCATTTAAGAGATGGAAAAAATGTAAATGACATAATTAATCCTGTGTTTAAAAAAAAAATTAAGGTAACCCTGATTATTTAACACTCTTCTCACTAACACAACTCTGAAATCAATAGGTACAATTATGTTTCTCATTGGATCCCTCTTTACCTGGATTCTTGCTATTCAGGAACCAAAGAGATTCAAAAAATCAGAGGGATACTTGGTACATATATAAAAATAGAAACATGTGATATGATGTATATGTCTGCATCTTTTTCCTGGAGTAAATGCCAACATACTATTAAGATAACTTGCCTTTAAATGATGAGAAGGATGTCACTTCTTACCTGATGTCTTCCTGCATTAATTGAATTTCCTAACTTTATACATTTTTAAATAATGTACATTTATGAATTTTTAAAATTCCAAGTTTATACATTATTTTTTTTAAAAAGTCAACAAAACCCTGCATAGGGAGATTTAATAGCTCTAGCTTTTGTACCTCTACGTATGTAAATGCCAGTAACTGCTGTTATTTTTAAAAAATTAATAAACACTGTGAGAAGAGCAAAAAAAAAAAGTAGAGAAAAATACAAAAAGAAACCTCAAATGCAAATCTTCAAATAATAAATTCTCAGAAAATTAAGCATCTAAGACCCCCCAGGATTTCTCATTAGAAGAGAAAAGAAACTGTATTCAGGAAATGAAAATAATTACTGATAATTAATAATGAAATATTGAAAATAAATAATGATAATTAAATGTTAGCTGAGTCTATAAAAACTGCAGAGGTATTTCTTAAATGTTTATTTTTTGTATCTACAGTTATATACTACTTACCCAGCTTGGAAAATCAGACCAAGTTGGAACTCGCTGACAGAGGTCCCGGAGAATACGTATAATAATCACACAGGACTGCAGACCATTAGCTCTAGCCTTAAGAGCAACACAAAAACCAACTGAATTAATCTTAGAAATATTGAAGATATCCCTTGATGAAAAAAAGTTAAAATACCACTGTTCAATGGAAGCTCAGATAAAAATAAAATAAAAATAACCACACTTAAAATTGAATTCAATGAGCTGCCATTTACAGCAATATTTTATGCCAGGGTTAGTATTTAAAAGCTGGTATTTTAGGTCAAAGTAAACAGATTATACAAGAATACTATTTCTTGATCCCCTGTGAACCTTGACCTGTGTTCATTTAAAACAGTAAACTTAAAAAAAAAATCTGCCTACATTAGAAATAAAGAAAAAGTAAAGAGCTAAAATGTTTGTCTAGGGACTGAAAGGTTAAGGAAATCTGTTTGGTTTCCCTTCTGTGCCTTTGCATGGCTGCAAAGTCACTAAACCAAACAGCTGCTTCCTCACCTTTCACTCCCTACACTTATTAACTTAGAGAAAGAGGGGGGAAAATCTTAAAACTATACACAAAGCTTTAAACACATATTCCATTATTTAAAGCAAAGTTAATCTGCAGCCTTATGGAATATAATATATATACACAAACATGTGATGTTCCTAAACAAGTCAACTTTAAATATAGCCACTAAAAATAAAAATAAAAAAACCCAAACTATGAAACACCCCCAAAACCTAAGTTTATTATCAAATTAATAGTAACTGCAATATGCAGATCTTCATACCCAGCTTTCTATGTTAACATATTTTCTGAGATTTAATTTAAAATAGTATTGCTTGGGCAATCTTTTGAAATGTTTAAACACAGTTAAACATGTGTGCTGAACTACTCTCTCATAAGGCTACAAGAAAAAAGTAAAATGATGTTCCGAACCTGGAACCACTTAGCGTGGCGTAGAGCAGCCAGAGCGTCAAGGCATTTTTGCCTGTCCAAGACGTCCGGTGGGTCTTTCACCATACCCGAGGTTACATCTAAAATGGATTGAATTGGCAAAATGCAGTGAGGAATGGGTGTTTGACCAGGTGAGCAAGACACTTCCTTAAAGTAGCATCAGTGTCACATGAGCCATTTGAGAATTTATCAGCACTTTAATGTATCCAGAGAGTTATTTTCAATAAATTTACATAATATGAAGATCAAAAGGAAAATTAATTTAAACTCTTAATTTAGAAATACAATAGTTTCTGCAAATATAAACCTGCCCACCAAAATAAAATCAAAAGGAAGGATTACTAGACACAGAGCACCAGCACAAAGACAAACAAGGGGGAACACAAAAATCCACCTTAATAAATGAGAATGTACAATAAACCATTCTAAATGGTCACAGGTTATTTTGGGGCTACTACAGCAAAGAACTAATGATAAATATGGAATGATCAATATGGTAATAATCATAGAAAAAAACAAAGAGCCAAAAATAGGCATTTCTAAGAGTTCAATGCTTTCTCTTCCCAGGGATTTGGCGATAAGGAATTATGAATTCTTTTTAAAAATTCAGTTCCCACAAAGTCCTCCCAAGAATAATTGGAGGGAGAAAAACAGTGAATCAAGTAGAAAAGAGCAATGGGAACTAGCACAGTTAAATAAAGTAAGTATAGAAATAGAAGAGATGCAGTAAGCAGTGATGATAAACAATATGAAGGGTCTAAAGTTATACAGTAATTAATTTTAATCAATTATTGTATTAAAACATAAATGAGCTACATGAGAAGAAAATATGAACCTAAACCAGGACAAGAAGTTAACTTTACATTCTTTAAAGTAATTGGAAGGCCAGCTTTATATTCACCTAAAAATATCTGTAAAATGTGTGTAAAAGTAACAGCAAATTTACTAATCAAACTATTCAAAAGTAAATGCCAATTAAGTCAATCTAATTCACAGCACTTGGGATCTTAACAGAGTAAATATTTTCTAAATATAGGAAAATAATATACCAGGCAAGTATCTATTGAACTTAATAGTCTTGGCTAAAAAGCAACAAAATTATGGGGCACTGAGGATATAACTTAATAACACCGAGGGCACCAAATGAATACAAGGGACAAAAGAAGAACTGTATGATTAAAGAAAAAGTTAAAGAGGATTTTCTACAACTCTGGACAAGTTATTTGGTTGTGTATTTTATATGTGCATTCTTAAAAGATATTTGAAATCTTAAAAGATATTTATCTTTATTTTGAGTAGGTAACATATAAAAAAACATATTTTGAAAGTTATAATTCCATCCCATTTGGGCTTTCTATTCTTAGTTCTTACTCCTCAAATTATCAGATGGCTCAGATTTTTCGGAAGACCTATTAGAAGGGAGATTTACAGATAATCAAGGAACACTACGAGGCATTCTGAGAATGAACACCAAAAGAGAAACTGGGTACTAAGAAGAAACTACCAAGACAAAAATATTAATTTTTTAATGTAATAATCTCAAAACCTACAAGGACCACCTACTAAATCCAGAAATATAGTGAATATAAGAAATGAGCTATTCTGAGATACAGAAAAGGAACAGAGGAAAGCACAGCTAACTAATGAAGTAGAAAAAGAAACAACAACAAATATAAAAACCCACTCCCCTCAAAGCAGGGTTAGAGAACATGCTGAAGGACCTC
The DNA here is from genome assembly GCA_032199065.1 of Smutsia gigantea. Classification (NCBI taxonomy): domain Eukaryota; kingdom Metazoa; phylum Chordata; class Mammalia; order Pholidota; family Manidae; genus Smutsia; species Smutsia gigantea. The sequence continues at coordinate 75,251 of JAVSCE010005578.1, read as the reverse complement.
TTTCCATTTCCCTTATTTACATTATTTGCTAAAGCTAGTATGCAAATAGGTGACAATGTACAATCTCTTTCTGAAAAGTTTCTGAATTTCTAATGTTAATTCACAATGTTATAATTTCCTCCAATATGTAAGAAAATTATTCTTTTTGCACACGAACATCCATAACTTTGGAAATTTTAACTAACAATACAATTTCAAAGACGCCAAGACACCTATTGCAATTTTAAACAAATTAAGAGCTATAAGTAGGAAAGTTCTGTTAAATTTAGAGTGTGGATTTTTGCACCCATTTTGTGTTTCAAGTGGATTAACCCCTTATATATATTGTGCTAAAATCATACTTATTGCCTAATACCCAGTTAACAAAACAAAAATTAATTTATTAAAAAAAACAAATTCTTACCCTACATGGATGTATTTCACAGATTTAAGGGGTTAATCACTAGTTAGAAGACATGCTGTGTCCACACTATTTTATGATTAAAAGTTAATGGGAATATATTAATTTAAATTAACATGGTTATATAAAATATATAATCCACCCAACCATTTAAAAACTAGTGTGAACACTGCTCAATTCTAAAAGAGACAAAGACAAAACAAACGAAACAGGCACACAAAGGACAACAAATGCCAGACTCTGCATCCAAAATCCCTCCTTAATCAAATGGCAGGTGTGACACTGAGCTTTTGAAAACCTTGGTCAAAAATCCTTCCGATGTCTTGGCAGCAACCCCTGACAGGAATCAGTTCCCTCTGCTAGAAGGCTTTGGACCGGTCTGATAAGCTACAGGTGGAAAAAAACATACACAATACTTGACTTGCTGCAGAAAGACTGTAGCAAAGGTTAGAGCATTTTGAACATTGCAAGCTTCAAGTCAATTAAATGTTTACTTTATGTTTAACTGTCAAACACAGTACCATAAAAATTAGATCTGTCATGCGTTTAACAGTTATTTGGGCAATTTATTCATTTCATTTAAATAATTTTTGATACTAAACAGGATAATCATTCATTAAAGAGGCTACCGGCACCATGCGCAAGTCACAAGTCTTGTGATTTACAACTGCTCTTCCGGCAAAGCCTTCCTTACCCCTGTGCTAACTTCCCAAAGCAAGCTATAGGCTTTAAATGATTTTAAGACACAGAGCATTGGGAGCTGCAGTGAAAGAGAATACATACCGTTATTCTGCAGCAAGAAAGAAGCAATCTTCATAATGAAGCTAAAGACATGGTTTACTGCAGTTATCTGCAGCAAGGAACACTTATCAATGTTTCTAAACTTTTTGCACATCCAACTTTTCAGCTCAGTGTCTTGAGGTAAAACCTTTCGATTTTGGACTTTTCATTTCTCTCATATTTATGAAATTCAGAACAATAATTCAAACTCAAGTCTGGGTCAGACAAAAATATAGTTTTGTTTCCTTTAGAAGGATGGGATATCAAAGACTCTACTATAAATACTATTTAACTTTAGATTTTTGGAACATAAAATGACTTGATACTGCACAAATTTAAATAAGCCTAAATTTAATTGGACAATTAAATTGAAATAAAGTTAAATCATTATGTGAGTATAATTTCGTCCTAAGTACAGCAACTTTTACTTATAATATATTGCATTAAAAAAATTTTTTTTAATTATAAGAGTGATAGGCTACACATAATTGACTAGATGACTCAAGAACTGTTTTTGCAGTACCATCCACAGCCAGACCTTGTGTGGAAACTCATTTTCACATAAAAGATCCTTTACACAATACCAATGTTTTTTAAGATGCAAAGCTTATACAATATACAAGTCCTGACGTGGTGTATATACAAAGTATGCAAGACTAGACATGTCTCCCTATCACCACATTTTTAATAAAATGTTCTTTTCCTGGGTTATGGAAAAAGCCCAGTGCCTTAAAATGTTTTGCTGTAAGAAAATAAATTTAAAGGGACAATAATTGAGAGCCCAGTGATACCATTTCAAATTAATTTTAGTATTTAATATATAGTATTTTCTCCTCTAATTGTATCACAAAGAAATATTAGTGTAGATTATAACTCCATACTCAACAAGTTCTGAGGTACAAAAACAACATGAAAGGAAACAAAGTAAATTTTATCTGACCCATAAAACAACAGAACCAACATATGGCAGACACTGACCATGCTTTTTGGCTTAAAAGCTTTTGAAGCTTTGAGAATGTTATAGAACAGTCCCTAAAGCAACATTGCTGGCACCAGCTGGATTTCATATTCTACAATTGTAACTTAAGTTTAAAAACCCTGAATTGTACATAACTCACTAACTGCCCCTATGCCATTTATTTTTCAATATCTCTAGTATAGTATTAGGGCCAAACGCCCAAATCTACGTGCATTAGGATGCTCTGCATTTATGAAAAGTGCTTCAAACCAAAGAGCAACCTCAGAGAACTAGAAATATTTACCTGAGAATGAGCCAAATCCATGATTACATATATAACAATGCCTCTTCAAATGTAGATGTTGTATTAACCAATTTTGTTTCTGAAACTCTCTTGTCTTTTTTGCAAGACAAGGCAAGAACAAGAACTTTTTAACAGAAGTTAAATTTGTGTCCCCCTTACTAGCAACACTTAATTTTTTCACGTGTCAACTATTTCAGTAAGAATAATTTTGAACTTTTTTCCAGAAATCTGAGGTTAGCAAGAAAAGAAAAAAAATCAAGAAAATCAATAATACCATGAGTGTTTTATATAAAAGTACCTTATTTAAAAAGAGCATTTACTTTCTGGGAAATGGTCTTAAGCAAAACTGGTTGCCATATAACACAATCAGATTCATACATAATGCCAGCATGTTGCCTTCTAGGGCTTAATGCCATCTAAAAGAGTAGGTGAATAAAAAATAGTTAATACTAGTAGAATGTTTAATGGCTTTCCAACCTCCTTCCCTCATGTTCTCTTCTCGAATAATTGGAGATGTCAGGGTGATAGTGACTTGCATTTTGGGTTCCACACATGAATTCAAAATTATTGCCGCTTCAGACACAGCACATTTTATGTCATACTTCTCAGGACTTATAACCTATGTAATGAAGAGTATAAGAAATTAGTTGGACCTTTTAAATTATCAGATAAAACTTTCATTATGCCTCTTTCATTTTTTTTTTACTGCCTTAACCATCTTATAAAGACTAATTCATATACTATTCCCTCCAAGAAGCCTTGCAAAAAATGCAATTATCACTAATCTCTTGCTCCACTTTCTTTAATTCTTTGCTGTGCTAATACTTAGCATTATTTTTATCATGTGAGTTATTTGTGTGTTCCCCTTAAGTGACTTCATGGATAAAAGAAATACTGCCATATTTATTAATGTATCTTCCAAACTGCACCTGGGTAGTTAAATACCCATATATTTGCAGAATTTGAATAAAACTAAAATAGATACTTGAGCCTAACAGGAGCCACACATAATTCAACCATTTCCCACTGTATACTGTGAAATCAACAGATGTACATTTTATCAGGAAGCAGAAAGTCCTGGTTAGTATCAAGAAAAGCCAGGATTCACTGTAATCTGGTAGACCTGTAATAAGCCCCAGTTTACATGAAGAAATGCAACTACAGAAATTCCATGGCGTGTTTACAGCATAGCATCTAGGTTCAAATCCTGGCTGTGCTACTTCACTAGTGATATAAAAATGGGCGAATTATTTAACTCCTCTATACTATTCTGGGAATAGTAATTTTAACTAACCTACAGAATTGTTGAGGATTAATTTAATTAAGTAAAGCACTTAAAATAGTGCCTGGCACATGGTAAGTACTATACAAATGTTAATTATGATAATGATGAAGAATTCATTTCTCTTGCTTATCCACCTGTACAGTAAGTACAGACTGATTTAGAAATGGAAAGAGTATTATTCTGCTTTTCAGCTTAAATGCTTAACTGTTGATTAGTTAGTATATATTTCATTTCCTGCTTTGTAGTTTTACTAAGCACACAGTTAGAATGAGGATGTTTCTTGCAAATTACATAATTCTTTCAAGGTGCTCAAACCTTTTCTTCTCCCCTTCTATTGACCTCACACCCTCAACAGAGCAGTAAGAAGTAGACATACAATGCCCATTCTGCTGGCTCCTAGTATGTAAAAAGACTCACCCACAAAAACTTAACTTCCTATCTACAACAATGGTAATATGAAGCAAACACAGAAAGTGCCAGTTATTAGAGCTTACATTCACTAGCATGCGCCCTGCTATCCCTTTTGTTATCAGTTGCTCTGCTATGGTCAGGTACTATTTATTCTGACTCATCACTGTAAAATACACATTACAAATGAAATGTCAATCAACTTAGATTTAGAATGCCCAATTAAACTGCAAGGTTTTGAAATAAATTTTATACTTAAATTATTTAAGGAATCTTTTTTAAATCAGTCTGAGACTCTGATAAGCTAATGCATAAAATTTTTAAAAATTCAAACTTAAGAGAAAAAAAAGTTTGCTTTTGTAGGACCAAAAGGGGATACTCTACTAATTGTGCATTGTCATGACTTTTGGAGACAGAAGTAATTCCTACCATGATAACATGTAGAAAACCAAACATAATCACATTAAAATTGGAAGATTCAAATCAGAAAGACTATTTTAGTTACTACATTTTATTAAGAACATGTATTCAACTAAATAAGCAAAAAGTTCATGAATATAAAAAATTCAAGCTTGCTAGACATGGGCTTAGCTTAAAATAAATAAATAAATAAATTTCTGTCCTGAATTGCCCTCTTTCTTATGATTCAAATCTTAGAAAAAAGAACAGGAAGAGGACATGTGCTACAACTTTACATTTTAAAATAAATTAATGTGGCTTCATGCCAAATTCAAGCACCATAAAACATAAAAAGACAAAGTAGAAAACAGTTCTAACCAACTTGCACAATCTAGAAAAAAACTCCTTATGGAAAGCCAAGCCAAAATTTTAAAGACTTGCTTAGGTTTAAGCTGAAACAAAGTTAGCCCTACCAAATACTTTGAACTAGACAAGCAATAAAAATGAACATTTCCATAATACTTACAGCAAGCTGTTTGGGTAGGTTTTCTGCAATACGGCTTAATAATGTCTTTGAAGGTTTCTCTGAGCATAACAAAACAAGGTTGACATTTCTATCTCCTCGGAGAAGTAATCCTTTTGCCAACACTCCCACTCGCAAAACTCCCTTTAAAGCTCTGCAGTGAGATCAAATTATATTATGACATTTCTCTTCTCAAGAGATCATGATAATCTCTAAACATACAAAAGTAAATTTCATACTATTAAAATTTTCAATACAATATAAAAACATTTAATATTTTTAGAAGTATCTTCATTTAGATAAGATATATGGATAAGTAAATCAATTAAGAGCTAAGTTCTCAAAGGGACAACTGCAAAAAACACTAATACTTCTTCTCTGTCTCACTTTACAAATTAGAATAAGAGTCATGTTTAATATAACACAGAAATATTTCCAAATGGCAAAGGGAAAATGAAAAATTTACTCATGCTTTATGGGCAGTGCATTAAGGAAAGTGTTACAAAAAAAAAAAAAAAAGACTAAACATGAGACAGAGGCAACAAATTTAAAAAATTGAGTTAATAACTAAATGTAATTAGAAAAACTATAAAGGATGCTTTGAAAAGATTTAAAATAATTTTATATAAACTTAATAGTAAAATTACAAAATTTGAGATTGTATGGAATGATTTCTCATTTTAACAAAAGGCAGTTGAGTATGTTAAATATTTAACCAAGCATGTTCAAACATGTAGACTCACATCTGAGAGTTTTCAGTCTTTGTAACTTTTACTTCAAGTTTAAGAACTCCATGTATGGAAAAACACAACTATACAAAATAAATTAACTCTTACAACATACCTGTCTTTACCTCCCTCTTTCTTATCATCTCCCTCTTTGTTCTTGCTCTTCTCATGTTCAGACAAACTATCTGAAACAAGTTTTAAAGCACGTTCAGTGATAGAAACAATTTTCTGAACTGCCTGTAATTCCTCTTCGGTTGGATAAATGGTTGCATGTTTTGTCATTACATAACGGTCATCAGATGAGTCAGGGCGACGTAAAGGCTAGAAAGAAAAAAAATTACTTCATTTAAAAATATATTTCCTGAACAAAAGTAAACTCATTTTTCAACTATACATGTTTGTCGTAACTTTTTAGTAAGAAAGTCTATTATACAAAATGTCCATTTAAAACTATCTTTGTTTTTCTGTTTCAATAAAAACAAAAATGCAAACTATGAAAAGTTACACTATCAAAAGTATGTAAGTATATACGTACATACATGCTTTGCCTCAAAACAAGTAAAATTGTAACACCATCTAAAATTATAAAAATACTTTTTACTCAACAAACAGTGGTTCTGCAATGTTTTTTGCTTTAAATAAACAAGTTTTACAAATGGCTGTTCAGTGCAAAGACAAGATGAGAATAGGTTAAGGAGGAATTTGCAGTTTTTTTCAAAGTGAAAACAAAACAAACAAAAATATCCTGCTGTTTTCTGTGGTCAACTTCTACGAAACGTTCCTCATAATCCAGCTTCCATGGAAAATAAATTTTCAAGATGCAGGTCTTTCCTACAGTTTCCTGTTGCGCTCATCTTGAACGATTTACCTACTCGCCTTTATGCTGCACTCAATTACAGAGTAAATTTTAGACAGTCATAATTTGAAAAAAGAAAAATGATTCTACATCACTGGGAATGGAAACATAAGAAAAATTCTGAAGGCAAAGCAACTGCCTTCAAAATTAATTGTTCCTGATAATCTAAAGAACAAAGGCAAGAAAATCTCTGATGTGAAAGAAGATTGGGCAAAAGCAACTCTGCTCCTATTTATCTTACACTGAAGATAAGATTCAAGATTCATGGAAATTCTATGAAGTCCTTATAAATAAAGACGTGAGTTGATAACCTCTAATAAAGGAGGGAAAATTCTAAATCAAATAAAAACTTACATTGAGATTAGGAGACTATTAAATCTAGTAATTGGCCCCCCAAACTATTATCTTTGAATGCTAACCAATCTTGCACTCTCACCCCCTATATAAACAAAGTGGGCACTCACTGCAGGCCCCTGTGGCTGAGGAGGCATGCCTGGGCGGACTCCCAGAAGGCCTAATGGGCCTGGGGGACCATGAGGATAGCCTCCATCAGGCATTCGGCGGCGATCATCCCAATGATGCTGTTCTTCCTCCATTCTTCTCCAGTACATGTCCTCTTCATAACGTCTGAAACATACAGAATATTAATTATAACCCTGTAAGAAAGATGCACTCCAAGAACTTACATCAATAACATCATGAAAAGCAAAAAACAAACCAAAACAAAAACACCAAAAGAAATAAGCTTAGGTAAATGCTTTTTTACTTTATTTCTTTTTCCCTTATTTACTTTACTCTAGAAGTAAATGGAAGTGAAAAGAGAGTGAAAGAACAAAAGGAAAAGCAGAACAAAATTTCACAGCCTGATGTCCGTCAAAAGAACAAGCATCAGAAACTTCAGGGTTCCTTCCAATCTCACCCTCTTTAAGGGAAGGATTCTAAACTTAAATGCCTACCCCAAAGTGGCCAGACCAGTTAAGTGAGCAAAAGACCCAAGGCACACATATAGAAATTTTCTTCATGTCTCCAAAGAAATGTGCTCTCCTACTTTTTCCTTAGAGAGACCCCCTTCAGAATACCTTTAATTTCCCCATCTATGATACAAGCAGAGATAAAGACATGTGTCTACCATGAGGAAACCTAACAGCGGAAGACAGTAATAAATGGCAACTCAAACTCTGTTTCATTCTTGGGGACACATTAAGGGTTGTGGGTACTATGGTAAGTAGAAAGCATGTTCTGGCTAGAGACAACAGCTGCAACTCAAGCTCGAATTAAGTATTGCCGAGAGGGAATACAGGTTGTAATCACAAAGTCATCAGGATTTTAATGTTTTTCAATGTCTTTAAAGTTGATCATTAAATGTTGGTCCAGATTTTAAAATACCATGTACACCAAATAAAAACCTACAGGGTGAATATGGACTATGGACACCTAGTGTGTAGTCTCTGCTTTAATGGTCAGCATTTCAAGGATCTAATTTCTTTTTCACCACATCACTCTCTTTCAATTCTATCCTCATTTCCAGCTTCAAAGTAGGATACCAGTTACTCCCAAGGGAAAGCACAGATCTAAAGCAAATTTTGGAAGCAGTTAAGATTTTTTTTAATACATATATTTTTATTTATTTATTTTTATTTTGGTATCATTAATGTACAATTACTTGAACATTATGGTTACTAGACCCCCATTATCAAGTCCCCCCCACATACCCCATTACAGTCACTGTCCATCAGCACAGTAAGATGCTATAGAATCATTACTTGTTTTCTCTGTAAATACTGCCTTTCCCGTGTCTCCCCCCTCCACATTATGTGTGCTAATCTTAATACCCCTTTTTCCCCCTTATCCCTCCCTTCACACCCATCCTCCCCAATCCCCTTCCCTTTGGTAACTATTAGTCCGTTCTTGGGTTCTGTGAGTCTGCTGCTGTTTTGTTCCTTCAGTATTTTTTCTTTGTTCTTATACCTCACAGATGAGTGAAATCATTTGATACTTGTCTTTCTCTGCTTGGCTTATTTCACTAAGCATAATACCCTCTAGCTCCATCCATGTTGTTGCAAATGGTAGGATTTGTTTTCTTCTTATGGCTGAGTAATATTCCATTGTGTATATGTACCACCTCTTCTTTAGACATTCATCTACTGATACACACTTAAGGTTGCTTCCATATCTTGGCTATTGTAAATAGTGTGATAAACATAGGGTGCATATGTCTTTTTCAAACTGCGCTGCTGCATTCTTAGGTTAAATTCCTAGGAGTGGAATTCCTGGGTCAAATGGTATTTCTATTTTGAGTTCTTTGAGGAACCTCCATACTGCTTTCCACAATGGCTGAACTAGTTTACATTCCCACCAGCAGTGTAGGAGGGTTCCCCTTTCTCAACATCCTTGCCAACATTTGTTGTTTGTGTTTTGGATGTTGGCCATCCTAACTGGTGTGAGGTGATATCTCATTGTGGTTTTAATTTGCAATTCTCTGATGATTACTGAGGTGAAGCATCTTTTCATGTGCCTGTTGGCCATCTCAATTTCTTCTCTGGATAAGTGTCTGTTCAGCTCCTATGCCCATTTTTTAATTGGCTTATTTGCTTTTTGTTTGTTGAGGTGCATGAGCTCTTTATATAATTTGGATCTCAACCCCTTATCAGATGTCATTTATGAATATATTCTCCCACACTGCAGGATGTCTTTTTGTTCTACTGATAGTGCCTATGCTGTACAGAAGCTTTTTAGTTTGATATAGTCCCATTTGTTCATTTTTACTTTTGTTTCCCTTGCCTGGGGAGATATGTTCATGAAGAAGTTGCTCATGTTTATGTCCAAACGATTTTTTCCTATGTTTTTTCTAAGAGTTTTATGGTTTCATGACTTACATTCAGTTCTTTCATCCATTTCAAGTTCACTTTTATGTATGGGGATAGACAGTAGTCCAGTATCATTCTCTTACATGTAGCTTTCCAGTATTGCTAACACCAGCTGTTGAAGAGGCTGTCATTTCCCCATTGTACATCCATGGCTCCTTTATCGTATATTAATTGACCATATATGCTTGGGTTTATATGTGGGCTCTCTATTCTGGTCCACTGGTCTATGGGTCTGTTCTTGTGCCAGTACCAAATTGTCTTGATTACTGTGGCTTTGTAGTAGAGCTTGAAGTCAGGGAGCGTAATTCCCCCTGCTTTATTCTTCCTTCTCAGGATAGCTTTGGCTATTTGGGGTCTTTTGTCGTTCCATATGAATTTTAGAACTATTTGCTCTAGTTCATTGAAGAATGCTGCAGGTATTTTGATAGAGATTGCACTGAATATGTAGATTGCTTTAGGCAGGATGGCCATTTTGACAATATTAATTCTTCCTAGCCAAGAGCATGGGATGAATTTCCATTTATTAGTGTCCTCTTTAATTTCTCTTAAGAGTGTCTTGTAGTTTTCAGGGTATAGGTCTTTCACTTCTTTGGAAGGTTTATTCCTAGGTATTTTATTTTTTTGATGCGATTGTGATTGGAATTGTTTTCCTGATTTCTCTTCCTGCTAGTTCATCGTTGGTGTAGCAGTAAGATTTTATTAGACACATTTGTTTAACACAATAGAAAAGAAAGAAGTGTGCTTCTCAAGTAGCACTGCAGAAACTACCAACTTCCTCAGATTGGGATTAAGCAGTGTGTTTCAGGTCACCCAACTTAGTACTTTGGAGAAGTATAAAACCTTATTTTGGGGGGACTTGCATAATGGCGGGTGAGAGGTGAGATGAAGAGCTCCTCCCAAAACCACTAATTGCACAAAAATATAATTAAATAATACAACTAACCTTAAAACAGCAACAAGAAAGAAGGCTGAACCAGACTGCAAACAGACCTCATGAACAGAGCAGACCTCACGAAACAGGGCAACGTAGGAAAGACTACTTAATCTGGTGGGACCCAAGCCCTTCCCCCATCCCAGCTCACGGTGGGAGGAAGCGAAATGGAGCAGGGGAGGGGGTGGAAGACTGGGACTGCTGAACACCTAGCCCTGGAGATCTGCTTTGTGAGCAGAATCCTATAGTGTGTGGTGCTCTGGACAATGGGGAGCTCCGACAGGCGGAGTGCTTGAGAAATTGACATTCTGGCCGTTTGTAGAGGATGGGATCCACACCAGGCTGCTCTGTGTCAGAGGAAATGCAGGCAGTCTGAGAGGCTTCCTAGCAGCCAGAGGGCTGCTGAAGGGGTGGGGTTTGCACGGAGCTTGCTGTGCGGGAGAAGGGAGAGCTGGACAAGGTTGCGTGGGCGAGCTCTGCCCAGCTGGCTGGGAACTTTGGGGAGCGTCAGGTGTTCCATCCCCTTGGCTGCCTACTCAGCTCCGAAGCCCCCCACTGTGACACACAGCCTGCCAAATCTTCCTACTGGCCTGCAGGCACTTGCTCGTAAACCCACGGTCACTGTGCACGCGTCAGGCCAGCCAGAGGGAGGCCCCGCCTAAAACAGCTAGAGATGCAAAGCACAGAGGTTTACACGTGTGTGCTTGGCTCACTGGCTCTGACACTGGAGACAGGCACCGCAGACGGGAATCAGGAAACAGCTCTACCCTCCCCCCAGACACAAGCTCCGCTCCCCTACGACCCCCAAACTCACTCTAGGGGCTGAGCAGCTCCAGAGACTAGAGTTTCTGCACACTAGTGGGCACCACACAGAAATATAAAACAACAAAAGAACATGATTCAGACCAAAATCTCACAAAACCCATAAAGAGGGTCAAATGAAACCGAACTCACCAATCTTCCTGAAAGAGGGTTCAAAATAAAAATTATAAACATGCTTATGGAGGTACAGAAAAACATTCAAGAACTCAGGAATGAATTTAAGTTGGAGATTGGATCATTAAGAAATTCCACATCTGAAATGCAACATACAATGGAGGGATTTAAAAGCAGATTAGATGTAGTAGAAGAGACAGTAAATGGAATAGAAATTACAGAAGAGGAATACAAAGAAGCTGAAGCACAGAAAGAAAAAAGGATCTCTAAGAATGAAAGAATATTGAGAGAACTGTGTGACCAATCCTAACGCAACAATATTCGCATTATAGGGGTACCAGAAGAATAAGAGAGAGAAACAGGGATAGAAAGTGTCATTGAGAAGGTAATTGCTGAAAACTTCCCCAATCTGGGGAAGGAGATAGTCTCGCAGGCCATGGACGTGCACAGATCTCCCAACACAAGGGACCCAAGGAAGACAATATAAACACATATAATAATTAAAATGGCAAAGATCAAGGATAAAGACAGACTCTTAAAAGCAGCTAGAGAGAAAAAATATCACATACAAAGGAAAACCCATCAGGCTATCATCAGACTCCTCAACAGAAACCTTACAGGCCAGAAGGGAGTGGAATGATGTATTTAATGCAATGAAGTAGATTGGCCTTGAACCAAAATTACTTTATCCAGCAAGATTATCATTTAAATTTGAAGGAGGGATTAAACAATTTACAGACAAGCAAAAGCTGAGAGAATTTACCTCCCACAAACCACCACTACAGTGCATTTTGGAGGGACTCCTATAGATGGAAGTATTCCTAAGGCTAAAAAGATGTCACACAAGGGAAGACAAAGAGTACAGAATATGATTCATAACATACAAAGAATGGAGGAGGAAGAAAAAGGAGGGGAAAAAAAAGAAAAAAGAACTTGTAGGCTGTGTTTGTAGTAGTATACAAAGTAAGTTAAATTAGACTGTTAGATAGTAAGGGAATTGCCCTTGAATCTTTGGTAACCACTAATCTAAAGCCAGCAATGGCAACAAGTAGGTACCTATTGGTAATCACCCTAAATGTAAATGGACTGAATGCACCAATCAAAAGACACAGAGTTACAGAATGGATAAAAAAGCAAGACCCATCTATATGCTGTTTACAAGAGAATCACCTCAAATCCAAAGATACACACAGACTAAAGGTGAAGGGATGGAAAAAGATATTTCATGCAAACAAGGAGAAAAAAGCAGATGTTGCAGTACTTGTATCGGACAAAATAGACTTCAAAACGAGGAAAGTTGCAAGAGATAAAGAAGGACATTACATAATGATAAAGGGGTTAGTCCAACAAGAAGATATAACCATTACAAATATATATGCACCCAACACAGGAGCTCCTACATATGTGAAACAAATACTAACAGAATTAAAGGAGGAAATAGAAAGCAATGCAGTCATTTTAGGAGACTTCAACACACCACTCACTTCAAAGGACAGATCAAACAGACAGAAAATAAGTAAAGACACAGAGGCACTGAACAACACACTAGAACAGATGGACGTAACAGACATCTACAGTACTCTGCACCCAAAAGCAGCAGGACACATTCTTCTCAAGTGCACATGGAACATTTTCCAGAATAGACCACATACTAGGCCACAAAAAGAACTACAGTAAATTCAAAAATATAGAAATTCTACCAACCAACTTCTCAGATCACAAAGGTATAAAACTAGAAATAAATTGTACAAGGAAAACAAAAAGGCTCACAAATACATAGGCTTAATAACATGCTCCTAAATAATCAATGGGTCAACGACCAAATTAAAACAGAGATCAAACATTATATGGAGACAAATGACAACAACACAAAGCCACAACTTCTGTGGGACACAGCAAAGGCAGTTTTAAGAGGAAAGTATATTGCAATCCAGGCCTATTTAAAGAAGGAAGAACAATCCCAAATCAATAGTCTAAAGACACAATTATTGAAATTGGAAAAAGAAGAACAAATGAGGCCCAAAGTCACCAGAAGGAGAGACATAATAAAGATTAGAGAAGAAATAAATAAATTTGAGAAGAATAAAACAATAGAAAAAGATCAATGAAACCAAGAGCTGGTTTTTTGAAAAAATAAACAAAACAGATAAACCCCTAGCCAGACTTACTAAGAGAAAAAGAGAATTTACACACATAAACAGAATCAGAAATGAGAAAGGAAAAATCACTATAAACCCCACAGAAATACAAAGAATTATAAGAGAATAGTATGACAATCTATATGCTAACAAGCTGGAAAACCTAGAAGAAACGGACTACTTCTTAGAAAAATACAACCTTCCAAGACTGACCAAGCAAGAAACTGAAAACCTAAACAGACCAATTACCAGCAACGAAATTGAATCAGTAATCAAAAAACTACCTAAGAACAAATCCCTTGGGCCAGATGGATTCACCTCTGAATTCTACCAGACATATAGAGAAGAAATAACACCCATTCTCCTTAAAGTTTTCCAAAAAATAGAAGAGGAGGGAATACTTCCAAACTCATTCTATGAAGCCAGCATCAGTCTAATACCAAAACCGGGCAAAAACCTCACCAAAAAAGAAAATTGCAGACCAATATCCCTGATGAACGTAGATGCAAAAATACTCAACAGAACATTAGCAAACCAAATTCAAAAATACATCAAGAGGATCATACACCATGATCAACTGGGATTCATCCCAGGGATGCAAGTATGATACAACATTCGAAAATCCATCAACATCATCCACCACATCAACAAAAAGAAGAACAAAAACCACATGATCATCTCCATAGATGCTGAAAAAGCATTTGACAAAATTCAGCATCCATTCCTGATTAAAACTCTCAACAAAATGAGTATAGAGGGCAAGCACCTCAACATCATGAAGGCCATATATGACAAACCCACAGCTAACATCATACTTAACAGCGAGATGCTGAAAGCTTTTCATCTAAGATCGGGAACAAGACAGAGATGCCCACTCTCCCCACTGTTATTCAACATAGTACTGGAGGTCCTAGCCACGGCAATCAGACAAAACAAAGACATACAAGGCATCCAGATTGCTAAAGAAGAAGTCAAATTGTCACTATTTGCAGATGACATATTGTACATAAAAAACCCTAAAGACTCCACTCCAAAACTACTAGAACTAATATCTGAATTCACAAAGTAGCAGGATACAAAATTAACACACAGAAATCTGTTACTTTCCTATACACTAAAGATGATTTAGCAGAAAGAGAAATCAGGAAAACAATTCCATTCACAATTGCATCAAAAGAATAGAATACTAGGAATAAACCTAACGAAGGAAGTGAAAGACCTGTACTCTGAAAACTACAAGACACTCTTAAGAGAAATTAAAGAGGACACTAAAAAATGGAAATTCATCCCATGCTCTTGGCTGGGAAGAATAAATATTGTCAAAATGGCTATACTACCTAAAGCAATCTACAGATTCAGTGCAATCCCTACCAAAATACCAACAGCATTCTTCAAAGAACTGGAACAAATAGTTCTAAAATTCATATGGAACCAGAAAAGACCCCTAATAGCCAAAGCAATCCTGAGAAGGAAGAATAAAACAGGGGGAATTATGCTCCCAGACTTCAAGCTCTACTACAAAGCTTCAGTAATCAAGAGAATTTGGTATTGGCACAAGAACAGACCCACAGACCAGTGGAACAGAACAGAAAATCCAAACATTAACCCAAACATATACAGTCAATTAATATATGATAAAGGAGCCTTGAATATACAATGGGGAGATGACAGCCTCTTCAGCAGCTGGTGTTGAAAAAACTGGACAGCTACATGTAAGAGAATGATACTGGACTACTGTCTAACCCCATACATCAAAGTAAACTCAAAATGGATCAAAGACCTGAATGTAAGTCATGAAACCATAAAACTCTTAGAAAAAAACATAGGCAAAAATCTCTTGGACATAAACATGAGCAACTTCTTCATGAACGTATCTCCCCAGGCAAGGGAAACAAAAGCAAAAATGAACAAGTGGAATCATATCAAGCTGAAAAGCTTCTGTACAGCAAAGGACACCATCAGTAGAACAAAAAGACATCCTACAGTATGGGAGAATATATTCATAAATGACATCTGATAAGGGGTTGGCATCCAAAATACATAAAGAACTCATGCACCTCAACAAACAAAAAGCAAATAATCCAAATAAGAAATGGGCAGAGGACAGGAAGAGACACTTCTCCATAGAAGAAATTCAGATGGCCAACAGGCACATGAAAAGATGCTCCACATCGCTAATCATCAGAGAAATGCAAATTAAAACCACAATGAGATACTACCACCTTATACCAGTTAGGATGGCTGCCATCCAAAAGACAAACAACAACAAATGTTGGTGAGGATGCAGAGAAACGGGAATCCTCCTGCACTGCTGGTGGGAATGTTAATTAGTACAACCATTGTGGAAAGCATTATGGAGGTTTCTCAAAGAACTCAAAATAGAAATACCATTTGATCCAGGAATTCTACTCCTGGGAATTTACCCTAAGAACGCAGCAGCCCAGTTTGAAAAAGACATATGCACCCCTATGTTTATCGCAGTACTATTTACAATAGCCAAGAAATGGAAGCAACCTAAGTGTCCATCAGTAGATGAATGAATAAAGATGTGGTATATGTACACAATGGAATATTATTCAGCCATAAGAAGAAAACAAATCCTACCATTTGCAACAACATGAATGGAGTTAGAGTGTATTATGCTCAGTGAAATAAACCAGGCAGAGAAAGACAAGTATCAAATGATTTCACTCATCTGTGGAGTATAAGAACAAATAAAAAAACTAAAGGAAGAAAACAGCAGCAGAATCACAGAACCCAAGAATAGAGTAACAGTTACCAAAGGGAAAGGGACTGGGGAGGATGTGTGAGAAGGGAGTGATAAGGGGGAAAAAGGGGTATTACAATTAGCACACATAATGTAGTGGGGTGGGGTTGGGGTGGGGGGATATGGTGAAAACAGTGTAACACAGAGAAGACAAATAGTGATTCTATAACATCCTACTACGCTGATGGACAGTGACTGCAATAGGGTATGTGGTGGGGATTTGATAATAGGGGGAATCTAGTAACCATAATATTGTTCATGTAATTGTATATTAATAATAGCAAAAAAAACAACAACCTTATTTTTATGTTATATAGGCCTTGAGAGAAAATGAATAAAATCAGCTTGAAGGCTCTGAAAAATCATGTTCATTCTAGTTTTGAACAATTACCTGTTACTATTACTAAATTATATTGTTATTACAAAAGATGTTCAAGTTAAATAAGGACAGGGGCCTTTATCCATTGTTTGCCAATTCATATGCAGTAACAAATACACTAAGGGCTACTTCTTGGCATACAGTAGCAGATTAGTATTTGAAGTATTAGTGAAAACAGGAAATAACTGCATAATCTAGGTACAGAGGAGAATTTCCAATGAATTACAAAGGCAGAAACTTCATAAAGGAGACTGGTAGATTTAAATACCTTAAAGACAAGTTGATATATAGCAGTACGTAACAGCAAAAACTATTTAAAGGTAACACATTAATAATGGGTTAGCCGCTACAATTTAAGAAGTGTCTATACAAATCAATAAATAAAAAAATAAATGAATAGGCAATTTACCATAGAATACATGTGATCAAAAATGAAAGAAAAATTCAATTTGCTAGTAATACAAACAATTCAAATTGAAATAAAAATGGCTCTCACATTTCACTTTCTCATTGCAGAAATTTTAATAAGTTACAGCAACAGTTCTCAAAGTATGGCTCAGGGAACCCATGACATCAAAATTACTTTCATAATAATATAACACATCATTTGCCTTTTCTATTCTCATTCTTTTTATGGGCATACACTGGAGTTATCAAGAGGCAAAATTGTATCACAGCATATTGCACACGGCAGATACGAGAACCATGCTTCCTTCTCTTAAGCCAAACATTAAAGAGATCTGCAAAAATGTGCAATACTGTCATTCACAATATTCTAGGAAAGAAATATAGTTATTTTATTGTTAGTTTCACCATATTGTTATTTATTAAATATACCTTATAGTCATATATATGTGTGTATATATATATATTATAATCATTAACTATATTTAACTATGTAGATGAATATAATTAAAAGGTCATTTTAAAATGAATTAATGTTTATATTTCTCAGTTTTAATTTCTAATATAGCAAATCTTGACAAGCATACATAAGCAAAAGTTCTTTGGAGTCTTCAATAATTATTGAATATAAAGGGTCCTGATATCAGAATGTTTGAGAACCACTAGGTTATACTATCCAGTACAAACAGAACAAAAGGCATCCTTCAAGCAAATGTTTCCATTTCTGTGACTTTATTCTTAGCAACTTATCATGACTTATACAATAATATAGCCTCAAGGATGGTTAATGTAGTAATTATATTAGCGGAGTACTAGAAACAACCTAAATCTCAAACAGTATGGGACTGGTTATAGAGAAAATTTTACACCTGCACAAGAAAATACGCTATCATGGAAAAAAATTTTTTATGTTGATCCGTAAATGAAAAAAGTGTCGTAAATTATGCATATATCATACTTCTGTTCGTATTTTTTGAAATTGTGCTTTAGAACTTTTACATAAATATTCATAGCAGTATTTGCGACAGCCTTAAAGGGGAAACACCACAAATATCCAACAATTGATGAATGGATAAAATGTGGTACATCCAAATGATGGAATATTATTCAGCCATAAAAAGGAGTGGAAGTATTGATACATGCACGAAGCTTGAAAACATCATGCTAAGTCAAAGTAGCCAGACAAAAAAGACCACCTATTATATGATTCTATTTTTATGAATTCTCCAGAATAGGTAAATCTACAGAGACAGAAAGTATATTAGTGGTTACTTAGGGGTGCAGGGAGGGGATGGGAGAAGAACAGACAGTAACTGTTAATGGATTCATAATTTCTTTGGTGGTGATGAAAATGTTCTAAAATTGATTGTGGTGATGGTTGCATAACTCTGTGAATATTCTAAGTAACTAAATTGTACTATTTAAAGATATGTCAGTTAGATTAAAACTACACATTTATTATCTTTGGAAGTTCTGTTTTCTTTCGTCTCCCCTATAGCTTTTAAAGTTTCTAATGTAAGTTTCTTTTTAGAAAGAAATGTTATTAATGTTTAGAATCTACTAAATCTTATTCTCAGGAGAGTTTTATCATGTAACTAAATGTTTTATTTTGATTTTTTTAAATCAATAAGGCATGTATTTATAACATTAAACCATTTCTTCATATATTTAATATATATATGTAAGATACCACTTACCACATAATTCCTAATACCAAGGCCATGGTCAAATACTAGAATAGAATAGCCAATAACTTAATTATAATGTATTTCTTTCCTAGACCTAGGATCTACCTGAAAAATGAAAATTAAAAGTACATTAAATAAATCTGAATTACTTTGAATGGGAATCACATACTCAGAATAGCTAAGTTTCTTTAAAAAGGCTGAACCAATTATCATGCTACTACAAGTTGAAAGACATTACCTCATTTCCATTCTCCAGCGTTCTTCTTCTTCTCGTCTTCGCCAATACTCCTCTTTCTGCATTTGCTTCCTCATTTTCTCTTCTTGAATCTTTCTTGCTCGAATACTAGGCTTTACTTCTACTTGCAAATCTGGATTTACTTTTTTCTGTTAGAATACAGACATTTAAAAACTAGCAGCTCCTCCAACAGTCTACACATACTTTTAAACCACAGAATCCCACATATTCTTTCATCAGAGGCTTTTAGTTGCAAATATCCATTATAAAAGTAAATCAGCAAATGAGTTGACTCTCAGGGAAGGTTGAGAATACATTAATAAATATTCTTTTTTCCTCCCACCCACAACATTCTTACCTGTTTAACTTTAAAATTACATACTTTGTATGTGGAAAGTATGTAACTTAGTGGTAACCAATGGATGAAATCCTTATGGGATTAACAGGTATTTAATTTTCCTCTACTTGTTTGTAAACAGATGATCTTAAATGTCTTGAGTTGGTGGTTACAGTTTCTTTTCATATAAAATATTGCCCTTTAACAAACCTCTTTGTTTTGAAAAGAAAACATGTATCTAGTGCCTTAGTCCAGCCTAATTATTAAATTCAGTATAAGTGTTTTTCATGGAGAATTCCTCATCTCAAAATTCATTTTAGTGGGAATTCTACCAAAACAGTTTAAGTAAAGCAATTATCTCTTCATGAGTGCTGATGTAAACAGTATTATAGTTTTATTTTGCCACCTCACTAAAAATAATGAAATAGGTTATACTGTTTGTTCTGACCTATGTATAACAAACTGATCAGTAAAGAGCAACAATGTGAGTCTAAGTAAGACATGAGATGCTAATCTTGAGTGGGAGTTCAAGGGCTGAGTGAGTTATGTTCAGATGCTTTGTTTTGCATCTAGAATGTTCCAAGATGTTTAAAAAAAGATGCTTGAAATTTTACTCACTTTGTATTGAAGTCTGTGTCTTCGCCCTTTTAAGTGCATCTCCTTAGCATTGGGATCATTAAAACTGCACTCGCATAATTTACAATGGAATCGAATTACTTTTCCTTCATCATTTCGTACCTTGATATGGAAGAAAACATTCCAGAATCATAAAAGGAATGCAGATCCTATTCATGAACTTCCACAGATTCTCTGATAAAGAAATGCTGTGAACAATTAGTTTAAGAAAAATGTAAGAGGTGATGTAATATTTTAAAAGAATAACCTATAGAAACTAAATATTAGAAATTTTAACTGTGGTGTGCAAGATGTGTTAGCATGTATTTGCTGTTGTAATTAATTTTCATACTTTTGTCCAATTAGATAACTTAAATGCTCTAATAAATAGTTACTGAGTAACTCTGCTACTGAATACATGCACTGTTCTTGAAGATGGAGATAACATGATGAAAGGCATTATTTTGGTATATTAATACCTACAAAGCTCAAGATTTTACACATGTAACTGCATAGAAGGCCAAGGTCAATTTTTTCTAATTCCATGGCCAGATAGGAAGACAAGTAGACGGGAATGTTATTAAGAAGTCTATATTGTACTGAAGTACATTAGTACCTAAGTCTATAAGTATGTAAGTTCAAATTGTGCAAGCTTTCAAGACTGGCTCTGAATGCAATTCCCTGATTAGTTCATGATTATCATTGGAGATTACGGTGTTCTGGCTTTGTACGCCTTTTAAGAGCTGTAACTTTAAGTTAAAATTATATATGAACTACTTACAAACTATATAACCCAGTTTTCCATCTTGTTAACAAAGAACCCAACAAAATACATTATTTTCCTTGATGGGGAAAAAAGATGAAGGAACAAATATTTACCAAAAAATCTACTGCATATACTAGGCACTGTACTTCATCTAGTTTTCACAACTTTGAGAATACCCAAATTGAATAGACATGGGCACTGAAGCTCAGAGAACTCACACATGTTCTACAATACAGAGCAAGGGTAGTTAGTGCTATACCAGTCGATGTTACTCTTTCTGCTAACAGCAAATACTTTACAAGTCCCTCTGATGTTCCCTCAACAACTCTGTTCACCGAGTTTACTTTTACCTGTAAAACAGGACTAGTTTTCTAATCAGCTTGAGAAACCAAATAAGCAAGATCTGTTAAATCAAGAACCTCAGCTTTACACAGGAAATTGATTGTTTAGAGAAATAAATAATCAGCTCTTTGTCAACATATTTCCTGCTCATAATTTTTTGTTTTTTACGTTGAGGATAGTTGAAGGATGAATTACAAGAATGCCTACCAAATAAATGGGTAGTTACTTTACAATAGCACAGTGATAATTATTAGCAGGGAAGGAAGGAAGTTAACAAAACAACGTGATGTCACTTAGGCAAATTTAAAGGGTATGCTTTTCAAAAACCTTTAACGAAGATTCTTTTGATATTTCTTTCTGAGTAACCTAAATCTAATTGAATATAATTTAATTTACATGTAAAGCATGCATGCAACAAAGTGATATGCTTTTTATCTCATCTCACAGCATAATCTCCAATTAATACCTCCTCCACATAATCATGGCCTACGGGCTGCACGTCACTCTGCAACGCAGCAAGAGATGCAGGTGTAACCGGGTCTGACACTGTGTCTGGCTTTACTTCTGGTATCTGAACAGAAGTGACAGGAGTGCTTTTAACACATTCAGCTCCTTTTAAGTCTTCTGTTTTATTTCCTGTTGATTGCAGCTTATTACCACCTAGAAGAACATAAGAATTACAGAAATTTCAGGTATCTTTCTGCATAAATGTATAAGCTGGTACAACAAAAACTTCATATAAAGTTCTTATCTTTTCTACTAATAGTCAAACTTCTACTTGACGTACAATAGTTCAGAATTTTGAAGAACCTCATAAACCGCTTGGCTTTTAATCCTATTAAAAAAAATACATGTGGTGATATTCCTTCTCCCCCACCCAATAACCCTCTGCTTCCCCAACACACTCTTATAACATCAAATACATAAAAGTGAACAGCAAGCACCTGTAAAGGTAGGGTCTAAGCCTAATTCACATATGTATATTTAGTTCCTTGCCAAGCAACTACACGCACTGTTCTAAGTTCTGGTAATATGAGGTAGTACAGTTGCCTCTGAGGTGACAACTTATGGAATACATAAGTAATAGTAATAATAAAATGTGAAAAGTGCTATAGTAAGTCTGCATAGAGTACTGTGGGAATGTGAAGCAAAGTAGCCATTGCCCTTTAACCTGACCCACTTAGGAAAGGCTTCACTAAGGGTGTGACACTTGAGCTGGGCTTTGAAAGAGGAATAACAAGTATGAACTGGCCAGGCAGAAAGAAGAGAATGATGTCTACACAGAAAGGATAGTTTGTAGAAAAAAGAGTAACATCATGGACTTAAAAAGACTAGTAAATTAAAGGAAGATTCAGTAATTCAGTATGAACTACTACCTAAGCAGAGGTTAAAATAACCGATGTCGGGGTCAGACTGTGAAGGGCCTTCAATGACATTATCTAAGGGATATAGTTTTTTCCTATATGCAAGGGGAAGGCCACTGAAAATTTATAAGCAGGAGACTAAATACAATTTGAAATGTATTTTTAACAAAATGACTTTCATAGTGTTGGGAGAGACTGGATGCAATGAGAGACAAAGCTCTGAGAAAGAGACTTTGAAGGCCTAAAAACTTGGAAGAAAATATACTTTTTGTAGCGACAGATACAAAAGGACTAGGTAAATAACCAGAGGAGGCAATAAATAAGAAATAATATCATGAAGTTTCCCATGTGAAAAAGCAGCAATTTTATGAGATTATTTCATAATACTCTTGTGATGAGGTAAGAAGTTAGAATGAGACACTGGCAGGCATCCACAGAGCTGTACAGATGACCAGGGAATACCTAAAAAATGGATGGATCTAGAACTCAGGTTGGGAGGTTTTGAGTTTGCCCCTATTATTTCAAAGTTACTGCACACACTGATATGGATGAAACCACTCATGAATACTGGGTGAGTAGAGTGAGGCAAGAACCAGAATCAGAACTTAGGAATACCACCATTTACTGACATGAAGGCAGGAGAACCAATTAAAACACCCGAGAAAGGGGTGGGTCAACATATAAGAGGGAGACAGAGAGAGCGCTGCACCTTAAGCTTTAAGGTACAACAGTCACTGTGTCAAACATTAGAAAGGTCAACAGGATAAAACCGAAAACTGACCACTGGGCTTGGTAATTAGGTCTTTGTTGACTTCTAAAAGCAGTCTAAGGGCAGAGCAGAGTGGAAACACTGTAACAGACTGACGACTGGAAAGAAGTATAGAAGCAGAAAAAGAATTAGGGTTACTGGCTTGAGAGGATTATAGGAATGAGAAAATGTCTGCTTTAAGACTATGAAGACACAGGTATACCTGTATGGCTGAAGGGAAGAGAGAAGAAACCATTAGAGGTCTGACTAAAAACTGGAGGAAAAATACAGATACATGATAGAACAAGGTCTCAGAGAAGGGAGGAGACAAGTACAACAGTGTAAGCAGAAGGGCTATTCCTGGAATGGAGAAGAAACATCATTTTGACAGAGTTAGGAGGAAGAAAACTTCAGTACTTGCCAACAAAGTTTATTTTGGGTGTAGATGTTTTCTTGGCAGCCATATTCGTAGGCATTGCTGATACTTTAGTGTTGGATGTGCTATTTAGAGACGAGTTTCCTGTAGTTGTAAGACCTTTCACTGAAGAAGTTGCAATTGATGGAGTATTCACAGTACAATTGCTTGATGCAATGCTTGAAGGAGAGGCTGTTGGTTTTGAAGTAGACACAGCTGTTGAAGAAGTAGCTTGGCTGACAACATTTGGTTCTGTTGAAGGAATGGGTTTACCAAGTTTTGTGTGTAATTTAACCACCTACAAAATAAAAGCACATTTATTTGTGAGGAAACTCAAAGAGATTTTTAAGTGTCCCTAAAAGACATTATATGAAATGAAAACTTGAACTCTATTTTTCTTTGTTGTATTTTTTGTTATATATTTTTATACACAAAACTCATCACTTTCAAAATAACATATGTGAAGCAGATATGGATACATATTCCATCTGCCACCAGGTGAGGGAACTAAGGCGAGAAGGATGAAATGACTTGGCCACATGCACACCAATCAAGACTTAAGCATAACAAGAGGAGGAAAATAATGATACAACTAATTTCCAGTTGGAATAAAAGATCTAGTTCAATTCAAAGAAGGTCTTTAGTCTTTTCCTCTTTAAGCAATGACTATTTGATGTCAGCTTTATATATATTAGCATTATAAGCAAGTTTTCAAATTTTGAAGCCACCTTTACATTTTTAATTCCCCATTGAAAAAGTAAAAGAAAACAGAGTAAGACATGAGGGTGTGTGGGAAAAAAACACCTACTTTCTGATGCTTAGCACCACGAATGTGGGCAGCATATGCATCTGCTCCTGTGCAGGACACATCACAGAGCTCACAGCGCAGCTGGTTCTGAGTCCCACGGGCAGAGCTGTTGCTGCTGCTGGTATTTTGTGAGGCTTTCAATGCGGCTTCTTTTTTTTTATGTTTCTGTCCTTCTAAATGTTCTTTATAAGTCTGTTTCAAACAAAAAGGGTACATTTTGCTTTGCTAATTTTGTCTACATTTGAAATTATTCAATTCCCAAATCACTAATACTCATTTAAAAATGAGGACTAAAGAACTGTAAAAGGAACTGAACAAGAGCATGTGGGATTCCCTATGTGTGTGATCTATCTATGACTCTGTATCTTGTTTACCAAGAGTACAGTCACCTAACACTGATTTACAGAGGACTTTCATATGCAGCCATGCTTTCAATATAGGTAACTACTGTCACTTTAATGCTGGATAGAGAATAAATGAAAGTGATCATTCCACAAAGAAATTATGTAATTATAGGAATAAGATGAAAGAAGAAAATATATCGATATCATGAGAAGAAAAAGTTATTGTATGGTAATGAGACTCTTTACATATAGGCATGTTTATTCATCGAACTGACTTTTCTAACTTAGACTGCACTTTAACATAGAATCCCTGTCACCTTGAACAAAGACTTTGAAAAATACAGACATTTTTAACATACACAAAATCATATATTTCTAAGGAAAAATAGTATTATTGTAATATTAGGCAGCAAAATAGTGAAATATATGTTGAAAATTTTCTTGAATGCAGACAATTGAAGGCAGATTTATTAAAATGAGAAGAGGTTAATAAGACTGCTGGTCGTTTGTTTTTTTCTTGAGTGGGGCCAAATTGTTCCTTTCAAATTTTACTTTTGAAGTTGTTTTTAAGACAGATAATTAGTACAGAACTGTGTATTCTTCACAGAATTTCAGAGCGAGATGAGACTTGAGAGATTATCTAAAACGATGACTCTCTAATTTTTAAACTAGAGAATTTTTTCTCCAGATAAAATCTTATGCCCAAGAAAAGTTGCTCTGTGTTTTCAAACAAAAGAGGGAAACCTAAGACCCAGCCATTTGATTCTCCTCTCACTAGTGGTGGCCTCAAGTGCCTCCATGAACACTTTTAGCCTCAATTATTTAGGACAAATCCTTACAATAGAAGTGAGGAAACAAAAGCCCAAAGAAGTTAAAGGCCTTCAACTTGCCCAAGGCCACATGATTAGTGACAGCGCCAAGACTGGAAACATAGCCCCTTACATCTGAATAAACTTACTCTCCCTTCTTACCTACATGTGACTTTTAACTCAAAATTTCAGTATTTTCCTATCAGACTCATTAACCCCCTTATGGCACTGCCTCCAACTTGCGGAAGTACCATTGGTCTGCTCTTGTGTAACCATTCAGATACCCAAATCATTGGTCACCTTATATACTCATTCCAAGTGCTGCTGTTAACCTATTATCCTGGAGCCACCCATGTTTAACCCTTTCTTTTTCTTTTTTTAATATTTTTTATTTTATTTTTTTATATATTTTTAATAATTTATTTTGGTATCATTAATCTACAGTTACATGTGCAATATTATGGTTATTAAACAACCCCCTTCATCAAGTCCCCCCCACCAACCCCATTACAGTCACTGTCCATCAGCATAGTGAGATGCTATAGAATCACTACTTGTCTTCTCTGAGTTGTACAGCCCTCCCCGTGCCCCCACAACATTACATCTGCTAATCGTAATGCCCCTTTTCGCCCTTGTCCCTCCCTTCCCACCCATCCTCCCCAGTCCCTTTCCCGTTGGTAACTATTAGTCCGTTCTTGGGTTCTGTGACTCGGCTGCTGTTTTGTTCCTTCAGTTTTTTTCTTTGTTCTTATACTCCACATATGAGTGAAATCATTTGATATTTGTCTTTTTTGGCTTGGCTTATTTCACTGAGCATAATACCCTCTACCTCCAACCATGTTGTTGCAAATGGTAGGATTTGTTTTCTTCTTATGGCTGAATAAAATTCCATTGTGTGTATGTACATCTTCTTTATCCACTCATCTACTGATGGACACTTAGGTTGCTTCCATTTCTTGGCTATTGTAAATAGTGCTGCGATAAACATAGGGGTGCATATGTCTTTTTCAATCTGCGCTGTTACATTCTTAGGGTAAATTCCAAGGAGTAGGATTCCTGGATCAAATGGTATTTCTATTTTGAGTTTTTTGAGGAACCTCCATACTGCTTTCCACAATGGTTGAACTAATTTGCATTCCCACAAGCAGTGTAGTAGGGTTCCCTTTTCACCACATATTCGCCAACATTTGTTGTTGTTTGTGTTTTGGATGTTGGCCATCCTCACTGGTGTGAGGTGATATCTCATTGTGGTTTTAATCTGCATTTCTCTGATGATTAGCGATGTGGAGCATCTTTTCATGTGCCCGTTGGCCATCTGAACTTCTTCTTTGGAGAAGTATCTATTCATGTCCTCTGCCCATTTCTTAATTGGTTTATTTGCTTTTTGTTTGTTAAGGTGCATGAGTTCTTTATGTAATCTGGATGTCAACCCTTTATCGGATACGTCATTTATGAATATATTCTCCCATACTGTAGGATGTCTTTTTGTTCTACTGATGGTGTCCTTTGCTGTACAGAAGCTTTTCAGCTTCATATAGTCCCACTTGTTCATTTTTGCTTTTGTTTCCCTTGCCTGGGGAGATATGTTCATGAAGAAGTCGCTCATGTTTATGTCCAAGAGATTTTTGCCTATGTTTTTTTCTAAGAGTTTTATGGTTTCATGACTTACATTCAGGTCTTTGATCCACCTTGAGTTTACCTTTGTGTATGGGGTTAGACAGTAGTCCAGTTTCATTCTCTTACATGTAGCTGTCCAGTTTTTCCAACACCAGCGCTGAAGAGGCCATCATCTCCCCATTGTATATCCAAGGCTCCTTTATCAAATATTAATTGACTGTATATTTGGGTTAATGTGTGGATTTTCTATTCTGTTCCACTGGTCTGTGGGTATGTTTTTGTGCCAATACCAAATTGTCTTGATTACTATGGCTTTGTAGTAGAGCTTGAAGTCAGGGAGCGTAATTCCCCATTTTATTCCTCCTTCTCAGGATTGCTTTGGCTATTCGGTGTCTTTTGTGGTTCCATATGAATTTTTGAACTATTTGTTCCAGTTCATTGAAAAAAGCTGTTGGTATTTTGATAGGGATTGTGTTGAATCTGTAGATTGCTTTAGGTAGTATAGCCATTTTGACAATATTTATTCTTCCTAGCCAAGAGCATGAGATGAATTTCCATTTGTTAGTGTCCTCTTTAATTTCTCTTAGGAGTGTCTTGTAGTTTTCAGAGTACAGGTCTTTCACTTCCTTCGTTAGGTTTATTCCTAGGTATTTTATTCTTTTTGATGCAATTGTGAATGGAATTGTTTTCCTGATTTCTCTTTCTGCTAGTTCATCTTTAGTGTATAGGAAAGCAACAGATTTCTGTGGGTTAATTTTGTATCCGGTAACTTTGTGAATTCAGATATTAGTTCTAGTAGTTTTGGAGTGGAGCCTTCAGGGTTTTTTATCTGCAGTATCACGTCATCTGCAAATAGTGACAATTTGACTTCTTCTTTACCTATCTGGATGCCTTGTATGTCTTTGTTTTGTCTGATTGCTGTGGCTAGTACCTTCAGTACTATGTTGAATAACAGTGGAGGCAGTGGGCATCCCTGTCTTGTTCCCGATCTTAGATGAAAAGCTTTCAGCGTCTCGCTGTTAAGTATGATGTTAGCTGTGGGTTTGTCATATATGGCCTTCATGATGTTGAGGTACTTGCCGTCTATACCCATTTTGTTGAGAGTTTTAATCAGGAATGGATGCTGAATTTTGTCAAATGCTTTTTCAGCATCTATGGAGATGATCATGTGGTTTTTGTTCTTCTTTTTGTTGATGTGGTGGATGATGTTGACGGATTTTCGAATGTTGTACCATCCTTACATCCCTGGGATGAATCCCACTTGATCATGGTGTATAATCCTCTTGATGTATTTTTGAATTTGGTTTGCTAATATTTTGTTGAGTATTTTTGCATCTACGTTCATCAGGGATATTGGTCTGTAATTTTCTTTTTTGGTGAGGTCTTTGCCCGGTTTTGGTTTTAGAGTGATGCTGGCTTCATAGAATGAGTTTGGAAGTATTCCCTCCTCTTCTATTTTTTGGAAAACTTTAAGGAGAATGGGTGTTATTTCTTCTCTATATGTCTGGTAGAATTCAGAGGTGAATCCCTCTGGTCCGGGAGTTTTGTTCTTGGGTAGTTTTTTGATTACCGATTCAGTTTCGTTGCTGGTAATTGGTCTGTTTAGTTTTCTGTTTCTTGCTTGGTCAGTCTTGGAAGGTTGTATTTTTCTAAGAAGTAGTCCATTTCTTCTAGGTTTTCCAGCTTGTTAGCATATAGATTGTCATACTATTCTCTTATGATTCTTTGTATTTCTGTGGGGTCCGTCGTTATTTTTCCTTTCTCATTCCTGATTCTGTGTATGTGTGTAGATTCTCTTTTTCTCTTAGTAAGTCTGGCTAGGGGTTTATCTATTTTCTTTATTTTTCAAAGAACCAGCTCTTGGTTTCATTGATTTTTTCTATTGTTTTATTCTTCTCAGTTTTATTTATTTCTTCTCTGATCTTTATTATGTCCCTCCTTCTGGTGACTTTGGGCTTCATTTGTTCTTCTTTTTCCAATTTCAGTAATTGTGTCTTTAAACTATTCATTTAAGAATGTTCTTCCTTCTTTAAATAGGCCTGGATTGCAATATACTTTTCTCTTAGAACTGCCTTTGCTGCGTCCCACAGAAGTTGTGGCTTTGTGTTGTTATTGTCATTAGTCTCCATATATTCTTTGATTTCTGTTTTGATTTGGTCATTAACCCATTGATTAATTAGGAGAATGTTGTGAAGTCTCCATGTATTTGTGAGCCTTTTTGATTTCTTTCTAAATTTTATTTCTAGTTTTATGCCTTTGTGATCTGAGAAGTTGGTTGGTAGAATTTCAATATTTTTGAATTTACTGAGGTTCTTTTTGTGGCCTAGTATGTGGTCTATTCTGGAAAATCTTCCATGTGCACTTGAGAAGAATGTGTATCCTGTTGCTTTTGGGTGTAGAGTTCTGTAGATATCTGGTTGGTCCATCTGTTCTAGTGTGTTGTTCAGTGCCTCTGTGTCCACTTATTTTCTGTCTGGTTGACCTGTCCTTTGGAGTGAGTGGTGTGTTGAAGTCTCCTAAAATGACTGCATTGCTTTCTGTTTCCTCCTTTAATTCTGTTAGTATTTGTTTCACATATGCTGGCGGTCCTGTGTTGTGTGCATATATATTTAAAATGGTTATATCCTCTTGTTGGACTGACCTCTTTATCATTATGTAATGTCCTTCTTTATCTCTTGCTACTTTCTTCGTTTTGAAGTCTATTTTGTCTGATACAAGTACTGCAACACCTGCTTTTTTCTCTGTTGTTTGCATGAAATATATTTTTCCATCCCTTCACTTTTAGTCTGTGTATATCTTTGGGTTTGAGGTGAGTCTCTTGTAAGCAGCATACAGATGGGTCTTGCTTTTTTATCCATTCTGTTACTCTGTGTCTTTTGATTGGTGCATTCAGTCCATTTACATTTAGGGTGATTATCGATAGATATGTACTTTTTGCCATTGCTGGCTTTAGATTCGTGGTTACCAAAGGTTCAAGGGTTGCTTCTTTACTATCTAACAATCTAACTTAACTTTCTTGTTAAGTTATTGCAAACATAGTCCGATGATTCTTTATTTCTCTCCCTTCTCATTCTTCCTCCTCCATTCTTTATATTACTAGGTGTTTTATTCTTTGCCTTTAGTTATTAGTATTTGGATGGTCTGCTTTCTTTGCTATGATTTTATTTTCTCTGGGGACATGTTTTTAGCCTTAGGAGTGCATCCCTCTAGAGCAGTTCCTTTAAGATATCCCGTAGAGGTGGTTTATGAGAGGCAAGCTCTCTCAACTTTCACTTGTCTGGAAATTGTTTAACCCCTCCATCATATTTTAATGATAATCATGCTGGATACAATATTCTTGGTTCAAGGCCCTTCTGTTTCATAACGTTAAATATATCATGCCATTCTCTTCTGGGCTATAAGGTGTCTGTTGAGAAGTGTGATGATAGTCTGATGGGTTTTCCTTTGTAGGTGATCTTTTTTCTCTCTCTAGCTGCCTTTAATACTCTGTCCTTATCTTTGATCTTTGCCATTTTAATTATTATGTGTCTTGGTGTTGTCTTCCTTGGGTCCCTTGTGTTGGGAGATCTGTGGGCTTCCGTGGATTGCGAGACTATTCCCTTCCCCACATTGGGTAGTTTCGGCAAGTATTTCTTCAAAGACACTTTCTATGCCTTTTTTCTCTCTCTTCTTCCTCTGGTACTCCTATAATGTGAATATTGTTCCGTTTGGATTGGTCACACAGTTCTCTTAATATTCTTTCATTCCTAGAGATCCTTTTATCTCTCTCTCTCTCAGCTTCTCTGTAGTCCTGTTCTCTGATTTCTATTCCATTAACAGTCTCTTGCATCTCATCCAGTCTGCTGCTAAGCCCGTCGATCGCTTGTCTCATTTCTGCATTGTCTTTCCTCACTTCTCTCACTTCCTCCCTCAGCTTTTGCATATTTCTCTGTGGATCCAACAGTATGGTTATGACTTTTGTTCTGAATTCTTTTTCAGGAAGTTGTGCATTTCCATCCCTTCAGGTTCCCTCTCTCGTGTTGTCTGGGTCTGGGTATGTTTTGTTTGTACCATATTCCTCTGTCTTTTCATGGCGATAGAAGTGGTCGCTGGTAGGTGCCACGTTTGTCAGCTGGGCTCTTTAAGACTTTTAAAAAGAAAAAGAAAAGAGAAAAAAAAAGAAAGAAAGAAAAGAGAAAAAAAAAACGCCTGCCGAGAGTAGATTCTGTGGGGATGCTGTAGGCGGTGCTGTTGCTCCATTATTCCACAGCGCTGCTTTACAGGGCCCTTTGTATCTCTGGCCGGGGTGGGAACGAGTGGGAAGCTGTTGATCTCTGTGGGAAGTCTCAGTGCGGCTACTATTTTTCAGTCACCTGCCAAGGGGTCCGAAATTCCCCAGGACTCCCAGCCTGCTGTGCTGAGCGTGCTGGGACAATCCTGCTCCTCCGTTGGGCCCGTCTCTTTAAGACAGCTAAAAAAAGGGCACACTTTTCTTTTGTCCTGGGGAGCCGGCTGCGAGGACCTGGGTGGGTTCCCTGGCTCAGATCCTGCACCTCTGTCTCTCCAATCTCCGATACAGCACGCAATGTGTGTCTGCGCTCCCGGCACAGATCACCAGGGCTGGTTATTTCGTGGGCCTGTACTTGCATTCCCTTCCCGCTCTGAATCCTCTCCTCCCGTCGGTGCGCTGGCGTGGGGGAGTGCTAGGGTCCCGCCGGGTCACGACTCTCTATTGTACCTGCCTCACGGGGTGCCGAGTCCTCTCAGGTGTAGATGCAGGATGGGTGCTGCCCTGTATCTTCTGGTCTCTCTTTTAGGAATAGTTGTATTTGTTGTATTTTCATAAATATATATGGTTTTGGGAGGAGATTTCCGCCACCCTGCTCACGCCATCTTCCCGGAAGTGCCCATGTTTAATTAACCCTTTTATGTGGGTGCCACATATTCAACAAACCTCTTAGAGGTCTACATTTGCCACTAATAGCATCATCTCCTTTAAACAGTCATCACAGAGTAGTTTCAATGTAATTATGTCGTTGGAGGAGAGGGCAGGTTGGCCATGTCTGAAGCCAACCAGGATTAAACATGAAAGGATTCTTCTTAATAAAGTTGGGAAGGGAACTCAACTCACTAGATTTTATAAACAGACTCATGTCTAAGCCACTTATTATAAGGTGTAGCAACAAAGGAAGAAAAAAAAAAAGAATAAAGGTTCTACATGGTTTATTAGTTGATATTTTTGAAAAAGACATTTCCCCCCACCTTTCTTATTCCCAATGTTCCTATTCCCTCCTTAAGGAGATTATACAGAAATAAGTGACATTCTCTATAATGCTATAAAGCTTATATAAAAGTAAGTCTCAATGTTATCCTGAAAATTATAGATTAGAAGAACTTATTTTAAGGATTTTTGATACTCCAGAAAGACAATTTCCTTCTGAGATTTATATATTCCAAAAAACAATACATTTGACAAAGTCACCTTTAATGCAAGTGTGAAAAGCTCAACTATCTCTAAAGTTACCCCTTTTTCAGTTGTAAAATTCTATTCATACACTCAAAGTGGACCTTGAAGAAGGGCTAAGGAAATCAATAACCAATTGTCTCAAGTTGAAAATTTTGTATAAAGGCTTTACAAAGCAAGCTGTGTGTGCTAAAAAACAAACAAAAAAAATCCAACCTTACCCCCAAATCCCAATTAATTTGAATATGAAACTTTTAAGTTAAATTTAAGTTTTATATAAAGAGCAAAGTCTCTTTCCTGGAAAAAGTTATTTGCCCATTTTCCATTTACATTCATAATCATTTTTACAGTTCTTTTTCTTAACAGAATTCTTACATCTTAATGCAAATACCTCTTAAAAAACGACTGTTTAGTAAAGTATGTATGTGTCACCTAAAAGCTAACGGCAAAGAAAATGTAAACATTCTCTGTAGGCACAGAGTTAGGATATCAACCACACTGAGCTATCAGCAACAACCATTAAAGACGGGTGGTAAAACACCCAAACTAAGTACCTGTGGTCCAGCACAGCTGATCTTACAAACATCACAATAGTGAATCTGGGGTGGTTTGGGAGGCTGTTTTGGCTTCAGCTGTTTATTCTGGAATGGTGCCTTTTTAGTGAAGGTGGTCCCTGTCCAGGCGGCAGTGGCGGCAGCGGCGGCGGCGGCAGCAGCTGCCTGCTTCTGCTGCTGCTGCTGCTGCTGGTAGTAGGAGGAGGCGGCCGAGTACACTGCTGCCTCATAACCTGAATAAGACGTGCCTGCAAACAGAACCAGAGGCCACGTTACACAATCGTAAGAGGCCAAGTTCAATGTTATGAGTTTAATTAAAATAAATTCTGCTAATAATAAAGGCACGTTTGCCTGTGCATATTTACAAATAATGTATATCTCATAAAACCCAGGAAAAAATGTATTCATGTTCCTTTTATGTAAGTCAATCAACAAACATTTATTTACTCAACATATGCCAGGTGTTATGGAGTTATAATACAAAGTGTAAGATTTGGTCTTTGCCTTCAATGAATTTATGAGTCCACCTGGAGGGATGTGATAAACTTATATGGTTACAGAACTTGCAAACATTCCCTGAATACAATTTGGAAAGTGCTGGATTTGGGGAAGAGTCTGAACTAAGATACTAGATAGGGAAGAAAAAGGAAGTATGAAAGTAAGATTTGACATACCTGGTGGCTAAGAAGATAGAACATATGAAAGAAGATGAAAATACACAAAGATGACACCAAGACATGGGCTGTGCAACCAGAGAGGCAAGGTGAATAAAGCTTAGCAGAAATCTGTGATATGGAGGTACAGTTCAGGTAAAAATAGAAAACAACAGACAGAATATTTTGGAATTAAGGACCAAATACAACACTGGTTCTCATCTCACAAAAGGTGAAAATGAACCATATTTTCCAGTTAAATGTATGGATTCTATCCCTTTCCATTGTTCAAAGTCACTAATGAATAACATTAAACTAGGTATTGACATGATATATATAGATGCTGTTTATGTTCAGTGACTTATAGATTTAAAAATCTGTAAAGGTTTTAAATGACAAAGTTACTGATTTTACTTATAAGCCTAACTTAAAACTGGAAAACTTATCCCTTCTAAACTAAGATCTCTGGAACATGGTGGACTCCCTATTTATCATATTCCACTAAGACTTTTTTCCTTGTAGTAGAAATGGGTGGGCAAAGTCATAAAGCTTAAGAGAGAAATTCATATTGCCAGGATGGCATAGAAAAACTACTCAAAGAAAACTGAATGTTGGTCTCTCAAATGTAGACTGCTATGCTGAGAAGTAAAGGCTTGTGACCCACTAACTTCAATATATCTACATACACAGGAATAAACAATGAATTGGAAAGATGAGAGTTAAGAGGCACAAGAAATCAGAATCACAGGAATCTGAAACTGGACATATATAGAAGAGTTAAGCAATTTTCATAAAAAGCCTTCCTAGACTTTTATGTCAGGTTATTTAATTAAATAAATGCTTATGAAGATTAGAAGACAGAAAGTGTTTAGTAAGAGAGGAAAAAAATCTAAAAACTAAAGGAAGTAAGCATATCAATAAGCATTTGATCAGTAAAAAAAAAATTAGAAAAAAGTTGGTAATAATCTGTTAAAAGAAAACCTCAACAGATAAACTCCTTACAGGTTAGTCCTACCAATGTACTCTATTATTTAAGAATGTGGTAAAAGAACACAATTAAGCTACAACCAAATACTTTCAAATCAGCAGAAACATTGTATAGTTTAAATTTCATTTTTAAACCACAACCATAAAATTGTACAGTTAAAAATAACAAAGCTATTTTTAGATTATTACTGGTTAGGATCATGACTTTTATATGAAATTTTTATAACAGACCTTTTCTAAATGACTACCTGTTATGTATAGAAATAAGGTAAAGCTCAATTTTTGAATACTAAAAGTTTCACTTAAAAATTATTTTTATTAAAAATGCTTATCAATTAGTAAGTTACACAATTGTAACAGTTCAGATAATTTTTAAATGTAACAGAAACAAAAACATACCATTTTAGTAATAAATCGATTATGCTACAAGCCATCATTTAGTAGGAACCAATACTGCCAAGTAAGAAATCACGGCTCCTTTGATAATGGCTGATTTTAAGTCTAAGGCAGGAAAAGCTCAATCTTCATCTGTAACATTTTATAGTGCCAGAAAGGAAATAAGTGCTCAAAGACTAACGATGCCAAACTTCAAACACTGAGGAGCTAGTTTGAAAAGGATCCCAATGGCCAAATTTGGGACAATGTGTGCTTTAAAAAAGAAAAACAAGAGTGATGGATTATACTACATTGAATAAAAAATAATAAGTCCATATTAATACTAAAAAAGAAGGGGGAAAGGACTCTAAGGTTCCTCAGAGAAGGATTCCTAACATAAAGGATTTTGCAACCACCACTGTAGAAATTGATTCAGAGATTTTCAAAGGCTCTAACACCACATTAAAAGGTAGCTGGATAACAGACTCACAGTTTATTTGGTTAATTATAAAAGGAAAAAGGTATCTTTACAATGGAAAAATATGGTAGTCACTTTAGCCAGTGATTATACTTTGTATCA
This sequence comes from Smutsia gigantea, assembly GCA_032199065.1. Taxonomy (NCBI): domain Eukaryota; kingdom Metazoa; phylum Chordata; class Mammalia; order Pholidota; family Manidae; genus Smutsia; species Smutsia gigantea. Next base: position 39,507 of record JAVSCE010005578.1, on the reverse strand, counting down.
TCAACGAATAAACTGACATTATTTATGTGCTCCTGATGTGATGAAGTGTAAACTTCACTTAGTTTCACTGAATCTAAGCAAAATAAAAAATGAAATCAGGTGAATTCAGATTGCAGGGTATTCTACAACTGGCAGAAACTCTGACAACTCTCAAGACAACTGGTCTGAAACTTCAAAAATGTCAAGGTCAAGGGAGACAAGAAAAAAACGAGATTTACTCTACATTAAAGGAAACTGAAACTAGTAAGATACAACAACCAAATACAAGGCACACCCCCTTACTGGACTCTGGATTTAAAACAAAGCACAAACACATAGAAAACCCAGTCATAAAAGACATTTGTGGACAACTGAAGAAATGTATTAGATAATAAACAAGTTCAATTCCTTTTTATATTTGCATTGTGACTATGTAAAAGAATGCCGTTTTTCTTGGCAAAAACATGCTGAGGAATTCTGGGCAAAGAATCATGTCATCTGTAAATTATATTCCTGAGCAATTTGAATATATGTTTTAAGAGGAAAAACACACCAAATGTAACAAAATACTAATAATTAGTGAATCTAGGTAAATGGTATATAGGCAACTGTACTATTTTTTAAACTTTTCTGCAGAATTAAAATTTTCTAAAATAAGTTGGGGGAAAACAATAATCAAAGGAATGCTGTATCTCTGTATTTAGTGACATGGAAGGACATTTAGAATGAGAAGAAAGCAATTTACACAATAGTACGTACAGGACAAATTCATTTTTATAAATGAACCATGATGCTTAGATATAAATATTCCTAAGGAAGAAAGCATAGGAAAACATGCCCTAAAATGTTAATGGCAGTTAGTGTCTAGGAGCTAGATGTCCAGGGACTTAATTTTTCTCTACTTCTTCATCTACAGTTTCTAGTTTTAAAGTGATATATTACTCATTCAATAAAGCAGTAACTTAATTTTTTCCATTATGGGTAAGGTATACCTAAGCAACTGAGACAGAGATAAAGGCAAGGAAGAAAAGAGGGAGGAGTACACATAAAAGAGAAACAAGGAATAGGAAAGGATACTATCACACTCCTCCATTCTGTTGATGCTAATGTGGATATTTCTTAAAAATGTATGCAATCAGATGTCACTGAAATAATTCCATTTATAGTTATAGCTGGTTAATCAGATAAAAGAGAGACAGAAAAGTTTTATGTGGGCAATCCTGAATGACAGATCTAGGAATTAATAGCATCTCTTCACTACAATTCATTTCTACATGGTTGTCACAGTTAACTTACAAATCTGCTCCCAATGCTCCCATAAAATCTCTTTGGCATCCTTCCTGACCACAAGATAAAGAAAGACGCCAAAGCAGAGCCTTCATGGCTTTTCACACAGGTATTTCCAGCCTCATCCTTTTATCTGCCCGTATATCCTATATTCTAGCCACAAGGAACTGTTGATCCCAAACATGCCTGCCTAGTTCACTGTTGTATTTCTAGCACTTAGCACAGCATTTCACATAGAGTAAGAGATAAAGAAAATCTCTGAGAAATAAAAAAAAGCTTTTAATTCAGTAGCTAGGCTTCTAACATTCAGCTATAACAAAGTATCAAGATGTAAAAACTGTAACTGCCCATGTCACTGTAAATCCTCCATGGAATAAGATACGATATTAAGGAATAAATAAAAGGCAAAATACTAACAAGCCATACAGTAGTGCAAGGCTACACGGCTACTAAAAACAATGTGTGATTTTAATCACGGAAACTCTGCAAAGTATGTCAGCTGGAAATTGGTTAAGAGCAGTGGACACAGAAAGAAGGTTCTGGTAACTGTACTTCTCCACCAGGGAAAATATATGATTAAAAAAGAAAATAAAGCTACTTTGTCCTTCTGGGAGACATGTGTTATATAACCACTATGGATGTTTACAAAGCCTACCCAGTATTTTCAAGATTACTTATTACTGATAATAAATATGAAGAAATAGCTTCTGAGAAGCTGAAATAAATAATTTGTAATTTAGTATTTATCACTGGTATTCCCTGAATGTTAACCCTGAGTTTTCAAATTTACTTGGAAAAGTCAGAAAAGAAACGAGCCTGTAAAATACTAGGTGTTATTTTCTCTAATTGTAACGCTAGGCCCAAGACTCACGACTAGCTTTCAAATGCCCAAATAGCATTTTAAGTTCTGCTAAAATCTCCAGGCTTAAAAAAAAGCATACAACTAAGAGTATGGTCCATTTGTCACCATTATGCACATAAATATATGAACATAAATATATTTTATGCACATAAACGCATTAAATATGTATTAAAAGTACTTGCTATTGGTAGATTGGTAGTAGGATTATTCCACAGAAAATCAAGATAGTTTCTAGTATGTCTCTTTCTAATTTGTTTACTCATTTAGACAGAGTCTCTAAGTCTTACCAGAATAAGTAACTGCTGTGGTACTGTAAGTAGCACTCTGGGTATAGGATGGCACCACAGTTGCTGCAGCTGCTACTGGCTGAACGGTGGAAGATACAGGATAAATGGAGAAAGTAGTGGTAGCTGGACTTGGTGTAGCTGGTTTTATGGCTGTCACTTGTCGAGTTTGCTGGGCTTGTGTATACTGAGTTGCACCTTGACTATAACCTGCTTTGGGAGCTAAATTGGGAAAGACATATCAAAAAATTAGAAGAGTGAACCACTATAGTTATTGTACCAATATCCTTGAAAAACAGAAAAAATAGGCATAAATATCATTAAAGTTGATGCTAGTAATTTCTTCTTGGCAAAAAGCGTACAATTCTTATAACCAATTGAAGAAAATATAATATCCACATAAATTAATTTACTATCCCTTCCCAGATGTTTTCTTCATATTCCCAAAATGGCATCTTGTCAAAATTTACAAGTAATTAAAATATGAGTACTACTTAAAGTAGGTACTAATACTAAACAAAGTTTTTCAGAAAAGATGCACGTGGGTATTTAGGTTAATCAGTCTACTTCAGAGTTATGCTTAATACTGGGAACACAACAGAGAAAGCCTCAAAGTATATTTCAATTCACAGTAAAAATCTCAATGTTTAATTATAAAGAACTTGTTCATGCACCATTCATCACATTTTATGTATTTATCCATAGTGAACTTCAATGTAATTCCAAAACACAAGGTGCTGACTTAATTCCCCAAGTGTCAACAGCTTGAGTAAAGCTCTTCTTTAATGACTACCTTTAATGTTTGTTAAACTTTCTGCTACCTTTGACCATATTCAAAACAAATGTATACCTGAAGAATCTTACAAACCTTATTGTCAATAACTAAATTAGTAATTAAATCACTTGTTAATGGTCACTAAAGCATACAAACTTTTCTTAGGCCCAAATTATCAGAGAAACAAACTCATTTTAAACTCAATTTAGTAAAGGTAAATAAACAGCACTTAAGAATTTACAAAACTTTTTATCTATATATAGTATGAAATTTGATCCACAAAACACAAATGAGGACATTTTATGAAACAAAATTAATGTCCAAAGGCTAAAAGACTTACAAAAGTCACATAGTGTCAGAGCTTACACTAAATCAAGGTCTTTTGACTTGGATAATTCAGGACTCTTAAGCACAATCCAACTTTGATAATTAACAAGTTCACTATAGATCACTGAACCCACAAATCATTAGAGAAGAGATTATAAGCAAAATCAGGGTCATTATAATTCTAAATATTTATAAACCACTTTTAAGGGATTCATAATATCTTAGAACTAGAAGTACCTTAGAGATCTGGGTCAACTACCTCATTTACAAATGAGAACACAAATGAAAAGAGATGAAAATCACGTGCCCATGTTAGTGGTAAAGGCAATACTAGATGCCAATTCTACTCTTCCTAATACAAGGCTCTACCCACACACTCACGGCCCTTCAAAAATAATTAACATAAAGGAGTCCCCTATTTTCAGAACGCAGACAGCTGTGTTTTTAAAATTCTCAATTAAACCTCTATGAAAAAAATCCATCTTTTAAAGACTACAAATATGTAGGCTTCTTTGCAAGCAAAACACTTCCTACATTTGAAGCATTATATACATGCTAATACCAGTGGCCAGTAACAGAACCAACTGTCATCAAAGAAAGATAAAATACAAGCCAATGAAGGGTCTCTCTTTAATAGTTACAAAGGTAGTCAGCAGTATGTTCTGGGTGTTTCTGGCAAAGACAGGAAACTGTCCAGAAGTTACCACCGTAACTTCTTTTGTTCAACCTCTATATTAGCAAAAAGAGAACTGTAAGCTGACAACCAGAAATGAAATATATTCCAGGAGAGAAGGGCATGATTATGAATTGTAGCCATGACCTCTCTCTCTTTGGTACTCAAAGGCATTCTATCGGAGGAGGACATGGCTACAACCTGCCTCTCAAGGTCCTATAATGGAGATTTTTGACGGACTCAAAAGTGATTTTTCATTTAAAAACACCTTGAATAATGTATTCCAACAGTTTACAATGAAACTGTATGTTAACAAACCCACCTGTCTGATAGTAGGTTTCAGCAACAGAAGGCTGAGGCTGGGCAGCGGCAGCTACAGCAGCGGCAGTTGCTGTGGGCTGCTGGTAGTACTGCTTACTATCATAAGCTACAGCAGGAGCTGTGGATCTTACGTATGAGTACGAGTCCTAAAGAAAGGGAATGAAAGAAAATCTTGGTTTCAGTGAAATGGCAGGAAAAAATTTCCATCTTTACTATATAAAAGTTCAATTAAGGAAAACAAAACATTTTGGACTTCATCCAATAAAGTAAAAACTATTTCAAGCAGTACATTTAACTTTCACAAACAGAAACATCACCAGAACATTTAAAACTAATGCTTTAAAGAACTGTATTAAGAAATTCATGGCAGTTTTGCCTTAAAGATGGATCCCACAGTAAAGACCACCTGTGTACTAAGCCTTCTGACTGCTCTAGCTTTCTTTTCATTCTTATGTACTACTATTAAATATAATGATGAGTTAAGTTTCCAGGTAAAGGAGAAAAAAGGGGACTGGAGGTTCCTGGTAGAAGGAATACTATACAGTTGACCTTGAACAATGCCAGAGTTGGGTCACTGTACCCCTGTGCAGTTGAACATCTGCATATAACTTCTGACTCCCCCCCAGAATTAACTATTAATAGCCTACTGTTGACCGGAAGCCTTACCAATAACATAATCTATTAACACATATTTTGTATATGTATTACATACTATATTCTTACAATAAAGTTAGCTAGAGAAAAGGAAATACTTTTTTCTAATTGTGGCAAATCTCAAAAAAAATTTGCCTGGAAGAGAACCCACACAGTCCAAACCCATGTTGTTCAAGGGTAAACTATACATAAATTTCCAAGGCAGTGAAGATCAGGTGAGCTGGGTGCATTCTGGCTCTACATAAAGTGAAAAGGAATGGAGAGATATGGAGGTGGAAAAGCTAAAGAAGTGGGCAGGGCCCAGAAAAAGAATGATGGGCTTCATCTACCCTATTAAAAACAATGAAATCATGATATTATCTCTGGATATAATGAAAACAATCACACGTCAAAAGGATTTCCAAGTTTAGTAACTTGCCAGATATAAATAGCAAATACTAACATTGTGATTCATGTCAATTTTCTACTTAAAGAAATAAATTTGTATACTTCAGAAAGAAGATAGAAAAATTAGGCCAAGCCCAGAAGGATCAGTGTTTAAAAAGCAGATTCTAAAAGCACACAAAAAAATGGGTTAAAGGAATTTGAAACAAATTTAATTAAATAAGCAAGCAGTAGTTTAGTGCAATAAACAGATCTTTATGTCCCCATAAGACTGAACAAAAAGTAACTAGGTGACTAAGAGAAGGATCAATTTACTAAGAAGGAACACCTTGGGGAAAGAATGTACAGGCAACAAAATTTCCACCCTTAAAAAGTTTCAAGACACTATGTAGTTTGTCCTTTATAGTGTAAATTCATAGTTCTCAAAATAGTTGACATAGCTGTTTCAAGTGGTCAAATAACACCCCAGTACAAATAAGGGTGTCATACAATTTTTCTCAAAAACTTGTGGAAAATTAAAATATTTAACCAATAATTAATGGAAAAATTTTAAGACTAAAGCAAACACAGATATAAAATGGAATGGAATAGACTAAGGGGCATTATCAATATTAAACTCACTGCAAGGTAACGTAATGCTTGGGCTATGCCCCTGAATTACCTAGGAATATACATTCTCTTTTCTCTGTCAGAGGTATATTTTGGAAGATCCAAGTCTGTGAAACAGTGGCTTGGACATTATATTATACAATGAGGCCACTGAAGCTTGTATGTTAAGGCTGCTAAAACTAGTAGTTTTCTTACCTGGTAATTTTGTGTAGTAGCTGGAGGTGGTGGTGGTGGTGCTTCTTGTTGCCTCTGGGTATAACCATAGTCAGTAGCTGTATGTGCAGTAGGGTAGCCTCCATAAGCAGCAGCTGTTGCAGCAGCTGCCACGGCTACTGGAGCTGGCCTGGCAACTGCAACTGTGGCGGCTGCTGGTGCATAGGCAGCAGTAACTGTGTGCGCAGCTACTGGAGCCTGATGGACAGTATAGCTAGCAACTGTAGTTGGATGAGAGTAGGCTACACCGGAAGCTGGCTGCTGGCTATATTATGAAGTAGAAAAATAAACATAATAAAATTTACTTTTAAAATCTAGGAGTTTAGTCAACTTAAATGAAAAGCACATTTTCAAGTAATTCAATCATAGACTACAAAAGACCAAATATCTGAACTCAGTAAACCTAATCAATACCATATTTGTTATTATTATATAATTTTCATTCCTTATCTCAAATACATTAGTCACACATAGTATGTTTCAGATTGTAGATCACAGCACAAAGCAGGGATGACAAACTGGGATAAGCAGCAGTATTAGGAAGAAAAAAATTGATTAAACTAGAAATTTTATAAGGTATTTGTTATACGTAAAGTTCTTTAGTATGTTGTATTTATAAAAATCTCTCTATAAAGAAATCATGTTAAGAAAAATATCATATTTAACTCCAGTTATGGAAAACATTTAAGATAAAACTATTACCCAGTTGACTTAAGAAATACTTCTGTGCTCTATGGTCATAGTTCTCAACTGGGGTAGATTTTTTGCACTCCCTGGGGACATCTGGCCAGATCTGGAGATATTTTTGGTATCAGACTGCAGAGGAGGTGGTTGGTGGTGGTAACGTGTGCTACTGGCATCTAGCGGGCAGGGGCCAGTAATGCTATTACATATCCTAAAATGCACAGGACAATGACCCACGATAAAGAATTACCCAAAGACTGTCAATAGTGCTCATGTTGAGAAATCTTGATCTAGGGTACAAAACCTATAACAGAATATCTACCACTTGGTTAAAATTTACAGGTCATGGGCAACATTTTATTACACACATTTATTTTTCCACTTAAAAATGTAGCATATGTTGCAAAAGGAGATCTAAGTCAGGTGCTTTGTAATCCTAACCATTTAAAACTCAAAGAGGCAAAAGCACTTTCCAAAACTGTTAAACCAACTGCCAGCTCAAGTTCTTAATATTTATTTTAACTTTTAAATTGAGGGCCTATGTCATATAAAACAAAGGTATACAGACATTAGCATATGAAAGTGTATTTTTTTGTTCTAGGTTCTCCAAGGAATACACTCACAATTATATTTGCTAAAGCTGTTATTTCCAAGGCAAAAATGCCTTCTGAAAAAAAAGAGAGCCCCAACAGTTATTTAGCTGACTGTAAGTTTTAACATGAGCCAGTAGTTAAGAATAGCTAAGAAAAAAATACCTGACATAAGCTGAAACTGCACTATTAAACTAGAGTGTATGACTCATGGGTTACGGTACAGGATATTATTCACTGGTATGCACAATACCACACAAATGTGGAACCGAATTAAAATTTGGGGCCATCATATTTTAACTGTACTATGGAAAACACTAATTAGGATGTGTTCAAGAGGAATCAATCTGAAATTCCTAAGAATGGGTACTATTTCCTATTAAAAAGTGGAGGACCTGGGGACATTGTCTAGAAAAGGTGACTAGGAAAAATATGAGAGCTGCCTTCTAAAAGAAGAGACTTACTCCATGCTGCTCCAGAGAACAGAACTAGAACCAATGGATGGAAGGGTGGCAGATTTCAGCCCAATATGAAAAAGAGAAAGAACAAAACAAGACAAAACAAAACTTAGAACAGAGTCCAAAGAAACTCTATAATTTATTATTTGGATGATGGTTTCCATATTTTGATATTAAAATTAGCTAATATTTTATACATTTATGACAATTATAAGACAGGGAAAGGGAAGGTTTTTAAAAATCTTTTTTAATTGAAGTATAGTTGACATTATATTGGTTTCATGTATACAACATAGCGATTCAATAGTTGTATCCATTATTAAATGCTCAAAAAAAGAGAAGTTAAAATTCTAAGAGTGGGAAATTGGTTTGGGATTGACATTTTCTAAGGCTAATTCTACATCCTTAAGGAAAAATGCCAGCACCATATAATACTTCTTCAAAATTCCTAGAAGTGAGAAAATAAATAGTATTTAAAATACAAATACCAGTTCTGTGAAACTTGTACTTAACATTTAGTGGTAAAATTTCATACATCCAGACTACAATGCATAGGAGTTTGGTTAAGTAAAAATTCAGATATTCTTGGATTTCTATACTGTTTCCATTCATCCCACTGCTCTTTATCCAGTATCTGTTCACAATTCTTGGTCCCAAAACTTGTCCTGTAGGACAAAGCAGGGTAGGAATAGAATAGGAATGTCAAGTCAACTAGGCAGGCAATTTGACTTCTACTGACTTAAAGTCCATGTAACTCAGGAAGGGATGACCATATGCTTTGTTTTATGCCTATTGTCCCAGGAGAATTACTAGTGGTACTCTCTCATTTTCCTACATGTCTCAGTCTGAACAATAAATTTTATAGTCACCCTTCCCAAGAACCATATAAAAAAGATGCTGATGCATTTAACAATTACCATGTACATCCCTAGGGCTGTCTAACCTAACTGCTATATATAGCCATGTCCCCATAATCTGGTACCATAATCTCTACCAAAGCATCATGAAGATTCAGTTCCAATTCCCAGGGAGTCAAGGGCTACTGCAGCTGAGTGCTATTCAGAATAAAGATTCTCTGGTTTGTTATAATAGACCCAATCTGGAAAATTCTTTTTTAATTTCAAGTATCCTTAGAAAAACCACCTTTTACATGTGTAGATGACCAGACTGGACTATACTAATTCAATTAAGTATTCAAAGGCTAAATAAGTAAATTCATTTTTAAAAATTCAGGTCAAATCAAGTTAAATTAGTTTTAGTAAAATTAAGTCTTAACTTGAAATAGTTCAAGTTTTTTACCTAGTTTGAAGTGTCAGAATAAATGGCATTAAGTTATATCCCTACATAAAAGACTTAACTGTCTTTAAATTATTTCTTAAATAAAACAGGATATAAAGAACCCCAATTTTGTTCCATAAAAATATATTTGTGAAATATGAGAACACTTTCATTTACTAAGCATCCAGTAAAACAGAAGCTTCTATTTAGATGACACTATCCTTTGTGAATAAATTAAATCTAAATTGCTTCAGTCAGTTAACCAGGACATACCAAATAATACATCATGAAATGAACCTATAAAAACAATATGAGTAAGAAAGCTTAAGAAATACTTAAAAGAATCAGACATAAAAGGGAAGGGTATTTCATGAAGGGGTGGGGTGGGGGAGGAAAAGAAAGTATTTAGGGAACAATTAATATTAGATAAAAACACTCTTTATATTCTTGAACTTAACCTGGAGGTTAATGGCCATCTTCCTACCTGCCTGCCAAAAAGTGGAGCCAGCCAGAGGCCTTACTGAAACAGCCAGCCAAAATAACCAGGTATTTAAAAAAAACCTTCTACATACTGCAGAAGAAACAAATGACCCCGTGGGAAACATGGGTATCTCAAGGCAACAAATATTTTCAAAAACTAATTTGTATCCATAAAACAAGAACTTTATACTAGTTAAAAGATAAAGTTGAGGGATATTAAAGACATGAAAACTATAAAAGAGAAGAGAAAACTAGCAGGCCCAATAACCTACTAGAAGGAATTCTGGAGAGAATAGAAAAGAGCAGATAAAAGAAATTAAGAAATAAAATTTCCCACTTTTGAAGGGAGGCAAGTATTTTCAAATACAAAGGGCCTACAGAACGCAAAACAGAATGAAGGAACACCTAGAGAGACAGCATTTCACAACAACTCAAGACAAAAAGATCCTTTAAGTCTTCAGAGATAAGAAAAACAGGTCACCTACACAGAACTAAATGAAAACCAGATGTTTTGTTGACAATACCAGGGACTAAAAGACATTAGGGTAATGTCTTCAAAATTCAAGGGAAAACTGTTATTAATATAGAGGTCTGTACCCAGCTAAACTATTAAGGCAGAATAAAGATTTTTTTTGACATTCAAGGAACAAAGGAATTTACCTTGTATACTCCTTTTCTTAGGAAGCTACATGAATTACTTCAGTGAAAAATAAACCAAGGAAGAAACAATGGGATCCTGCAAACAGTGGGTCCAAACCCACGAGATGAAAGCAAGCTCATGTCAACAGCTGTCCGGCAAGCTCCAAACTTAAGATGGAACCAAAGGAAGGACAGAGGCCTCCAACAGAAAGATGTCCAGGAAATACAGAATTGTACAACAGACAGTAGACCAGGAGTCTAGAAAAATGTTAAGACATAATCAAGACACCAACAAAGAAAAAAGAAGAGGTAATAAAAGATCTCAGGAAATAAGAAACTGCTCAAGACAGGCATTATCCTGGTAAAAAGACACCACAGTTCAACAACTGGGGTGTTAAAAAGGAAAAATCTACTTGAACTTGAGCCTAAGAAGATTCTTCCTACTAAGTGCTACAGGGCTGTAAAAATGGAACATATTAGGAATTATCTGAATAGCACTTGGCTTCACATTAAACACTATTGTTAATAATGGAACAGTTTTGCCTTAAAGTTATAGAATCAACCTATAGAAGATAAACTATGATTACAGAACATAACATAAATGTTATCACAAGTGAAACTATAGCTAAATTGAGAGATGGGGTAGAAAAGGGGGAAAGTAAAGCACAGGAGTTTCAAGGTTCTTTCCCCAGCAAGTACTACCTCTGATGCAACTAGAAATGGCCATGTATTGTTCCAAGAAACAAACATCATTTTCACTTGAATATTGAAAGAGAAATGGAAGGAAATACAATATGGTAGGAGAAAGGAGAAGCAAGAGAGGGTGTGTACTAAATCCTATGACTATAAGAAATCAAGATATAATGCATAAAGTTGATAAATTAAGCCTATTATTTAGAAATAAATAGGTTAGAAATAAAACCAGAATGCATTAAAGGTGGGATCTCTAGGAAGTAGAATTGGGACACAGGGAAAAGGAAAATAAGGGAATGTTTCATTGTAAGCTTTTCTATACTACTTTATTTTTGATTATATCATATATTACTCTGGGAGGAAAAAAGCATAAAGGTATTGGAATAGAATTATCAAACTGGCAACTTGAATGACTAACTAACCAACCCCAAATTTATTTATTTATTTATTTTTTCAACCCCAAATTTAAATACTACTTTCAAGTTGTTTCAACTGAACTCTGATTTCTACATTTCTGGCCTCAACCCTAACCTGTACCCCCCAAATCTGGGCCCCATTTTTAGTGCTTTAAAATGACCTGGCTTTACATTATGCTAAATTTATAGTCACTATTGAAATTAAAATAATTCATCTGTACAAATGGCTTCTCCATATAAGTGGTGTCTGTTAACAGGGGAAACATTTCTGTAACTCCTTTAGTTTCTATACACATTGGTTCTTAAAATGTGATCCAAGAATGGATAGGATCCAGGAGGTTCTCCCTTTTCCAGTTACATATTGCCTTCACATATTTTAATCCAAACAACTTACTGCAACAGAATGAATGGAGATTTGTGCAGCGACTGAGTGCAGATTTGAGAATTCAACCATCTTAATTGAGATATGAAAAAGATTTGTAGATATGTTAAAACAATACCTCTCCTCTATTTTTTTGTGGGTAAGGATGATTTAATAAATATTTTTAAAATTTCTAACATTAAAAATATGAATACAACCACATAAGCAAAAGTTCTTCAGGGTTATCAATATTACAAGTGTTAGAGTCCCCAAACCAAAACATTTAAGAACCACCATTTTTATGATACAGAGCATTAACTTAGGAGTCTGTAATGTTATTCACCATTCATTTTCCTGCCCTTTAAATTATTACGCATTTAGGCAAAACATTTCCTTCTGTAATAGGGAAACAGTTTTAGTTCTCAGGGTAAATGAGCAGTGCACTAGTGGCTGCAGCCGCAAGTCTGTTGCCCACAACTGCAATATCCTTACCGAGGGCTCCAAATCTCCCTGTTTACCCAGTGTGCTGCTGTACAAGAATCATCTTCTGTGTTTGAAAGGCTTTGGGAAGCAATGGCATAGAACTCTGGGACTCCCACAAGAAACCAGCACAGAAGATAAACTAGGAAAAAGCCCACTTCCCCATTTTAGGGAGGACTGTAAGGAATCATAGTTTATCCTCAGATTCAGGAGTCTCAACAAACCCCAAGTATGATTAAATAAAAAGAAATTTTCACCAAGACCCATCTATGTGAAACACACTTATAAGCAGCTTAAGGGAAAAAGTTGCCTACAGAGACTGATGACTTCTCAAAAATGAGGTTAAAGACCCTCTGAGATTTAAAAAAACAAACTGTTATTAGTAGACATTCTCAAAGATTTTCTTTAGGAAGAATGAAAATAATCTTGGAATGAATCAATGTTAGGCAAAAAAAGTGGTAAATTTATATAATCACTGTAAGTCTCCTGTCTGAGACTTAGCTGGGTAAAGAGGGGAAAGTATTTTCTAAAAATTTTTAACCATAAGCCAGCCCTCCCCTAGGTTTGGGCTCTGGAATTCTTATTATCTAACCAGGAAAACTCTCAGCCAAGAAGTCAGTTTAATATATCTCTGGACTGATAGAGCTTCCAGGTGCCACAAAATGTCTATTCTTCTCTAAATGCCACAATGTTCCAAGAAACAGGAGAGCTCAATCAAAAATCACAACAAAACCCATAACGAAACAAGTTACTATGTATGAGCAAGAGTTCGCAGAAAAAAAACAAAATCTGAAGAGACTACAATTAGAATTACTGCATGTAAAATGTAAAATAAGTGCACTTAAAGAAGCAGAAGAACCCTTCAAAACTAACATGAAGGACCAAGGGGTTGATCAAAACCAGATGAATATCTTAAAGAACAGAACTACCAGAAATGAAAAAATACAGTACATAAAATTTTTAATTAGAAACTCAGAAAGGCATTACATAACTGATTAGACATGGCTGGCAAGAAATTAGCGAACTAGAAACTAAAAAATTACCCAGAATGCACAGAGAGACAAAAATTTGAAAAACTTTGAAGAGGTTAAAAGACCAGGAGGATAGAATAAAAAGTGGTAACTTACATCTGCAAATGGAGAAAAAGAATGGGGGAGAGTTAACATCTAAAAAGAATCTCCGAGATTTCCGAGAATCAATAGAAGATAACAATCCTCAGATTCAGGAGTCTCAACAAACCCCAAGTATGATTAAATAAAAAGAAATTTTCACCAAGACCCATCTATGTGAAACACACTTATAAGCAGCTTAAGGGAAAAAGTTGCCTACAGAGACTGATGACTTCTCAAAAATGAGGTTAAAGACCCTCTGAGATTTAAAAAAACAAACTGTTATTAGTAGACATTCTCAAAGATTTTCTTTAGGAAGAATGAAAATAATCTTGGAATGAATCAATGTTAGGCAAAAAAGTGGTAAATTTATATAATCACTGACTATATAAAAACCACCACCACAATTGTGTTCAACACTGATTGGCTGTGGGATTTAAAAAATCTAAAATATTGTATAACAACATAAAAATCAGGAGATTGATTCAGATTAAAGCATTTTAATTCCCTGCACTGATTAGGAGAGTAAAGAAAATGATTAACTTTAGATTCAGTTAAATATCCTAAATTCTAGAGGAACAACTACAGGAAAAAAGCAGTGTCTAATTTCTGACTTTGTAAAAGGGATAAGGGAAAAGTCTCAATAAAGAAAATGTAGGCAGCTTTTATTACTCGTATTATTAGATGTGCTTTTCCTCTCCTGGAAAACACAGTATGTGTGCGATTGTTTCTATTTTGGATAAAATGGCAAAGTAACTGATTGATAAAAAAAAATTTTATTTCTTTTTCATGGCACACAAAACACAGAACTTTCAATTAGTCCGAATTTAATGCTCAATATTACTGGACTTTTCTAGGTAAAATTATAGCATGTTTACAAAATTACTGACAGATTTAACTTTGGTCAAAATGTTGAAAAAGATGCAAAATTAAACTTTCTCTAGAATCACCCCCAAAACAAACCACCTTTAAAACTACTCCTTACTTGATATGATAATGCCATGCTCCCATTATCTTTACAATGCTAATAGCTAACACAAAATAATAACTATCATATAATTTTAGAATAAATTTAAATTCAGGCTCCATTTCTTCTTAAAAACTAGAATAAAATAACTAATCTTACCATACCAATGTAATGCATTTTGTACAATATATATCTTTTCCCAGAAATAAAAAATAAATTTAAAAACGTATTTTCATTTAACTCATCTTCAAACACAATACTTGTTTTTGAATGAGTTCTGAAGCACACACAGTGCTTCCCAATACTTTAAAGCCCATATGACCTTTAGGACCTTCAAGAATTCACTGAATACGGTATTATACTACAAAACTTACATAAAATTAGCAAAAACTTATGCTAGTCATTCTGTGGCTCCAAATGAACAAATCCTAGTTTTCCTATAATGGCTAGTCATTAAAATCATACCAATAATTTGATAATTATCAAATCCTTAATCCAGCCTCTCTAAAGCCCTAACATTGTTTACTACCTTTTCTATCTTCTTTTTGCTCCCTGCAATATCTGTTTCCTTCTCTGGTCCTACCTTAAATACAGATATTCCCCAAGTTTGTAAGTATATATATATATATATATATATTATCTTTCTTCCATTCATTCAAAAAATGTTTACTAAATGTTTGGTGTATGACAGACACTGTTCTTTCTCTGGTTTCATCCATATACAGTGGTGGAACACCACTATACGGATGATATACAGACCCATATCCCTTTTCTAAGATCTGTTTCCAAATGTCTACTCAATATTTAAAGGGATATAATATATGCCCAGGACTGTTGTCAGCACTTATAAATACTTCATTGAATTCTCAATTATTTCAGTGAAACACACAATGGAAAATGTTGAGGCCTCCTAGGATGCTGATAAGTGTTGTTTTTTTGGGGGGTGCTGTTTATACAGGTGTGTTCAGTATATGACTATAATTTCATTAAGTTATACTATTATTATACTTGCAGTTTTTTATATATTACAATTATAAAGTTCATATATTTTATATTTTTATATATTCAGCAAAAATTTTTAAATCTCAATTCTATGAGGTAAGAATTAATATTATCTCCGCTTTTATAGGTCAAGAAATTTAAGTTACCATGAGATTGTTTGCCCAAGTTCACATAGCAGGTAATAGAGGGAACCAGGATTCAGCTCAAAGTCTGACTTCAGAGCATATCCACTCTCCATCATATCAAGCAATTCATACATTCCAGTACTGGCTCAACACATTTCCTGTTTAAAATTACGTTCTCTTGATTTTCAGAATGAAAGACAATGAAATCCACCTTACATTTCACAGACAGAGTCCTCCAATTCCCTATTTTAGTATTTCATTCAAACTCTTTACATTCATTAGCATGGCATAGCTATTTGCAGGTATATCTGACCGTACTCTCATCCCTAGAAGTATAAACTCCTTGAGAACAGGGACTGTGCATATTGTAGATGTTCAATAAACATGTGAGTTACTCCCTACATGTGTATTTTTACATAAATGTGTGAGAAGACTAACATTAAAACAAAAAAAAAAAGCCCAATAAAACCAAACATGGAATACTTCATGATTTTGCATGTCATCTTTGTGCGGGGGCCATGCTATTCTTGCCTGTATCATTCCAATTTTAGTATATGTGCTGTAGAAGTGAGCACCCAATTTCTATATTTCATTAATTTTTCCTCTGTAATAATGAATTAAGAGCTGCACTGCACACAGCTTTCACACACTAAGAACACAACCATACTCAAATCAACTAATTCTGACAGTGGTACCAAGAACAATTTAGACAACCAGTTCGTATACTGCTCATCTTTAATAATGTGTTTAAGTAATTCTAACATATTACTATTATGTAATTACTATCATGTCAGTTACTACATTTATAACCCCAAGGACTGTCTTCTGTTTAACCTGATGGTGTATTTCTGAATAATAACTTGGCTGATTTGTTTTTGACAAATAGTTCTATTTAAATAGCTCTGCATTCTAATCCAACTGCCCAGAGCATAAGTCTATCTCTGGGACTCTGTTTTAATCCAGTCATCTGTCTATCCCTGTATCAATACCACACTTAAGTTTAATAAACTTAAGGTATCTGATAATATAAGACCTTCCTTGTCATATCTTACAAGACTGTCATGATTACTTTTTGACAAATATTCCCTTTACTGCCAACATTAGAATCCCTTTATCAAGTTATCCCAAAAATCCTGTTGAGATTTTTACTGGAGTTACTATATACCTCCTCTGCATGTACTTAGGAGAAAGTTGGTAACTTGGTGGTATTTATTTTCACCCCATGAATACAGCCCATCTTCCTTCATTTATGTCTTTAGGGCCTTTATATCATTGTATTTTTTCCTTAAGAGTTGTGTATATTTCATTAGTTTCATTTTTTACTTAATAGGTTTTGTGGCTATATATAAAGAAAACTTATTTGAAATTTAGTAACCTAATTCAATATTGCTCAAACAGGAATGTCACCAATTTTTGCCTGAACTTAGAAAATTTGCTGAACTGTTATTTCTTATATTTTTGTCTGTTGCTTACAAATAATCATGTTGCTTGCAAATGAATTTCCTTCCTTCCCTATTAAACTAACACTGAAACTGAGGCCTACAATTGATAAGTACCTATGTTTAAAATGTTTTACTTTGAGATTACAAAGCTCTCTATATTAAAGTATATGACAGACATCAACTAAGAAGTTCTTTTAAAACCCTTATATTTATTACTTAAATCTCTACACTTCAGAAAACTAGCATTGGTAAAATGCCTACTGAAAATGACACACTAGGCTAGTACAACTTTTACTTAATCTTCATCTCAAGACAAAGTAAGCGAGGAAACTGAGTCTCAGAAAGGTTAAGTGACTTGGCAAAATGATCGAAGGGGTAGAGCTGGGATTCAAATCCCAAGTCTGACTAGCTCCAAATTCATGCCTTTTCATTACAGTATACTGTCAGGCAATTTACAAAAGCAGTCAAGCATACACCTTAAACATCCTATACAGGGATATTTTGTTTCACCCTGCTCTTAAGGCTATTAATAACATATACAGGAAATAGCACCAATGTAACAGCAGCAATCCTTTTAGAAAGGGAAGTTTCATTACTTCAAACTCATTCATTCAGTATGAATCCTAACATCTCTGATTCAGTGGAACAGCTGATACAATTAGCAATTGCAGTAATTCTTTTTTGTAGAGCCAGTAAATTTCCATCACAACTGGTTTCAAAAACCTGTTCACCTGGTTTTTTCTTCACCTTCTCAGTTAGGTATTACTCCTTTTCTACCTTACTAGTGTTACTTTTATTCTTTCCCTCAAGACACAACACTCAACACTACATTCAAATTAAAGGAAAAAAGGAAAATTCACCATTTATCAGTTTATTCTATGTTAGTGATATGAGGAAGATAGTTATCCTTTAGGAACAGATGTCCTGAAGACATTTCAAGAATCCTTAGATGAGATGCTGTCTTAGGACTAGCAGATGCTTAATTTAAACTAATGTCCAAACAGTCAAAATCCACTTAAACATTTATCATTTAACATTTGCTAAAACTGTAAGAATATGGGGGTAGTTATTTTACACCTTTATACAATCTCTAAAGTCTTTGACCAGCAAGTACTAGATATAAAAAGGGGTAAAAAAGATTGCCAAAAGATTATTTGAAATACCTACCTTTACTGAACAGGTAGAATAACATTCCAATTATCAGTGATACACTAAGAGTTTTATATATAAGACAAAGGAAATCAGTTTAAGCACAAGCTATAGATTTAGGTTATCCAGGTAACAGACAAGCATCTTGAATAGATAGAAAGGTGTCAAGAAATGGTAAGTCCAAGGCTTTTCTAAGGTATAGGGAAACTAGCTGTTTAACACCCTTGAAGAAATGGTTACATCCTATTAATAGTGGAATATAGTAGGATTACTTTATTTTATATTACACTTACATATATTTGTATATACCACAAATCCCCTTCAAAAGCTGAAAAAAACTTATGAGAACTTCTGCATCACTGCCAATGAATGAGGAATAAAAAGATTTTGATCCTATGTATCAGAAAGTTTTTTTTTCCACTGAGAATTATCTTTCCTTACATTCTTTGCTACCCTAACTCCTTGTAACTGTTTAGTTTTTTCAAAGATTATAAAATTAGATGTCTAAAAGCAAGTCAAGTCTATCCTCTCAAAAAAGGTACACTACTGAAATAGGTTTACCTATCAAGTTCCCTTTCTGCCATGAAACCATGTTTTTGGAAAATTCTGCTCATCCTGGGCTCCACAAATTAACATTCTACCAGAAACACATACAAATTAATAAATTTTTTTTTTATTTCTTCATTCCCAAGGGGGAAAATGCACACGAAAGGTCAGAAAATGAAGAGATTACATTTGCAAGAATGGCAAATAGCATAATAGGTTCATTTACTTGACTTAAAAAGACATACAAAGCAGGAAGAAAAATACTCAGTGGCTAATGGAACATGCAGCACAAGAACTGAGTAAATGCTCACCATGGAAATGCTTAATATGCATTATAAAAATAAAAAACTTGAGTATATCTAGAAGTTATTACTATCAGAACTTCTAAGAGATCTTTGTAACACCTCTGAAAGAACCTTCATCTTCGGTATGGCATCATGAATCTCAAATAGTAACAAGCAACAAATAAGTCTAAATTAAAAAAAATTAATCAAATACCTTACCAGCAGTAACCAAGAAACTAAGAACCCAAATTAAACCGAGATTTAGGACAGTTAACTTTCAGCTGTCTGTATACAATGACAGGTGAAGCAATTATTCACACCATCCAGATGTAAATGCTTAAGATTTCCCTGAGTTTGTGTCCTTCAAATTAAAAAATTGCCAAGTAATCTTCCATGTCTCAAAGTTATATTACCACAATTTCTAGACAGGAAGAAAAATGAGCATCATCACTGCATTTTTTTGTATATGCTTTTACTATTTGTTCATCTTCCTTGAGCCAAAGTATTAGCATTATTGGGTCTGATTTCTTTCCCTTAAAAGCTAACAATTTCCATGCTATAGTTTTATACAAGGACAGAGCATCTTAACATTTAGTTTTGTTGATATTGTATGTGCACAGGTATGTAACTCTCAAAAGACTAGTCTTTTCTTGTTAAGACATACACATAACAAACAATTTAAATCGTTTGACTTGTTATAACTTTATGAGATTCAAAGCCACAGAAAAGTAGGTACAGAAATTTCCTAATAGTTTTTCTACTTTGGGATAAAATATATACATGCAATTATTTTATTAAAAAATGATTAAGTATCTATAAATTGACATTTCCTCCCCTCATTTCTATCTGTAGGTTTGAATTAGAAAAAATATTTCCAAATTGCCACAAAGAACAAACCCACTACATTTTAAGTAAGGTTAATAATTCAAAAACCTATCACTTTGCCTATAGTAACAAATATAGTGTGTAAAGCAAGTAAGAGCTTTAATGGTTAAGTACAGCGTTGTAAAGAACACACAGTACTTGGTAGCACTGGATTCATGGCACAGGTACTGATTAGCTATCTCTTGTTTTTCCACAAAAAGCAAAATGGCTTGATTTTTTCTCTTTATCCAAGAAAATTATTAGCCTTAAAAAGTTGTATCAAAGTAGCTGACACTTTGTTAGTTGTTTCATTATTACAACTTGTAAGCAAAGGATTTGTTAATGCTTGAAAAGCCCCAAGATTTTGTCCCAATAATCTGTCATCGCAGTCCTTTTTCTGGAATATAAATCTAAAGATAAGAGACTTACAGAAATATGCCACATACGTTCAAAGCACCCAACAATTAGCAAAATACCAATTTCATCAATAAAATGCACATTACACATTTTACATCTTTTAAAATCAATGGGATCTCAAGCATTATGTCGTATTTTAATTGACATTTTTTTTTAGTGATACACAAAATGATACTCCAGTAAACGGCAAATTAGAATTCCATGAAATGTGGCCAATTTCGCTATCCAGAATTAAAGTTTTTAACACAGAAAGAAAGCCCCGTATTTCGCCTCAAAGATAAGGAAAATTAAAGCCCAAATAGGTGATGTCCCCAACATCATAAAATTAAGACCTTGAAGGGACTGGAACCCAGGTCTTCTGGTTCCCAATTATGTCCTTTCCATTACACAACAGGCCGCCTGGGGTGAACGAGATGAAAAACTACCTGCGTTTGACTCACCTAATATGTCTACTACACAGATTTCTAATATAATCTCTCTATAAAAACCTTATCACGTAAGTGCCCTTTATGCATATGGCCTCAATTTGGAGATGTCTCAAACTGACTCTAACGACAACAAAAAAACCTAGTACTTATTTTTTTCCTTTTGGTAAGATGTATAATGAATTCCAGACACTTTAGAAATTAGAGCTTCCCTTAAGATAGATATTTTATATGGTGCATTACAATAACCGTACAATCTCACTGGCTCTTTTCCCCCTAGGGGAAATTACTGGCCCACCTCAAGCCTAAACTGTATAGTTTGAGCAAGGCTGTGGACTTATTTGTCAGCAATAGGAACTTCCCACCTCTTTTCCAGTCTCCAACTATACAATTCACAGGTGGTTGGTATGTTTACATCTCTCTCCGGAGGAAATACTAATAAAGGAATGTAATTAATGTAATGACACCGCAGTTGTTTTGCAGGGCTCGGTGCAGGGCCGGGGAAAGCCACAGGACGGAGAAGGTACCAGAGAAAACGACATGTTATCTGGGCCCAGGGGGCCGAAGCAGCGGAGGGAAGACCGGTCTCGGGAGGCGCCACGCGAGAGGCCGGTGGGCAGCGCGCCCCTGCACTCTCCTTCGCCCACCCTCTCCATCCCCACGTGAGAGGTAGGAGGTGGGGGCTGCACAGGCAGGGCGGGGACCCCGGGGAGAATCCAAGCCTTCGCCTCGGGTCCCTCCCTCAACCGGTCGGGCGGGGTGGGGGCGACAGCCCTCCGAGGCCGCGGGAGGCCATTTTAGCTCCGGGGCTGCAGAACCCCGGCGGCCTTCCACGTCCCCAGACCTCGGCCGACGCTTGCTCTCGCCCCACGGGGGCCCCTCCCCGCCGCGAGCCGGGCGGAGCGGGAGAGGCCGCGGGGCCGGGCCTGAGACGGGCCGGGGCGGCCGGGCGGGGGCCAGCGCGGGGGCGTCCAGTCCGCGGGATCCCGGCGGAGGAGCAAGCAGGGGGAGAGGGGAGAGGGCGGGGGCCGTTACCTATACTGGGCCGCAGCCGCCGCCGCCGCCGCCCCGCTGTGGGTGAATCCAAAGTAGTTGCCGGTCGCCATTTTGGCATCCTCCCCCAGCCGGCTGGGCACTGCGGCGGGCACGGAGAGTCGGGTCCCATGGCGGGAGAGGTGCGCGGAGGGGCAGAGACGCCGAGGGAGGGAAAGGGAGAGAGAGAGAGGCCTGTGAGAAGCCGTCCTCGCCGGGCCGGGGCCGCGGCCGCGCCGCCTCCCCTCCCGCCTCGCACTCCCTCACTCACTCGCACGCCCGGGTGGTGGCCGCCGCCTCCTCCCCGGAGCCAGCCCCAACCCCCGCGCCTCCCCGCGGCCCCGGCCGGGGAAGGGGCTGGGCAGGGGCCTCGGCGGGGTACATTATACTCACCATAGGTGAAAGAAACTACAGGGCATATGGGAATCATGGGCTCGGGCTGCTGCTGCTGAACTCTGAACTCTCACCCACTGCCTCCCTCCTCTGCCCCGCTCCTCCTCAGCGGTGAACAGACCGCTGTCTCCCGCCGCACTGCGCAGGCGCCCCCGCGCTTGGCTGGCTGGGAGCTGTAGTCCCGCCGCCTTCGCGGCTCGGGCGGGCGCGTGCCGGGGGTGTGCGGCGAGGTGGGCTTGGGTAGGGCGCCCACTGTGTAGTCCCGCAGATCTCCCCCGACTGGCGGTGACTGAGATCTGGAAACCCAGGCTGTCAAGGAGCGTGCGAGAATCGCCTCGGGCCGTGGGGGAAATGTGGGGGAGTGACCGGAGAAAGTGACGTCCGTTAGTCTTTTCTGCTTGCTTTTCACTCTTTCACTTTTGCGTGTGCTTTGCGAAAGAAGGGGAGGAAGGAGAAAAAGGATGCAACCGTGCTATTATGCTGGATTGGAAGCACACCCCAAACACCCCTTTTGAAACACCTCTTTCCGCACCCTCCCCCCCACGTGCACCCATTCCTTGAGTCATTCGACGTCTATTGCCCAACCCATCCCCCATCTCCCAAAGTGTCAGGTTAGGTACTGGAGACAAGCAGCGAACAAAACGAAGTCCCTGCTCACGTGGACTTCACCTTCTGGGAAAGGGAAGAAGGTGTTAGACAACAGCCGAAAAGTAGTGTGTCGGTTGGTGATTGCGCTTTAAGAATAAAGCAGGGTAAATAAGAAAGAGAGTAGGGGGATGTGCTATTTCAGTAGGGCATGGATAGGATGACCACTGGAGTATAGCCCTGAGGAAATGAGGGACAAAAATACTTAAAATACTTATGTAAAAAAAAAACTAGAACGAGGAAGGAGAGCAGGTGAGGTGTCCTAAAGCAGGAGTGCTCAAAAGCAGCAAAGTTTGGCGAGAGGTGAGTGGTAGGCAGGCTGGATCAGAAAGGTCCTTGGTAAAGGTGCCACGTCTTTCACGGTAAGGACAGAAGGATACCCTCCCCCATGCAGGCATTTCTTTCTTCCCTCTGTTTTCTATTTTTTCCTTACTTTCTGGGTTTATTTTCAACCATTCTCTTTCCTCTTCTGACTTAGTTCTCCCATCTTACCTCTTTTCTGCCTTCCACCAATGCAGAAGTGCTCCCTTTCATCTCTACCTCACCTTCTCTGTGCCCATCCCACAGACCCTCTGCTACTCACCTCTCCCCAGTGTTGGATATGAGCATTAAAAAATAATGCAAAGTTTGAATCAGAGCTCACTTATGAAGTTTAGGGATTTATCCCACCTTCTTATGTCAGAGCAGAAACAATACCTCAATTGTTATTTGTGCCAACCCTAATCTCCCACACCTCCTACAAAGGTACAGGTTTTTAATCACTTTCAAAAAAAGGAAATGTAGAACATTTGAGAAAAATCAATGTCATTATTTTTGAGGATACTGATGTTTCCCTGGGCAAAAGTTATTTCCCCAAGCAAAAAATTATTAGGAATACTGATGTTTCCAATTGCATCGAATTTTATGGAGCAATCAAGCCTTCAAGGTGCCGACTGTAATTGCTTTGATAAGTTTGTGCTACTGGTTACTTAGGCTATTTGAATAAAACCGGAGGAGAAAAGACAGGTGTTAATCACCTGCCTAAGAAAATTATTTTTAGGCCAATCTCATGCTTGGTTGCTTGGCAAGCCTTTAGAGGATATGAAAAGGGCTGTGGGCACCCTAATAAGCAAGCTGATAACTAGAAAGAGAGAGGTGTGCCTCTTCTCTTTGGTAACTGTTCTTAGAGGTCTGAGTAGGCGTGGCAGTAGTGAAAATTGTTTACAACAGTGCCTCTTATCAAAGAGGGAATATGTGAAGAAGGGCTTCAATTTACCCCTGACTTGGGCTTCCTAAGGAGGGAGTTTTGGGATGGACTTGGAGGCAAAAAAATCGGGGTTCTTTTCCTGGGAATTTGGTAGCAGAATGAAATGAGCATATTATTCAGCCTTTCCTAACCTGTATGACAAGAGTGACTATAATATCTCCCTGCGGGACTGTGGTGGGAGTTAACTGAGGTAGCATTTCTATAAAACACAACCAAGCACAGGGTAGATATGTAAAAAGAACTAGGCTAGATGATTGCAGATCTTTCTAAAACCTACCTTCCAGTAAGTGCACTAT
Source organism: Smutsia gigantea (assembly GCA_032199065.1). NCBI lineage: Eukaryota > Metazoa > Chordata > Mammalia > Pholidota > Manidae > Smutsia > Smutsia gigantea. The sequence goes on along the minus strand of JAVSCE010005578.1, from coordinate 15,118 downwards.
GCAGGTCACTCACCTAAAAACAAAAGGTAGGTGGCTCTGCCCTAGAAGGGTTTATGTCCCAGAGTATACCCAGTCTAAGCAACACAGCCATACAGGCTTCTGGACCCACAGAAGGTGAAAGATTTGATTGGAAGCCTCCAATTATAGTATCTATCATCCTTCATGTCTGATAGAATTTTAAAAAATACACTTTAACAGTCATTTTCCATTCTTCATCCAGAGTGATGGGTTCAAAATGCAAATTGGATCAAACCCTCTGTGCTCCCCCTCAATCTCAGGATAAAGTAGACCTCTTCCATATGGCCTGCAAAGCCCTGAGTGGTCTGGTCTAACTGCATTTTCAGTTTCTTCCTTATTCTCTCCATTCCAGTTACTTTGGCCTCTGATTTACCATGCTTCCTCAACACCAAAGGACTTTGAATGTTCTCCCTGCCTAGAATGTTTTTCCTTTCTCTCTTCACCTAGTTAACCCTCTTGCTTCAAGATCTCCTCTCAGTCAACTCCTTGTCAGCTGTCCCTGACACCCTTATTATGCTCTTGGAGCACCAGGCATATCTCTTTAGCTGCCTTTGTCACAGTTGCTGTTCTACACAAACGGTATGTTTGATTAATATGTACATCCCCCATCAAACTACAGCTTGATGAAGGCAGGGCCAATACTGAGGGCTTGGTGAAAGGCATCCAATAAGTATGCACCAGGTAATGCACAGTTTCATCTTTCCTTGATGATTCAGAAGGCTGTTCAAGAACCTGTAGTGCCTTAGCATCTGAGGGCAAAAGAGGAAATGGTGATTGGCAGACCTGCAAACCACCAGGTGGAGCTAGCCTGAGAAGGCCTAAAGTCCCAGGAAATATAACTAGTCGCCTGGCTTCACACCTTTTAGTCAAGGCTTGGTATCCTGAAAGGCCCTATTAAAATACAGATATGTCACCCACAAAGGATAACATGTAAATTACCTATACCAAGAAGAGTAGGGCATGGTGAGTGAGAGCATGGACTCTGAAACCTGACCCACTTGGCTTCAAATCTCAGCTCTGTCGCTCACTGCTGTGTGAGCTCAGCCAAGACCCCTCTGTGCCTCCTTTTCTTCCTCTGTAAAAAGAGATAATAAAAGTAGTATCTACAGCAGGGGATTGCTGGTAGAGCTTAATGTCTTCCTAAGTGTAAAGCTCCTAGATCATTGTGGGGATCATGTCAAACACTGTGAGTGTTGGCTGTTATTCTAACCATGCACTTTTCTAAACCAATTGGAAAATGAGCCATAGCATGGGAATGTTTTTTGCAGGTACAGGGAGGGATCAATCCTATGAGGGCATAAATGGGAGGTGCCTGGAAGAAAACAAAATCCCTGACTTGGAAAGATATAGGCACCCCTATGTTTACCAATGCATTATTTACAATAGCCAAGATATGGAAACAACCTAAGTGTCCATCAGTAGATGAATGGATAAAGAAGAAGTGGTACACATATGTGATGGAATACTATTCAGCCATAAAAAGAGAAATCTTGCATTTTCAACAACCTGGATGGATCTAGAGGGTATTATGCTTAGTGAAATAATCCAAGCAGACAAAGACAAACACCATATGATTTCACTTATTTGTGGAATTTAAAAACAAAGCAAAAGAGAATGAACAAAACAGCATTAGACTCATAGACACTGAGAAGTAATTAGTGGTTACCATGGGTGGGTAGGTGGAGAGGGTGAGGGGGATCAAGAGGCACAAAAATTCTAAATCATAATATAAGTTGGTCATAGGGATAGTAGTACAGCATGGAGACTATATCTATATCTATATGATTCTATATGTCAACATCTTCCTATGTTGACAGATAGTAACCACGTTAGTGGGGTTAAGAATTTAATAATATGGGTAACTTATTGAATGACTGTGTTATATCCTTGAAACCAGTACAAGATTGTATATCAATATTACTTCAATAAAAAAAAGACTGTGAAGGAGACTTCCGGGAAGATGGCGGTGTGAGCAGGGGGGCAGAAATCTCCTCCCAACACTATATTTATCTACAAAAACACAGAAAATACATCTATTCCTAAAAGAGAGACGAGAATACACAGGAAAGCGCACAGCGTGCAGCTACACCCGAGAGCACTTGGCACCCCAAGAGGCGGGTAAGATACGGAGCCACGCACCGGTGGGAGGAGAGGATTCAGAGCCAGGAGGGAGTGGAAGCACACCCCGCGAAGTAGCCAGCCCCGGTGATCTGCGCGGGGAGCGCTGACCCACATTGTGCAGTGCAGCGGAGACTGGAGAGACAGAGGGGCAGGATCTGAGCAGGGAACGCGCCAGGGTGCTTGCAGATGGCTCCCGGGAAGGGAAAAAAAAAACCACGCGCTTTCTTCAGCGGTCTTAAAGAGAGAGGAGCCCAGCGGAGGAGCCGGATCGCCCCAGCACACTCAGCCCAGCAGGCTGGGAGTCCTGGGGAGTTTCAGACGCCTTAGCTGGCGACTGAGGAAGCGTAGCCATACTTAACACTTCTCACTGAGATCAACAGCCTCCTAATCGTTCCCACCCCTGCCAGAGCGATAAAGGGCCCTGCGGAGCGGCACAGTCACAGCTGTGGAATAGTGGGGCAATAGCGCTACCTAGAGCATTCCCACAGAATCTACACCCGGTGGGCATTTTTTTTGTTTTTGTTTCGTTTTGTTTTGTTTTTTGTTTTGTTTTTGTTTTTTCTTTTCTTTCTTTTTTCTTTTTTTCTTTCTTTCTTTCTTTCTTTTTTTTTCTTTTTTTTCTCGTTTTTTTCTTCTCTTTTTAAAGTCTTAAAGAGCCCAGCTGACATACGTGGCAACTATCAGTGACCAAATTATACAGCCATGAAAAGACAGAGGAATATGGTTCAGACCAAAATCAACCAGACAACCCCAGAGAGGGAGTCTGAAGGGATGGAAATGCACAGCCTGCCTGAAAAAGAATTTAGAATAAAAGTCATAACCATGCTGATGGACCTACAGAGAAATGTGCAAGAGCTGAGGGAGGAAGTGAGGGAACTGAGGAAAGACAATACAGAAATCAGACAAGCGATCGACGGGCTTAACAGCAGAATGGATGAGATGCAAGAGACTGTTAATGGAATAGAAAACAGAGAACAGGAGTACAGAGCAGCTGAGGCAGAGAGAGATAAAAGGATTTCTAGGAATGAAAGAATATTAAGAGAACTGTGTGACCAATCCAAACGGAACAATATTCGCATTATAGGAGTACCAGAGGAAGAAGAGAGAGAAAAAGGGATAGAAAGTGTCTTTGAAGAAATAATTGCTGAAAACTTTCCCTCGCTGGGGAAGGAAGTAGTCTCGCAGTCCACCGAAGCTCATAGATCTCCCAACACAAGGGACCCAAGGAAGACAACACCAAGACACATAATAATTAAGATGGCAAAGATCAAAGATAAAGACAGGGTATTAAAGGCAGCTAGAGAGAGAAAAAAGATCACCTACAAAGGAAAACCCATCAGACTATCATCAGACTTCTCAACAGAAACCTTACAGGCCAGAAGAGAATGGCATGATATATTTAACGTAATGAAACAGAAGGGCCTCGAACCAAGAATATTGTATCCAGCACGATTATCCTTTAAATATGATGGAGGGATTAAACAATTTCCAGACAAACGAAAGTTGAGAGAGTTTCCCTCTCATAAACCACCACTACAGGATATCTTAAATGGACTGCTCTAGATGGAAGTACACCTAAGGCTAAAAACATGTCACCAGAGAAAAAAAAATCAAAGCAAAGAAAGCAGACCATCCAAATACTAACTAAAGGCAAAGAATAAAACACCTATTATAGAAAGAATGGAGGAGGAGGAATAAGAAGGGAGAGAAATAAAGAAACATCAGACTGTGTTTACAATAACTTAACAAGAAAGTTAAGTTAGATTGTTAGATAGTAAAGAAGCAACCCTTGAACCCTTGGTAACCACGAATCTAAAGCCAGCAATGGCAATAAGTACATACCTATCAATAATCACCCTAAATGTAAATGGACTGAATGCACCAATCAAAAGACACAGAGTAACAGAATGGATAAAAAAGCAAGACCCATCTATATCCTACCTACAAGAAACTCACCTCAAATCCAAAGATATACACAGACTAAAAGTGAAGGGATGGAAGAAGATATTTCATGCAAACAACAAAGAGAAAAAGCCGGTGTTGCAGTACATGTATCAGACAAAATAGACTTCAAAACGAAGAAAGTAGCAAAAGACAAAGAAGGACATTACATAATGATAAAGGGGTCAGTCCAACAAGAAGATATAACCATTATAAATATATATGCACCAACACAGGAGCACAAGCATATGTGAGACAAATACTAACAGAATTAAAGGAGGAAATAGACAGCAATGCATTCATCTTAGGAGACTTCAACACACCACTCACTCCAGAGGACAGATCAACCAGACAGAAAATAAGTAAAGACACAGAGGCACTGAACAACACACTAGAACAGATGGACCTAACAGACATCTACAGAACTCTACACCCAAAAGCAACAGGATACACATTCTTCTCAAGTGCACATGCAACATTTTCCAGAATAGACCACATACTAGGCCACAAAAAGAACCTCAGTAATTTCAAAAATATTGAAATCCTACCAACCAACTTCTCAGATCACAAAGGTTTAAAACGAGAAATAAATTTTATAAAGAAATCAAAAAGGCTCACAAATACATGAAGACTTAACAACACTCTCCTAATTAATCAATGGGTTAACGACCAAATCAAAACAGAAATCAAAGAATATATGGAGACTAATGCCAACAACAACACAAAGCCACAACTTCTGTGGGACGCAGCAAAGGCAGTTCTAAGAGGAAAGTATATTGCAATCCAGGCCTATTTAAACAAGGAAAAACATTCCCAAATGAATAGTCTAAAGACACAATTACTGAAATTGGAAAAAGAAGAACAAATGAGGCCCAAAGTCACCAGAAGGAGGGACATAATAAAGATTAGAGAAGAAATAAATAAAATTGAGAAGAATAAAACAATAGAAAAAATCAATAAAACCAAGAGCTGGTTCTTTGAAAAAATAAACAAAATAGATAAACCCCTAGCCAGACTCATTAAGAGAAAAAGAGAATCTACACACATAAACACAATCAGAAATGAGAAAGGAAAAATCACGACGGACCCCACAGAAATACAAAGAATCATAAGAGAATATTATGAGAATCTATATGCTAACAAGCTGGAAAACATAGAAGAAATGGACAACTTCTTAGAAAAATACAACCTTCCAAGACTGACCAAGCAAGAAACAGAAAAACTAAACAGACCAATCACCAGCGACGAAATCGAATTGGTAATCAAAAAACTACCCAAGAACAAACCCCCCGGGCCTGATGGATTCACCTCTGAATTCTACCAGACATATAGAGAAGAAATAACACCGATTCTTCTTAAAGTTTTCCAAAAAATAGAAGAGGAGGGAACACTTCAAACTCATTCTATGAAGCCAGCATCACTCTAATACCAAAACCGGGCAAAGACCTCACCAAAAAAGAAAATTATAGACCAATAGCCCTGATGAACGTAGATGCAAAAATACTCAACAAAATAGTAGCAAACCGAATTCAAAAATACATCAAGAGGATCATACAGCATGATCAAGTGGGATTCATCCCAGGGATGCAAGGATGGTACAACATTCGAAAATCCATCAACATCATCCACCACATCAACAAAAAGAAGAACAAAAACCACATGATCATCTCCATAGATGCTGAAAAAGCATTTGACAAAATTCAGCATCCATTCCTGATTAAAACTCTCCACAAAATGGGTATAGACGGAAAGTACCTCAACATCATAAAGGCTGTATATGACAAACCCACAGCTAACATCATACTTAATGGCGAGACGCTGAAAGCTTTTCATCTAAGATCAGGAACAAGACAGGGATGCCCACTCTCTCCACTGTTATTCAACATAGTACTGGAGGTCCTAGCCACAGCAATCAGACAAAACGAAGACATACAAGGCACCCAGATTGCTAAAGAAGAAGTCAAATTGTCACTATTTGCAGATGACATGATCCTGTACATAAAAAACGCTAAAGATTCCATTCCAAAACTACTAGAACTAATATCTGAATTCAGCAAAGTTGCAGGATACAAAATTAACACACAGAAATCTGTTGCTTTCCTATACACGAATGATGAACTAACAGAAAGAGAAATCAGAAAAACAATTCCATCCCCAATTGCATCAAAAAGAATAAAATACCTAGGAATAAACCTAACGAAGGAAGTGAAAGACCTGTACTCTGAAAACTACAAGACACTCCTAAGAGAAATTAAAGAGGACATTAACAAATGGAAATGCATCCCATGCTCTTGGCTAGGAAGAATAAATATTGTCAAAATGGCTATACTACCTAAAGCAATCTACAGATTCAATGCAATCCCTATCAAACTACCAACAGCTTTCTTCAATGAACTGGAACAAATAATTCTAAAATTCATATGGAACCACAAAAGACCCCGAATAGCCAAAGCAATCCTGAGAAGGAGGAATAAAACAGGGGGAATTACACTCCCTGACTTCAAGCTCTACTACAAAGCCATAGTAATCAAGACAATTTGGTATTGGCACAAAAACAGACCCACAGACCAGTGGAACAGAATAGAAAATCCAAACATTAACCCAAACATATACAGTCAATTAATATTTGATAAAAGTGCATTGGATATACAATGGAGAGATGACAGCCTCTTCAGCAGCTGGTGTTGGAAAAACTGGACAGCTACATGTAAGAGAATGAAACTGGACTACTGTCTAGCCCCATACACAAAGGTAAACTCAAGGTGGATCAAAGACTTGAATGTAAGTCATGAAACCATAAAACTCTTAGAGAAAAACATAGGCAAAAATCTCTTGAACATAAACATGAGCAACTTCTTCATGAACATATCTCCCCGGGCAAGGGATACAAAAGCAAAAATGAACAAGTGGGACTATATGAAGCTGCAAAACTTCTGTACAGCAAAGGACACCATCAGTAGAACAAAAAGACATCCTACAGTATGGGAGAATATATTCATAGAAAACGTATCTGATAAAGGGTTGACATCCAAAATATATAAAGAACTCACGCACCTTAACAAACAGAAAGCAAATAATCCAATTAAGAAATGGGCAGAGAACATGAATAGACACTTCTCCAAAGAAGAAATTCAGATGGCCAACAGGCACATGAAAAGATGCTCCATATCGCTAATCATCAGAGAAATGCAGACTAAAACCGCAATGAGATATCACCTCACACCAGTGTGGATGGCCAACATCCAAAACACAAACAACAACAAATGTTGGCGAGGATGTGGAGAAAAGGGAACCCTCTTACACTGCTGGTGGGACTGCAAATTAGTTCAACCATTGTGGAAAGCGGTATGGAGGTTCCTCAAAAAACTCAAAATAGAAATACCATTTGACCCAGGTATTCCACTCCTAGGAATTTAACCTAAGAATGCAGCAGCCCAATTTGAAAAGGACAGATGCACCCCTATGTTTATTGCAGCACTATTTACAATAGCCAAGAAATGGAAGCAACCTAAATGTCCATCAGTAGATGAATGGATAAAGAAGATGTGGTCCATATACACAATGGAATATTATTCAGCCATAAGAAGAAAACAAATCCTACCATTTGCAACAACATGGATGGAGCTAGAGGGTATTATGCTCAGTGAAATAAGCCAAGCCGAAAAAGGCAAGTATCAAATGATTTCACTCATATGTGGAGTATAAGAACAAAGAAAAAATACTGAAGGAACAAAACAGCAGCAGACTCACAGAACCCAAGAACGGACTAATAGTTACCAAAGGGAAAGGGACTGGGGAAAATGGGCGGGAAGGGAGGGATAAGAGGGAAAAGGGGGCATTACGATTAACAGATGTAATGTTGGGGGGACATGGGGAGGGCTGTACAACTCAGAGAAGACAAGTAGTGATTCTATAGCATCTCACTATGCTGATGGACAGTGACTGTAATGGGGTTGGTGGGAGGGACCTGATGAAGGGGTAGTTTAATAATCGTAATATTGCACATGTAATTGTAAATTAATGATAATAAAATAAATTATATTTAAAAAAAAGACTGTGAAAAAAACAACGGGAGGACACATCAGGGATTAAAGGTGGTGGCATGAGAGATGAGACAGAAGCTTGCTCCTAAAACACCATATAATACGAAAATATAATTAATACAACTAATCCTGAAAGAGCAACAGGAAAGAGGGCTGTGCCAGACTGCATACACCTGGAGAAAAGAATAAACCTCACTAAAAAGGGCATGAACACAGCTCCCCTGTAACCCTAGACATTGCTCTAGAGACTGAGCAGCTACAGAGAGCAGAGCATCTGGGCACTAGAGGGCACCACATACAAGTATGAAACGTCAAAGGAACCTGGTTCAAAGCAAAATTATGAATACACCAGAGAAACATTCAAATGAAGTTGACCTCAGGAATCTTCCTGAAAGAGATTTCAAAATAAAAATCATTAACATGCTCATGGAGGTACAGAAAAATATTCAAGAACTCAGGAATGAATTCCAGTCGGAGATCCAATCATTACAGAACACAGTATCAGAAATGAAACATAAAATGGAAGGTTTTAAAAGCAGACTAGATACGGTGGAGGAGACTATAAATGAAAAAGAAACTAGAGAAGAGGAATACAAAGAAGCTGAGGCACAGAGAGAAAAAAGGATCTCTAAGAACGAAAGAATATTGAGAGAACTGTGTGACCAATCCAAATGGAACAATATTTGCATTATAGGGGTACCAGAAGAAGAAGAAGAGAGAAAAAGGGATAGAAAGTATCTTTGAGGAGATAATTGCTGAAAACTTCCCTAATCTGGGGAAGGAAATAGTCTCTCAGGCCATGGATATGCACAGATCTCCCAACACAAGAGACCCAAGGAAGAAAACACCAAGACATATAGTAATTAAAATGGCCAAGATCAAGGATAAGGACAGGCTATTAAAAGCAGCCAGAGAGAGAAATAAGATCACATACAAAGGAAAGTCCATCAGGCTATCATCAGACTTCTCAACAGAAACCTTACAGGCCAGAAGGGAGTGGCATGATGTATTTAATGCAATGAAGCAGAGGGGCCTCAAACCAAGAATACTTTATCCGGAAAGATTATCATTTAAATTTGAAGGAGGGATTAAACAATTCCCAGGTAAGCAAAAGCTGAGAGAATTTACCTCCCATAAACCATCTCTACAGTGTATTTTGGAGGGACTGCTATAGATGGAAGTGTTCCTAAGGTTTAATAGCTGTCACCAGAGTTAAATCCACAGGAAAGAAAGTAACAAAGTTAATTACTAAGCAAATGTAAAATTAAATCACTACCCCCAAAGTCAATCAAGGGAAACATAAAGACTAGAGAATATGATACCTAATATATAAAGAATAAAGAAGGAAGAAAAAGGAGGAGAAAAAAGAACCTTTAGATTGTGTTTGTAATAGCATACTAAGTGAGTTAAGTTAGACTCTTAGATAGTAAGGAAGTTAACCTTGAACCTTTGGTAACCAAGAATCTAAAGCGTGCAATGGCAATAAGTACATACGTATCGATAATCACCCTAAATATAAATGGTCTGAATGCATGAATCAAAGGACATAGAGTCACTGACTGTATAAAAAAACAAGACCCATCTATATGCTGCCTACAAGGGACTCACTTTAAACCCAAAGACAAACACAGACTAAAAGTGAAGGGATGGAAAAAGATATTTCATGCAACTAATACAGAGAAAAAAGCAGGAGTTGCAGTACTTGTATCAGACAAAATAGACTTCAAAACAAAGAAAGTCACAAGAGACAAAGAAGGACATTACCTAATGATAAAAGGGTCAATCCAACAAGAGGATATAACCATTATAAATATCTATGCACCCAACACAGGAGCCCATACATATGTGAAACAAATACTAACAGAATTAAAACGGGAAACAGAATGCAACGCGTTCATTCTAGGAGACTTCAACACTCCACTCACTCTGAAGGACATATCAATCAGACAGAAAATAAGTAAGGAGACAGAAGCACTGAACAACACATTAGAACAGATGGACCTAACAGACATCTACAGAACTCTACACCCAAAAGCAGCAGAATACACATTCTTCTCAAGTGCACATGGAACATTTTCAAGAATAGATCATTTACTAGGCCACAAAAAGAGCCTCAGTAAATTCAAAAAGAATGAAATTGTACCAAGCAGTTTCTCAGACCACAAAGGTATGAAACTAGAAATAAATTATGCAAAGAAAATGAAAAATCCCACAAACACATGAAGGCTTCACAACATGCTTCTACATAACCAATGGATCAATGGCCAAATAAAAACAGAGATCAAGCAATATATGGAGACAAATGACAACAATAATTCAACACCACAAAATGTGTGGGACACAGTGAAGGTAATGCCAAGAGGAAAGTATATTGCAATACAGGCCTACCTCAGGAAAGAACAATGCCATATGAACAGTCTAAACTCACAATTAATGAAACTAGAAAAAGAAGAACAAATGAGGGCCAATGTCAGTAGAAGGAGGACATAATAAAGATTAGAGCAGAAATAAATAAATTAAGAAGAATAAAACAGTAGAAACAATGAAAGCAAGAGATGGTTATTTTAGAAAATAAACAAAATAGATAAACCCCTAGCCAGACTTATCAAGAAAAAAAGAGAGTCTACTCACATAAACAGAATCAGAAATGAGAAAGGAAAAATCACTATGGACACCCCAGAAATACAAAGAATTTTTAGAGAATACTATGAAAAATTATATGCTAACAAACAGGATAAACAGGGAAGAAACAGAAAATCTGAACAGATGAATTACCAGCAATGAAATTGAATTCGTAATCAAAAAACTACCTGAGAACAAAACCCCTATACCAGATGGCTTCACCGCTGAATTTTATCAAACATCTAGTGAGAAAAGTAACACAGTTAATTACTCCTTAAAGTTTTCCAAAAAGTGGAAGAGTAGGAAATCCTCCCAAACTCATTCTATGAGGCTAGGATCTCTCTAATACCAAAACCAGGCAAAAACACCACAAAAAAAGAAAATTACAGACCAATATCCCTGATGAACATAGATGCAAAAATACTCAAAAAAATATTAGCAAACCAAATTCAAAAATACATCAAAAAGATCATCCATCATGAACAAGTAGGATTTATTCCAGGGATGCAAGGATGATACAATATTTAAAAAGTCCATCAACATCATCCACCACATCAACAAAAAGAAGAACAAAAACCACATAATTATCTCCATAGATGCTGAAAAAGCATTTGACAAAATTCAACATCCATTCATGATAAAAACTCTCAACAAAATGGGTACAGAGGGCAAGTACCTCAACATAATAAAGGCCATATATGACAACCCACAGCCAACATTATACTTAACAGTGCAAAGCTGAACACTTTTCCTGTAAGATCGGGAACAAGACAAGGATGCCCACTCTCCTCACTTCTATTCAACATAGTACTGGAGGTCCTAGCCACGGCAATCAGGCAACACAAAGAAATAAAAGGCATCCAGATTGGCAAGGAAGAAGTTACGCTGTCCCTGTTTGCAGATGACATGATATTGTACGTAAAAAACCCTAAAGAATCCACTCCAAAACTACTAGATCTAATATCTGAATTCAGAAAAATTGCAGGATACAAAATTAATAAACAGAAATCTGTTGCATTCTTATACAATTATGATGAACAAGCAGAAAGAGAAATCAGGAAAACAATTCCATTCACAATTGCATCATAAATAATAAAATACCTAGGAATAAACCTAACCAAGGAAGTGAAAGACCTATACTCTGAAAACTACAAGACACTCTTGAGAGAAATTAAAGAAGATACCAGTAGATGGAAACATATCCCGTGCTCATGGATAGAAAGAATTAATACTGTCAAAATGGCCATCCTGCCTAAAGCAATCTACAGATTCAGTGCCATTCCTATAAAAATACCAACAGCATTCTTCAGCGAACTAGCGCAAATTGTTCTAAAATTCATATGGAACCACAAAAGTCCAGAAGAGCCAGAGAAATCCTGGGAAGGAAGAATAATCCTGGGGGGTTTTAAACTCCCTAACCTCAAGCTCTACTGCAAAGCCACAGTAATCAGACAATTTGGTACTGGCACAAGAACAGGACCATAGACCAATGGGACAGACTAGAGAGCCCTGATATAAACCCAAGCATATATGGTCAATTAATATATGATAAAGGAGCCATGGACACACAATGGGGAAATGACAGCCTCTTCAAAAACTGGACAGCTACATGCAAGAGAATGGAACTGGATTATTGTTTAACCCCGTACACCAAAGTAAACTCAAAATGGATCAAAGACCTGAATGTAAGTCATGAAACCATAATACTCTTAGAAGACAACATGAGCAATTTCTTCCTGAATGCATCTCCTCGAGCAAGGGAAACAAAAGCAAAAATGAACTCATGGGACTACATCAAACTAAAAAGCTTCTCTACAGCAAAGGACACCATCAACAGTATGGGAGAATATATTTGTAAATGACATATCCGACAAGGGGTTAATATGCAAAATATATAAAGAACTCACACGCTTCAACACCCAAAAAGCAAATAACCCAGTTAAAAAATGGGCGGAAGATATGAACAGACAATTCTCCAAAGAAGAAATTCAGATGGCCAACAGAGACATGAAAAGATGCTCCACATCACTAATCATCAGGGAAATGAAAATTAGAACCACAATGAGATATCACCTCACACCAATTAGGATGGCCAGCATTGAAAAGACTAAGAAAAAATATTAGCGAGGATGCAGAGAAAGGGGAACCCTCCTACACTGCAGGTGGGAATGTGAGCTAGTTCAACCATTGTGGATAGCAGTATGGAAGTTCCTCAAAAAACTAAAAATAGAAATACCATTTGACCCAGGAATCCCACTCCTTGGAATTTACCCAAAGAAAACAACTTCTCAGATTCAAAAAGACAATATGCACCCCTATGTTTATCGCAGCACTGTTTACAATATTCAATATATGGAAGCAACCTAAGTGTCCATCAGTAGGTGAATGGATAAAGAAGAGGTGGTACATATACACAATGGAATACTATTCAGCCATAAGAAAGAAACAAATCCTACCATTTGCAACAACATGGATGGAGCTGGAGGATATTATGCTCAGTGAAATAAGCCAGGTGGAGAAAGACAAGTGCCAAATGATTTCCCTCATTTGTGGAGTATAACAACGAAGCAAAACTGTAGGAACAAAACAGCAGCAGACTCAGAGACTCTAAGAAGGCACTAGTGGTTACCAAAGGGAAGGGATGTGGGAAGGTGGGTGGGGCGGGAGGGAGAAGGGGATTGAGGGGTATTATGTTTAGTACACATGGTGTGGGGGGTCACGGGGAAAACGGTGTAGCACAGAGAAGGCAAATAGTGAATCGATGTCATCTTACTACGTTGATGGACAGTGACTGCAATCGGGTATGGGTGGGGACTTGATAATATGGGTAAATGTAGTAACCACATTGTTTGTTCACATGAAACCTTCAAAGACTGTATATCAATTATACCTTAATAAAAAATTTATAAAAAGAATAAGGGAGGTGCCTGGATAGGGGAGACTGCATGGAAGATCACAGGGAGGCATGCAAGGGGAGGCAAGAGTCAAAGTGATGCTGCTTCACTGTTTGCCTTGGATCCCAGGTAGGGAGCAAGGAAGCCCTGAAGCTCACATGGAATCTGTGGTCCTCCCTCAGATAAGTACAGTCATTGCATTTGAGGCTAAGAAGTAAAGGATGGGGAATAAGCCTCCAGCTCTGGGTGTGACTCAGACAGAGCTGGGTTCCAGGCATTCTGGGACCTTACCAACACAGGCAGGTGCTGGTGGGAGGGGACAGCATATGGAGGGCAACAGGGCCATGCTAGAGAGCTGTCCTTGCTGTCACACTGGCTCCTAAGGGTCAAATAGGTAGGACAGTGCTCCCAGTTCAAAGGGAAAGCTCTGACTTTGTTCAAGAAATCCGTATCAGAGGGCTGCACTCCTGGTGGAGTGTGACAGTGAAAGACCAGGAAGCAAGGTCATCTAAATGTTTCCTTCCACTTCCCTCCTCCTCTCCCATCTTCTCCCCTTCCATCCCTCCCTTGGATGAATAGCAGATATGTGGTCTAGCAAATGTGCTGTGGTGTGGAGATTCTCTTCAGAATCCAGTTGAAGTTCTTCCTTGAATTTTGGGCCAACATTGAAGGATAGTGGATAAATGGATGGGGACATGAAGGATTTTGAAAGAATTAAAGAAGAAAATGAGAACCATGGTCCAAGGTCAGACCGTGGGTAATCCACAGAGATGAAAGTCATACTTGATAAACACAGTGATAGCTACTGGTACAAAAGCAGAGTTAGTGCAGCAGATAACATATTTCATCTCAATAGAGAGTCTATGATACAGTGTCTTCTAGGGCCAGGTTTTGTGGGTTTGAATTCTACCTGTACCATTTACTAGTTGTATAGACCTAAGGCCAGTTATATAACCTCTCTGGGCCCTAGTTTCTTCAGGAACAAATGATACCTTGTTTACATAGGTGTTGTGGATATTAAATGATTCATACATGGAACATTTCTTCGCACATAGCAAGTGCTCAATGTACTTTGGTGACTACCAAAACAGAATAGATTTCAGCACTGTCTCTGGGAGTAAAGGACCTTCTGACATAGATAGGCTCTGATTTCTGTCATCCTATTATACTAATTTTTTCAATAAAATATTTTATTGAGATATAATTCACGTACCATAAGACTCATCCTTTTAATGTGTTCAATTCAGTGGTATTTAGCATATTTGCAAAATTATGCAACTCTCACCACTATATAATTTTAGAACATTTTCATCACCCTAATAAAAAATCCTGAACCCATTAGCAGTCACTCCCCACGCCCCCTCCTCTGAGTCCCTAACAACCACTAATCTACTTCCCATATTTATAGATTTGTTTTTGTTGGTGTGCTCCAGGAGGAGGGGGTTCCCTCCTCTGGGCAAGTTCACTATGAATTTGCTG
>JAVSCE010005577.1:0-12108 GCA_032199065.1 Smutsia gigantea | reverse complement strand
GGGCGCGCGGGGGAAGGCCTCCCCGCCCGGCCTCGCTCAGACGCCCGCGCCTCCTTCCCCGGGAAGCGGCCGCCCGCCTCGCCCCCCGCGCCGCCGCCGCTGCCGCCGAGGTTCCCTGAAGGCCTGCGCCCGGCGGCGGGAGCACAGCCACCGGGGCGTCCCTGCAGCGAGAGGCCGCCGACGGCTCCCCGCTCCCGGCGGGCCCGCCCCTCGCCGCCGCCGCCTGACCCCGCTCCGGGGCGCCGCCGGCCCTGCCGCGCTCACCGTCCGGATGGAGCGCCTGGAATTGTAGGTTTTTCAGTGCTGCTGGCTAATTCTAAAATTACAGTTTTATAATTGAGATATATTGACATATCGCATTGTGTTAGTTTTAGGTGTACAGCATAATGACTTGCTATATGTATTACACGTTGTGAAATGATTGCAACAGTAAGTTAACATCCATCGCTATATATAGTTAGGAGTCTTTTCTTCTTGGGATGAGAACTTTTAATATCTACCCTCTTAACATTTAAATCTACAATACAGCGTTAACTATATTCACCATGCTATATATTACATCCCAGGACTTAGGCGTCTGGTAACTGGAAGTTTGTAACTTCTGACCTTCACCCATTGTGCCTACCCCCTACCCCTCACCCCCGCCTTCTCTGGTATTCACCAATCTGTTCTCAATATGTATGAATTCTCTTTTTTGTTTTAGATGCCAAATGTAAGTGATACTATACAGCATTTGACTTATTTCACTTAGGGTACATCGGTATTGTTACAAATAGCAGGATTTCCATTTTTTTTGAAACTGAATAATTTCCCATATATACACAACATTTTCTTTATCCATTCATCCATCAGTGCACACTTAGCTTACATTGTTTCTGTGTTCCGGCTATTGTAAACAATGCTGCAGTGAACAGAGCAGATATTTTAAGATTGTGATTTCACCTCCTTTGGATAAATACTCAGAAGTGGAATTGCTGGATCATGCAATTTTTTATTTTTTATTAAAGATCCATACTGTTTTAGATAGTAGCAGAACCAATTTACATTCTAACATGTACACTGAAAGGGAACCCTTTTCTTCACATCCTCAACAACACTTGGTATTACTTGCCATTTTGATAAACATTCTAACAGATATGGGGTGATATCTCATTGTGGTTTTTTTGTTGTTGCTATCATTAATCTACAATTACTTGTGCAATATTATGGTTACTAGACTCCCCACATCATCAAGTCCCCACCACATACCCCATTACAGTCACTGTCCATCAGCGTAGTGAGATGCTATAGAATCACTACTTGTTTCTCTGTTGTACAGCCTTCCCCGTGCCCCCAACCAACATTATGTCTGCTAATCGTAATGGCCCTTTTTCCCCCTTGTCCCTCCCTTCCCACCCATCCTCCCCAGTCCCTTTCCCTTTGGTAACTGTTAGTCCGTTCTTGGGTTCTGTGAGTCTGCTGCTGTTTTGTTCCTTCAGTTTTTTTCTTTGTTCTTATACTCCACATATGAGTGAAATCATTTGATACTTGTCTTTTTCGGCTTGGCTTATTTCAGTGAGCATAATACCCTCTAGCTCCATCCATGTTGTTGCAAATGGTAGGATTTGTTTTCTTCTTATGGCTGAATAATATTCCATTGTGTATATGTACCACCTCCTCTTTATCCATTCATCTACTGATGGACACTTAGGTTGCTTCCATTTCTTGGCTATTGTAAATAGTGCTGCGATAAACATAGGGGTGCATCTGTCTTTTTCAAACTGTGCTGCTGCATTCTTGGGGTAAATTCCTAGCAGTGGAATTCCTGGGTCAAATGATATTTCTGTTTTGAGATTTTTGAGGAACCGCCATACTGCTTTCCACAGTGGTTGAACTAATATACATTCCCACCTGCAGTGATGAGGGTTCCCCCTTTCTCCACATCCCTGCCAACATTTGTTTTTGTTTGTCTTTTGGTTGGTGGCCATCCTAACTGGTGTGAGGTGATATCTCATTATATTTTTAATTTGCATTTCTCTGATGATTAGTGATGTGGAGCATCTTTTCATGTGCCTGTTGGCCATCTGAATTTCTTTTTTGGAGAGGTGTCTGTTCAGATCCTCTGCCCATTTTTTAAATGGCTTATTTGCTTTTTGTGTGTTGAGGTGTGTGAGCTCTTTATATAATTTGGATGTCAACCTCTTATCGGATGTGTCATTTATGAATATATTCTCCCAACTGTAGGATGTCTTTTTGTTCTGCTGGTGGTGTTCTTTGCTGTACAGAAGCTGTGTAGTTTGATATAGTCCCACTTGTTCATTTTTGCTTTTGTTTCCCTTGCCCGGAGAGATATGTTCAAGAAGAAGTTGCTCATGTTTATATTCAAGAGAGTTTTGCCTATATTTTCTTCTAAGAGTTTTATCATTTCATGACTTACATTCAGGTCTTTGATCCATTTTGAGTTTACTTTTGTGTGTGGGGTTAAACAATAATCCAGTTACATTCTCTTGCATGTAGCTGTCCAGTTTTGCCAACACCAGCTGTTACATTCTCTTGCATGTAGCTGTCCAGTTTTGCCAACACCAGCTGTTGAAGAGGCTGTCATTTCCCCATTGTATATCCATGGCTCTTTTATCGTATATGAATTGACCATATATGTGTGGGTTTATATCTGGGCTCTCTAGTCTTTTCCGCTGGTCTGTGGGTCTGTTCTTGTGCCAGTAACAAATTGTCTTGATTACTATGGCTTTCTAGAAGAGCTTCAAGTTGGAGAGCGTAATCCCGTGAGCTTTGTTCTTCCTTCTCAGGGCTGCTTTGGCTATTCAGGCTCTTTTGTGGCTCCATATGAATTTTAGAACTATTTGCTGTAGTTTGTTGAAGAACACCGTTGGTATTTTGATAGGGATTGCATTGAATCTGTAGATTGCTTTAGGCAGGATGGACATTTTGACACTATTATATTTCTTCCTATCCATGAGTAAGGGATGTATTTCCATTTATTGTTGTCTTACTTAATTTTTCGTGAGGGTCTTGTAGTTTTCAGGGTATACGGTTTTCACTTCCTTCGTTAGGTCTATTCCTAGGTATATTTTGTTGTTTTTTGGGCAGTTGTAAATGGAAATGTTTTCCTGATTTCTCTTCCTACAGGTTTGTTGTTAGTGTATAGGAAAGCAACAGATTTCTGTGTATTAATTTTGTGTCCTGCAACTTTGCTGGATTCAGATATTAGTTCTCATAGTTTTGGAGTGGATTGTTTAGCGTTTTTTATGTACAATATCATGTCATCTGCAAACAGTGACAATTTAACTTCCATAACAATCTGGATGCCTTTTATTTCTTTGTATTACCTGATTGCCGTGGCTGGGACCTCCAGTACTATGTTGAATAAAAGCGGGGAGAGTGGGCATCCTTTTCTTGTTCCCGATCTTAAAGGAAAAGCTTTCAGCGTTTTGCCGTTAAGTATGATGTTGGCTGTGGGTTTGTCATATATGGACTTTATTATGTTAAGGTCCCTGCCCTCTGTACCCATTTTGTTGAGAGTTTTTATCATGAATGGGTGTTGAATTTTGTCAGATGCTTTTTCAGCATCTATGGAGATGATCATGTGATTTTTGTCCTTCTTTTCATTGATATAGATAGTGGATGATGCTGTCCTTCTCTTTATTTGATATAGATAGTGGATGATGATTTTCTAATGTTGTACCATCCTTGCATCCCTGGGAAGTATCCCACTTAATCATGATGTATGATCCTCTTGATGTATTTTTGTATTCGGTTTGCTAATATTTTGTTGAATATTTTTGCATCTGTGTTCATCAGCGATACTGGTCTGTAGTTTTCTTTTTTTGTGGTGTCTTTGCCTGGTTTTGGTATTGGAGTGATGCTGGCTTCACAGAATGAGTTTGGAAGTATTCCCTCCTCTTCTATGTTTTGAAAAACTTTAAGGAGATTGGGTATTATGTTTTCTCTTAAATGTCTGATAAAATTCAGCAGTGATTCCATGTGGTCCGGGAGTTTTGTTCTCGGGTACTTTTTTGACTACCAAATCAATTTCATTGCTGGTAATTGTTGTGTTTAGATTTTCTGTTTCCTCCTGGGTCAGTCTTGGAAGGTTGTATTTTTCTAGAAAGTTATCCCTTTATTGTAGGCTATCCAGTTCGTTTGTGTATAATTTTTCATAGTATTGTCTAATAATTCTTTGTATTTCTGTTGTGTCTGTCGTGATTTTTCCTTTCTAATTTCTGATTCTGTTTGTGTTGTAGATTCTCTTTTTCTCTTAATAATTCTGGCTAGGGGTTTATCTATTTTGTTTATTTTCTTAAAGAACTGGCTCTTGGTTTCAATGATTTTTTTCTGTTGTTTTATTCTTTTCAATTTTATTTATTTCTTCTCTGATCTTTATTATGTCCCTCCTTCTGCTAACTTTGGGCCTCATTTGTTCTTATTTTTCCAGTTTCAATAATTGTGACTTTAGACTCTTTGTTTGGGATTGTTTTTCCTTCTTTAATTAGGCCTGGATTGCTATACACTTTCCTCTTAGAACTGCCTTCGCTGTGTCCCACAGAAGTTGCTGTTTTCATTTGTCTCCATATATTGCTTGATCTCTGTTTTAATTTGGTCGTTGATCCATTGATTATTTAGGAGCATGTTGTTAAGCCTCCATGTGTTTGTGTGCCTTTTGGGTTTTCTTTGTACAATTTATTTCTAGTTTTATACCTTTGTGATCTGAGAAGTTGGTTGGTAGAATTTCAATCTCTCTGAATTTGCTGAGGCTCTTTTTGTGGCCTAGTATGTGGTCTGTTCTGGAAAATATTCCATGTGCACTTGAGAAAGATGTGTATCCTGCTGCTTTTGCGTGTGGAGTTGTGTAGATGTCTGTTAGGTCCATCTGTTCTAGTGTGTTGTTCAGTGCCTCTGTGTCCTTTCTTATTTTCTGTCTGGTTGATCTGTCCTTTGGAATGAGTGGTGTGTTCAAGTCTCCTAAAATGAATGCATTGCATTCTATTTCCTCCTTTAGTTCTGTTAGTATTTGTTTCACATATATGTGGGTTCCCCTGTGTTGGGTGCATAGAGATTTATAATGGTATATCCTCTTGTTGGAATCACCCCTTTATCATTATGTAATGTCTTTCTTTGCATCTTGTGACTTTCTTTGTTTTGAAGTCTATTTTGTCTGATACAAGTACTGCAACACCTGCTTTTTTCTCCCTATTGTTTGCATGGAGTACCTTTTTCCATTCCTTCACTTTTAGTCTGTGTATTTCTTTGGGTTTGAAGTGAGTCTCTTGTAGGTAGCATATAGATGGGTCTTGCATTTTTATCCATTCTATTACTCTGTGTCTTTTGACTGGTGCATTCAGTCCATTTACATTTAGGGTGATTGTGGTAGACATGGACTTATTTGCCATTGCAGGCTTCAGATTCATGGTTACCAAAGGTTCAAGGGTAGCTTCTTTACTATCTAACCATCTAACTTAACTCACTTATTACGCTATTGTAAACACAGTCTGATGATTCTCTATTTCTCTCTTCTTTTTCTTCTTCCTCCCCTCTTTTTATTCTGTACTCTTTTGTGTTTCCCTTGAGTGATTTTGTGGATGCCTGATTTTATTTTGCACTTAATTAGGATTTGGTTGTTTTACTTCCTTTGCTGTGGTTTTGTTTTCTCTGGTGACATCTATTTAGTCTTAGGAGCACTTCCATCTAGAGCACTCCCTTTAAAACACACTGTAGAGATGGTTTGTGGGAGGTAAATTGGCCTCAACTTTTGCTTATCTGGGAATTGTTTAATCCCTCCTTCAAATTTAAATGGTAATCTTGCTGGATACAGTATTTGTGGTTCGAGGCCCTTCGGTTTCATTGCATTGAATATATCATGCCATTCCCTTCTGGCTTGTAAGGTTTCTGCTGAGAAGTCTGATGATAGCCTGATGGGTTTTCCTTTGTATGTGATCTTTTCTCTCTCTCTAGCTGCTTTTAAAAGTCTGTCTCTATCCTTGATCTTTGCCATTTTAAATTTTATATGTCTTGATGTTGTCTTCCTTGTGTCCCTTGTGTTGAGAGATCTGTGCACCTCCATGGCTTGAGAGACTATCTCCTTCCCCAGATTGGGGAAGTTTTCAGCAATTACCTCCTCGATAACACTTTGTATCCCTTTTTCTCTCCTCTTCTTCTTCTGGTACCCCTATAGTATGGATATTGTTCGGTTTGGATTGGTCACACAGTTCTCTCAATATTCTTTCATTCTTAGAGATTTCGCTCTGTGCCTCAGCCTCTTTGTATTCCTGTTCTCTAATTTCTGTCCCATTTACCTTCTCTTCTATTACATCTAATCAGCTTTTAAATCCCTCCATTGTATGTTTCATTTCAGATATGGAGTTTCTTAATGATTGAATCTCCATCTTAAATTTGTCCTTGAGTTCTTCAATATTTTTATGTACCTCCATGAGCATGTTTATGATTTTTATTTTAAACTCTCAGGAAGACGGGTGAGTTCGGTTCCATTTGGTCCTTTTTCTGGGGTTTGTGATATTTTGGTCTGAACCAGGTTCCTTTGATGTTTCATAATTCTGTGTGGTGCCTTCTACTGCCCAGAAGCTCTAGTCTCTGGGGCTGCTCAGCGCCCTAGAGTGAGGTTGGGGGGTCATAGGGGAGCGGCGCTGGTGCCTTGGGGCAGGAAAGGGCTGTTTCCTGATTCCTGGCTGCAGTGCCTGTCTCCAGTATCAGAGCCAGTGGGCGGAGCACACAGGTGTAAGCCTCTGTGCTTGGCGTCTCTAGCTATTGTAGGCAGGGCCTCCGGCTGGCCTGATGCCTGCATAAGTGACTGGCGGTTTGCAAGCAGGTGCCAGCAGGCCAGAAGGAAGTTACAGCAGGCTGCATGTCACAGTGGGGGGGGGGGTGCCCCCCACCTACCCAGAGCTGAGTAGGCAACCAGGGGGATGGGGTGCCTGAAGCTCCTCAAAGTTCCCAACCCTCTGGGCAGAGTGCACCCAGACAACCTTGTCCACCTATCCCTTCTCCCCTCGCTGCTAGGAAGCCTCTCAGACCGCCTGCTTTTTCTTTATCCCAGAGCAGCCTAATGTGGATCCCCGTCCTCCACAAATGGCCAGAATCTCAGTCTTTCAAGCACTACACCCATCCCAGCTCCCCAACCCCAGCAACCTCCAGAGCATCACACAATGTAGATCTGTGGTCCAAAGCAGACCTCCAGGGCTGGGTGATCAGCAGTTCTAGGCTTCCACCCACTCCCTGCTCCATTTCTCTTCCTCCCGCGGGTGAGCTGTGGTTGGGGAAGGGCTAGGGTCCCGCTGGATCAAGGCTTTCATACGTTACCCTGTTTTGTGAGGTCTGCTCTGTTCGTGAGGTCTACATGCAGTCTGGTGCAGCCTTCTTTCCTGTTCCTGTTTTAGGGTTAGTTTATTAATGATATTTTCACACTATACCTGGTTTTGGGAGGAATTCTCTGTCTCATCTCTCATGCCGCTGAATTTTGAATCTCGCCGCTGAATTTTACAAGACATATAGAGTAGACATAATACCCATTCTCCTTAAAGTTTTCCTAAATAGAGAAGAGGAGGGAATACTTGCAAACTCATTCTTTGAAGTCAGCATCACTCTTAATACCAAAACCAGGCAAAGACCCCACCAAAAAAGAAAATTACAGACCAATATCCCTGATGAACATAGATGCAAAACTACTCAACAAAATATTAGCAAACTGAATTCAAAAATACATCAAGAGGATCATACACCATGATCAAGTGGGATTCATCTCAGGGATGCAAGGATGGTACATCATTCGAAAATCCATCAACAGCAACAAAAAGAACAGAGACCGCACGATCATCTCCATAGATGCTGAAAAAGCATTCGACAGAATTCAACATCCATTCATAATAAAAACTCTCAACAAAATAGGTATAGAGGGCAAGTACGTCAACATAATAAAGGCCATATGTGACAAACCCACAGCCGACATCATACTTAACAGCGAGAAGCTGAAAGCTTTTCACCTAAGATCGGGAACAAGACGGATGCCCACTCCCCACACTGTTATTCAACATAGTACTGGAGGTCCTAGCCACGGCCATCAGACAAAACAACGAAATACAAGGCATCCTGATTGGTAAAGAAGAAGTTAAGCTGTCACTATTTGCCGATGGATGACATGATATTGTGCATAATAAACCCTAAAGACTCCACTCCAAAACTACTACAACTAATATCTGAATTCAGCAAAGTTGCAGGATACAAAATTAATACACAGAAATCTGTTGTTTTCCTATCTATACACTAACGATGAACTATCAGAAAGAGAAATCAGGAAAACAATTCCATTCAAAATTGCATCAAAAGGAATAAAATACCTAGGAATAAACCTAACCAAAGAAGTGAAAGACCTATACCCTGAAAACTGTCAGACACTCTTAAGGGAAATTAGAGGACACTGACAAATGGAAACTCATCCCATGCTCTTGGCTAGGAAGAGGTAATATTGTCAAAATGGCCATCCTGCCTAAAGCAATCTACAACTTCAATGCAATCCCTATCCAGATACCAACAGCATTCTTCAACGGACGGGAACAAAGAGTTCTAAAATTCATATGGAAGCACTAAAGACCCCGAATAGCCAAAGCAATCCTGAGAAGAAAGAAAAAAGCAGAGGAGATCTTGCTTCCCAACTTCAAGCTCTCCTACAAAGCCACAGTAATCAAGACAATTTGGTACTGGCACAAGAACAGACTCACAGACCAGTGGAACAGAATAGAAAGTCCAGATATTAACCTAGACATATATGGTCAATCATTATACGATAAAGGAGCCATGGATATACAATGGGGAAATGACAGCCTCTTCAACAGCTGGGGTTGGCAAAACTGGACAAGCTCCATGTAAGAGAATGAAACTGGATCATTGTCTGACCCCATACACAAAAGTAAACTCAAAATGGACCAAAGACCTGGAAGTAAGTCATGAAACCATAAAGCTCTTAGAA
Organism: Smutsia gigantea; assembly: GCA_032199065.1. Classification (NCBI taxonomy): domain Eukaryota; kingdom Metazoa; phylum Chordata; class Mammalia; order Pholidota; family Manidae; genus Smutsia; species Smutsia gigantea. The sequence continues at coordinate 3,134 of JAVSCE010005577.1, read as the reverse complement.
AAAAACATAGGCAAAAATCTCTCTTGGACATAAACATAAGCAACCTCTTCATGAACATATCTCCCTGGGCAAGGGAAACAAAAGCAAAAATGAACAAGTTGGGATTACATCAAGCTGAAAAGCTTCTGTACAGCAAAGGACACCATCAGCAGAACAAAAAGGCATACTACAGTATGGGAGAATATATTCATAAATGACATATCCGATAAAGGATTGACATCCAAAATATATAAAGGGCTAACACACCTCAACAAAAAAACAAACAATCCAATCAAAAAATGGGTAGAGGATCTGAACAAACACTTCTCCAAAGAAGAAATTCAGATGGCCAACAGGCACATGAAAAGATGCTCCACATCACTAATCATCAGAAAAATGCAAATTAAAACCACAATGAGATATCACCTCACACCAGTAAGGATGGCCACCATCCAAAAGACAAAACAACAAATGTTGGCGAGGATGTGGGGAAAGGGGAACCCTCCTTCCTACACTCCTGGTGGGAATGTCAATTAGTTCAACCATTGTGGAAAGCAGTATGGAAGTTCCTCAAAAAACTCAAAATAGAAATACCATTTGACCCAGGAATTCCACTGCTAGGAATTATACCCTAAGAATGCAGCAGCCCAGTTTAAAAAAGACGTATGCACCCCTATGTTTATCACAGCACTGTTTACAATAGCCAAGAAATGGAAGCAAGCTTAAGTGTCCATCAGTAGATGAATGGTTAAAGAAGAGGTGGTACATATACACAATGGAATATTATTCAGCCATGAGAAGAAAACAAATCCTACCATTTTCAACAGCATGGATGGAGCTAGAGGGTATTATGCTCAGTGAAATAAGCCAAGTATCAAATGATTTCACTCATATGTGGAGTATAAGAACAAAACTGAAAGGAACAAAACAGCAGCAGACTCCCAGAACCCAAGAATGGACTAACAGTTACCAAAGGGAAAGGGACTGGGAGGATGGGTGGGAAGGGGGGGATAAGGGGAATAAAGGGCATTGCGATTAGCAGACATAATGTAGAGGGGGCTACGGGGAGGGCTGTACAACGGAGAGAAGACAAGTAGTGATTCTAAAGCATCTTACTACTCTGGGCAGTGACTGTAATGGGGTATGTGGTGGGACTTGATGTGGGGAGTCTAGAATACATAATGTTGCTCAGGTAATTGTAGATTAATGATACCAAAATAAAAAAAGGAATCTTTCTTATTAAACTTCCTGGGCTTGCTCTCTCTTGTCGTTGATCCGCCGGGCGTCCTTGGCCTCCTCCCTCAGGCAGCGCGCGGTGATGACGCCACGGAGTCATTCTTCCACACCGCCTGCGCAGCAGCCGCGCCAGCGCCCTATGCTCTCACACGCGCGCGCGCACCCCTTTCCGCTCTCGCTGCGCCAAGGCCGTGTTGGCCGTTGGCCGCCGAGCCCCCGCCGCCCTGGCCCGCCGCCGGGGCGAGCTCGGGGAACCTCTGGGCCCGGGGATGCACCGGGAGCGGGCGGCTGGGGCCGCAGGGACGAGCGAGGCGGGCGCGCGAGGGAAGGCCTCCCTGCCCGGCCTCGCTCAGACGGCCGCCGCCGCCGGGGTTCCCTGAAGGCCTGAGCCCGCCGGCGAGAGCACAGCCTCCGGGGCGTCCCTGCAGCGAGAGGCCGCGACGGCTCCCCGCCTTTCGCCGCCGCCGCCGCCGCCGCCGCCTGACACTGCTGCGGGGCGCCCCGGCCCTGCCCGCGCCCACCGCCCGGATGGAGCGCCTGGAATTGTAAGTTTTTAAATGCTGCTGGGTAATTCTAAAATTATAGTTTTATACTTGAGTTTTATTGACATACCGCATTATGTTAATTTTAGGTGTACAGCATAATGATTTGAACTATGTATTACACGTTGTGAAATGATTACAACAGTAAGTTTAGTTAACATCCATCACTATATACAGTTAGGAGTCTTTTCTTCTTGGGATGAGAGCTTTTAATATCTACTCTCTCAACATTTAAGTATACAATACAGCATTGATAACTATATTCACCATGCTATGTCTTACATCCCAGGACTTCTGCGTCTGGTAACTGGAAGTTTGTAACTTCTGACCTTCACCCATTGTGCCTACCCCCTACCCCTCATCCCCGCCTTCTCTGGTATTCACCAACTTGTTCTCAATATGTATGAATTCTCTCTTTTTTGTTTTGTTTTGTTTTGTTTTAGATGCCAAATGTAAGTGATACGATACAGTATTTGAGTTATTTCACTTAGGGTACATCCATGTTGCTACAAAGGGCAGAATTTCTTTTTTTTTGGTAACTGAGTAATTTCCCATTGTGTATATACATGTATGTATATATGTATATGTGTATATATATATATATACATACAAAAAAACATTTTCTTTATCCATTCATCCATCAGTGGACACTTAGCTTAGATTGTTTCTATGTCCTGGCTATTGTAAACAATGCCGCAGTGAACAGAGCAGATATTCTAAGATTGTGATTTCACGTCCTTTGGATAAATACTCAAGTGGAATTGCTGGATCATGCAATTTTTAATTTTTTATTGAAGATCCATACTGTTTTAGATAGTAGCAGAACCAGTTTACATTCTAACATGGACACCGAAAGGGAACCCTTTTCTCCACATCCTCGCCAACACTTGGGTATTACTTGCCTTTTTGATAACAGACATTCTAACAGGTATGAGGTGATATCTCATTGTGGTTTTTTTGTTGTTGTTGTTATCATTAATCTACAATTACTTGTGCAACATTATGGTTACTCGACTCCCCACATTATCAGGTCCCCACCACAGACCCGATTACAGTCACTGTCCATCAGCATTAGTGAGATGCTATAGAATCACTACTTGTGTTCTCCGAGTTGTACAGCCCTCCCCGTGCCCCCCCCCCATACATTATGTCTGCTAATCGTAATGGCCCTTTTTCCTCCTTGTCCCTCCCTTCCCACCCATCCTCCCCAGTCCATTTCGCTTTGGTAACTGTTAGTCTGTTCTTCGGTTCTGTGAGTCTGCTGCTGTTTTGTTCTTTCAGCTTTTTTCTTTGCTCTTATGCTCCACATATGAGTGAAATCATTTGATATTTGTCTTTTTCCACTTGGCTTATTTCACTGAGCATAATACCCTCTAG
>JAVSCE010005576.1:0-99448 GCA_032199065.1 Smutsia gigantea | reverse complement strand
CTCAGCTCTCAAAAATTACTGGCCATTTCCATGTGTTTGCCTAGCAGTTAACTGTCTAGAAGCCACATGCTGTGGTCAAGGGAGAATACTCCCTAGACAGTTTGTTTGTCTGGCAGAAAAACCTGCGAGGAAAAGATACATCCTGAGGATGCTGCTCTCCAGGGTAACAGAAAAGGCTATTTAACATGCAAGTGGAACAGCTGATTTTGTTAAAGGGACAATCATAGTATCTATTATAAGTGAATGGATACAGTCAAATTGGACCAAAAGTATTTCTAATAAAAATAAAGGGAAAGAGACCAAGTTACATGGTGACTCATTTATTTTAAAGCATTTGTTTTCTAAAGAAATAGCATATTTCAACTTAGCAATTAAAAATGTAGTATACTGAGGAAATAGGTCAAAAGAAAAAGATCCATAAAGATGTTCCTTGCAGGAATATTTAGAACAGGAGAAAATTCTTAACAACCAAAGTGAGAACAATTCTTGTACTAAAGAGCAAACAACAGGATATAAAGTTATGAAATATTAAATAATAGTTTGAAAGGACAAATATATGGGCTATGTCAAAATATGTGAATGCGTATATGAAATAACTGAATAAAGACCCGAAATAATAGGAACACAACTATGTAAATGTATACTTTTTTAAAATAGAAGGAGCATTTAGAGGAAGAAATAGTTTAGATTTAGATTTTATTTTTTTCAACCAGTAAATCTAAGATTTTTATTTTTAGACAAAACAAAATAGCATTTTCTTTTCTGGACAGAAGCACCCTTAAATCAATGCTCAGCAACTCCACAAGACAGGAGGTTCCAACCCTCAGTGCACTAAGGGATTAAAAGTTACTTGATGTGATGGGTGAGATCCATATCCTAAGGAAAACATCTTCCCTAGTAGTCAGTGCTGAACAAAAAGCGCTGCACTGTCTCCTTTTGCATGCTCACCCACAAGAAGAAAATCAGATACTATTTCCTTCTGGTATTATCTCAAATCATGAGAACTACTGTATGATCAAAATATTCTTATTTTTTAAAACAAGTAATAAGATAAACAAAACAAAAACCAAAAACAAGGAATAACAATATCCTTATTTATTTTAAGAAAGAAGAAAAAACAAAAGAAGTTACCGTACCTTTCCAATGAATTATGAATTGGCACAATAGGATGTTTCATCTTGAAAGAAGCAAAGAAATGAGAGTTTACATGTTAAAATTCCAACGGAGCATAGAGTTTTATTACATATGAAAGTGGTAAATATGATTATAACATATACTGACCCAGTCAACAGGAAGAATTTTAGAATCTCCCAGAAGAAGGGAGTCATTGATCCCAATCAGTCCTCAGTACTTATTTAATAAAAGTATCCAAATTTCTAAGGAAAAGGAAGATGGTCTTTGGAAGGACCTAATTATCATAGCTAAACCTTTGGTGGTTGGCTTTCTTATAACTTGTTATGCTCATTAAACATAATAAATTCCAGACTCTGATACAGTATTGTATCAAACACTGGAAGTATAAAGGTAAATTGTATGGAGTTCCGGCCCTTAAGGTAATTTGAATATAAAGTAAGGCTAAAATAGGGATATGCATAGAGGAGAAGCTCTTAGCCCAACTTAGGTATTCAGGAAATAAATTAAATTTTAAAGAATGAATAAGAAAGGCATTCTTAGTCCTGGGAAATGGCATAAAGATGCAGGGAGAGCTACAAGCAATTAATACTGGTTCAAGTCAGATAATGACAGAAAGAGAACCTGAGAATGTGTAAAGAGGCTAAGAAGTTTTGACTTAACTTGTAGGCAATGAGGGAGTCACTGAAAAGTTCAGGTGAAGAAGTCCAATTGTACCACCTGAATGGAAATACCTTTGGCTGCCTGGAAAGTTCAGGCTGAAGGTGATTAGCTAGAAGGCTACCATAAATCTCAGCAAGACTCACTGGACAAGGAGGCTGGAGAGAATAAGCTAGCTACATCAGAGACATGTTTAGATAGTAAAGTTGCCAAAAATTAATGACTGGATTTGGGGGACAGAGGGCAGATATAAAAGTGGACATAAAGGAAAATCCACTAAAAAATGTTATTAGTTGCCAAAGGATGATGGAGAACATAACTCAGTATATCACTTTCTTAACTTTTCAACTTTTGATAAGCTGAGCTGGACTGTTACCTTGTTGGACTTGAGCATGGCCAGCTGCGGTGATCCTGGGGGGGTGCGATAGAGCAGCTCAGAGGTGAAGGCTGCATTTGCAATCTGCATGCACTCTTCCAAAGTCTTCAGAAAAGTATTGCAGGTTGACTTCAACAGAGTTCCCACATCAATTCCCTCCTATGAAACAGAGTGGAAGACTCCTTTACCATGCTAAAAAAGAAAGAGCTCAATGTGGAATGTCCTTAGAGGTTTTTATCCACAACAAAATAATAATGTACCCACATATTTTTCTGGACTAGTACATAACATCAGTTATAAAAGAAAAATACTGAGTGAGTCCAATTTATCTGTTAACCATACACATGCCTAAACCTCAATCTGACCCTTCACACTCAGCCACCACTCCTGCTGAAGGTAACAACTTCTTTCAACTCAACTATATGCCAGCACTGTGCCAAGTAGTGGGCACAGAGCCCTCTTGGAGTTTCCAGCCTTTAAGGGGTATCAGACATGAAACAGAATCACATGGACTGAAGACCAGTGGGATCAATGGAAAAATGTCTCCCATGACTGAGAAAAAATGAGGTTCTAAATAAAAGCATTAGAAACCACAAATCACATGTTGTTTGTTTTCCGAATGGGTTTTTTGGCTTTCAGTACAGATGGGTCTAAAAGGTTTCGTTAACTGGAATTCTTTTGAACATTTAATCATTTTTTCTTTTAAGTTATTTTACTTGTTCAGGGTATTTTTCCTCTAGCTATTGGTATTAACAAATTGTTCAGGAACCTGAGGCCACACCCTGACTGAAGAGTGTGGTAACCACATCTTAATGGTGTTAAAATAACCAGTTTGGACCCAAGATGTAATCGCTCATACTAAGCCCCACATCAGCAAACTATAAACTTAACCAAGTACCTTTGTTCAGTTCTCCCAGGAAAGGAAGACCCAGGTCAACCAATCAGCACTTGCTTGCTCAGTACAAGTCCCACCTCTAAAACCGCCCTTGTTCCATATAAGGAAAGTAACTGCTATAGTCAATCAGCAAATGCCCAGTATAACTTCCTTGTTCCTGTTCACTTTAGTCTGAACAGCCTCTACAGCTCTTCAGAGCTCATTTCTATCTGATAGATTAGATACTGTCTGATTCATGAATCACTGAAAAAAGCCAACAAGATCTTTAAAATTTACTCAGTTGAATTTTGTTCTTTAACAGTGGCCTCAGTTTTCCACAATTTTTCATTTCTAACAAGCTAGCAGGTGAAGTCACTGGTTGTGGACCACTACGATTCTGATACCAATTAGGATGTGTGTATTTTTTTTTGTTCACAACACTAAGCAATTCTCTAATACCAGCTAGATGTCCTACAATTCAACTAAATTCTGACACTACTTACCTAGGGACAGCATCAGATTCCACAGGTTAAGGGTCCAGTCCCACAAGACTGCTCCCCACCTCCCCACTTCAGACACCAAAGGCAAATCCAAGATGTCACCTGTGCACCCAATTGACCCACTATAGATGGGAGATTCCATCAATCCCCACTTGGTGTTTGATAATTTGCTAGAGTGGCTCACAGAATTCAGAGAACCATTTTACTTACTAGATTGTGATTTTATTACAAAATAAGATAACTCAGGAACATCCTGGTGGAAGGGATGCACAGGGCAAGGTGTCAGGGAAGGAGCTCAGAGCTCCCATGCTAGATGAGCACACCTCTTTCCCAACATCTCCATGAGTTCACCAACTTGGTAGCTCTCAGAACCTCTTCCTTTGAGTTATGGAAGCATCATTATATAGGCATGACTGATTAAGTCATTGACCATTGGTGAATGAACTCAATCTTCAGCCCCTCTGCCCTCCCAAGAAGGAGTGGTGCCAGAATGAAAGTTCCAACCCTCTGACTCACGGTCTGGGTCCACAGTCAATCAGCCCCCATTCTTTTGTACTTTCCAGAACTTGCCTCATTAACATAACACCTTTATCACTCTCATCACAGAAATTCCAAGGGTTTTAGGAGCCTGTGCCAGGAACTAGACGAAGACCAAATATATATTTCTTATTATAAATCACAATAGCACAACCACATTTTCACTAACAAGTTCCCAAGGCACTTACAGAAATACCTAGGAGTTACTGAGTGTTTGGTTCCAGGCCACTGCAATAAAGCGAATATCCCAAGAAAATGAGTAAAATGAATATTTTTGTTTTCCAGTGCCCATAAAAAGTTTTGCACTTTACTTAGTATGTTAAGTGTGTAATAGCATTGTCTAAAAAAATAAAATATATACAAATAATTAAAAATATTGCTAAAAATGCTAACCATTATCTCAACTTTCAGTGAGTTATTATCTTTTTGCTGGTAGAGGGTCTTGTATTGTTGATGGCTGCTGACTCCTGAGGGTGGTGCTTGGTGAAGGTTGGGGTGGCTGTGGCAATTTTTAAAATTAAGATAACAATGAAGTTTGCTATATAGATAGGCTCTTCCACTCAAGAGGATTTTTTCCATAACATGTGATGCTGTTTGATAGTATTTTACCCACAGTAGAACTTCTTTCAAAATTGGAGGCGGTCCTCTCAAACCCTGACAGTGCTTTATCAACAAAGTTTACTTGATATTCTAAATCCTTTGTTATTACAAGTCTTCACAGCATCTTCACCAGGAGTAATTCCATCTCAAGAAACCAATGTCTTTGCTCATTCAAAAGAAGCAATCTGTCACCCATTCAAGTTTCATGAGATTGCAGCAATTTTATCGCATCTTCAGGCTCCACTTCTAATTCTACTACTTTTGCTATTTCCTCTGCATCTGCCGTTACTCCTTCCACTGAAGCCTTGAACCCCTCTAAGGTCATCCTTGAGGGTTGAAATCAACATTTTCTTAACTCTTGTTTATGTTGATATTTTGATCTCTTTCTATGAATCAAAAATGTTCTTAATGATATCTAGAATGGCAAATCCTTTCCAGAAGGTTTTCAATTTACTTTGCCCAGATCCATCAGAGGAATCACTGTCTACAGTAGCTATAGCCTTATGAGATGTATTTCTTAAATAATAAGACTTGAAAGTTGAAATTACTCCTTGAGGCACAGGCTGCAGAATGGAAGTTGTATTAGCAGGCATGAAAACAACACTAATCTCATTGTACATCTCCCTCAGAGCTCTTGAGTGACCAGGTGCATTGTAAATGAGCAGTAATATTTTGAAAGGAATATATTTTCTTAGTAGTAAATCTCAACAGTGGGTTTAAAATATTCAGTAAACCATGTTGTAAAGTGAGGTGCTCTCATCCATGCTTTGTTGGTCTGTTGACAGAGCTCAGGCAGAGTAGATTTAGCGTAAGTCTAGCATTTTCAGAATGGGAAATGAGCATTGGCTTCTATTTAAAGTCACCAGATGCATAAGCTCCTAACAAGACAGTCAGTCAGCCTGTTTTCTGAAGCCAGACACTGACTTTTCATCTCCAGCTATGTAAGTCCTAGATGGCATTTTCTTCCAATAGAAAGCTGCTTTGTCTGTATTGAAAATCTGTTGTTTAGTATAGCCACCTTCATTAATTATCTTAGCTAAATCATCTGGAGAATGTACTGAAGCTTCAACAGCAGCACTTACAGCTTGACCTGAACTTTTTTCTTTTTATGTTTAAAGTAGCTATACATTTTTTCCTGCTATTATTAATGTACAATTACATGAGCAATATTATGGTTACTAGACTCCCCCTATTATCAAGTCCCCGGCACATACCCCATTAGTCACTGTCCATTAGCATAGTAAGATGCTATAGAATCACTACTTGTCTTCTCTGTGTTATACTGCCTTCCCGTATGCCCCCCACCCCACTACATTATGTGTGCTAATTGTAATACCCCTTTTTCCCCCTTATCCCTCCCTTCCCACCCATCTTCCCCAGTTCCTTTCCCTTTGGTAGCTGCTAGTCCATTCTTGGGTTCTGTGAGTCTGCTGCTCTTTTGTTCCTTCAGTTTTTTTCTTTGTTCTTATATTCCACAGATGAGTGAAATTATTTGATACTTGCCTTTCTCTGCCTGGCTTATTTCACTGAGCAAAATACTCTCTAGGTCTATCCATGTTGTTGCAAATGGTAGGATTTGTTTTCTTCTTATGGCTGAATAATATTCCATTGTGTATATGTACCACCTCTTCTTTATCCATTCATCTACTGATGGACACTTAGGTTGCTTCATTTCTTGGCTATTTTAAATAGGGCTGTGATAAACATAGGGGTGCATATGTCTTTTTAAAACTGGTCTGCTGCATTCTTAGGGTAAATTCCTAGGAGTGGAATTCCTGGGTCAACTGGTATTTCCATTTTGAGTTTTTTTGAGGAACCTCCATACTGCTTTGCATTACGGTTGAACTAGATTACATTCCCACCAGCAGTATAGGAGGGTTCCCTTTTCTCCGCATCCTTGCCAACACTTGCTGTTTGTCTTTTGGATGTTGGCCATCCTAACTGGTGTGAGGTGATATCTCATTGTGATTTTAATTTGCATTTCTATGATGATTAGTGATGTGGAGCATCTTTTCATGTGCCTGTTGGCCATCTAAATTTCTTCTTTGGAGAAGTTTCTCTTCAGCTACTCTGCCTATTTTTTAATTGACTTATTTGCTTTTTGTTTGTTGAGGTGTGTGAGCACTTTATATAATTTGGATGTCAACCCCTTAGCGGATATGTCATTTATGAATATATTCTCCATATACTGTAGGATGTCTTTTTGTTCTATTGATGGTGTCCTTTGCTGTACAGAAGCTTTTTAGTTTGATATAGTCCCACTTAATCATTTTGCTTTTGTTTCTCTTGCCCGGGGAGATACGTACATGAAGAAGTTGCTCATATTTATGTCCAAGAGATTTTTGCCTATGTTTTTTTCTAAGAGTTTTATGGTTTCTTGACTTAAGTTCAAGTCTTTGATCCATTTTGAATTTCTTTTGTGTATGGGGTTAGACAATAATCCAGTTTCATTCTCTTGCATGTAGCTGTCCAGTTTTGCCAACACCAGCTGTTGAAGAAGCTGTCATTTCCCCATTGTACATCCATGGCTTCTTTATCATATATTAATTGACCATATATACTTGGGTTTATATCTGGGCTCTCTATTCTGTTCCACTGGTCAGCGGGTCTGTTCTTCTGTTGGTACCAAATTGTCTTGATTACTGTGGCTTTGTAGAAGAGCTTGAATTCAGAGAGTGTAATTCCCCCACTTTATTCTTCCTTCTCAGGATTGCTTTGACTGTTCAGGGTCTTTTGTGGTTCCATATGAATTTTAGAAGTATTTGCTCAAGTTCATTGAAGAATGCTGTTTGTATTTTGATAGGGATTGCATTGAATCTGCAGATTGCTTTAGGCAGGTTGGCCATTTTGACAATATTAATTCTTCCTATCCATAAGCACAGGTGTGTTTCCATTTATTGGTATCTTCTTTAATTTCTCTCATGAGTGTCTGTAGTTTTCAGACTATAAGTCTTTCACTTCCTTGGTTAGGTTTATTCCTAGGTATTTTATTCTTTTGGATGCAATTGTGAATGGAATTGTTTTCCTGATTTCTCTTGCTGCTAGTTCACCATTAGTGTATAGAAATGCAACAGATTTCTGTGTATTAGTTTTGTATCCCACAACTTTGCTGAATTCAGATATTAGATCTAGTAGTTTTGGAGTGGATTCTTTAGGGTTTTTTATGTACAATATCATGTCATCTGCAAAGAGGGACAGTTTGACTTCTTCCTTACCAATCTGGATGCCTTTTATTTGTGTTGTCTGATTGCTGTGGCTAGGACCTCTAAAACTATGTTGAATAAAAGTGGGGAGAGTGGGCATCCTGGTCTTGTTCCCAATCTTAAAGGAAAAACTTTCAGCTTCTCTCTGTTAAATATAATGTTGACTGTTGGTTTGTCATATATGGCTTTTATTATGTTGAGGTACTTGCCCTCTATACCCATTTTGTTGAGAGTTTGTATCATGAATGGATGTTGAATTTTGCCGAATGCTTTTTCAGCATCTATGGAGATGATCGTGTGGTTTTTGTCCTTCTTTTTGTTGATGTGGGGATGATGTTGATGGATTTTCGAATGTTGTATCATCCTTGCATCCTGGGGATGAATCCCACTTGATCATGATGGATGATCTTTTTTATGTATTTTTGGATTCAGTTTCCTAACATTTTGTTGAGTATTTTTGCATCTATGTTCATCAGGGATATTGGTCTGTAATTTTCTTTTTTTGTGGTGTCTTTGCCTGGTTTTGGTATTAGAGTGATGTTGGCCTTGTAGAATGAGTTTGGGAGTTTTCCCTCCTCTTCTACTTTTGGAGAACTTTAAGGAGGATAGGTATTAAGTCTTCACTAAATGTTTGATAAAATTCAGCAGTGAAGCCATCTGGTCTAGGACTTTGTTCTTACGTAGGTTTTTGATCACCAGTTCAATTTAGTTGCTGGTAATTGGTCTTTTAAGATATTCTGTTTCTTTCCAGATCAGCCTTGGAAGGTTGTATTTTTCTAGAAAGTTGGCCATTTGTTCTAGGTTATCCAGTTTGTTACCATATAATTTTTCATCATATTCCCTAATAATTCTTTGTATTTCTGCAGTGTCTTTAGTGATTTTTCCTTTCTCATTTCTGATTCCGTTTATGTGAGTAGACTCTTTTTTCTTGATAAGTCTGGCTAGGGGTTTGTCCATTATGTTTATTTTCTCGAAGAACCAGCTTCTGCTTTCATTGATTCTATTGTTTTATTCTTTGCAATTTAATTATTTGTGCTTTAATTTTTATTATGTCCCTCCTTCTACTAACTTTGGGACTCATTTGTTCTTCCTTTTCTAGTTTCATTAATTGTGAGTTTAGACTGTTCATTTGGTATTGTTCTTTTTTCCTGATGTAGGCCTGTATTGCAATATATTTCCCTTTTAGCATGGCCTTCACTGCATCCCAAAGATTTTGCGGTGTTGAATTATTGTTGTCATTTGTCTCCATATATTGCTTGATCTCTGTTTTCATTTGGTCATTGATCCATTGGTTATTTAGGAGCATGTTATTAAGCCTCTTTGTGTCTATGGGCTTTTTCATTTTCTTTGAGTAATTTATTTCTAGTTTCACACCTTTGTGATCTGAGAAGCCAGTTGGCACAATTTCAATCTTTTTGAATTTACTGAGGCTCTTTTTGTGGCCTAGTATATGATCTATTCTTGAAAATGTTCCATGTGTACTTGAGAAGGATGTGTATCCTGTTGCTTTTGGATGGAGAATTCTGTAGATGTCCATTAGGTCCATTTGTTCTAATATGTTGTTCAGGGCCTCTGTCTCTTTATATATTTTCTGTGTATTGAAGTCTCCCAAAATGAATGCATTGCATTCTATTTCCCCCTTTAATTCTGTTAGTATTTGTTTCACATATGTAGGTGATCCTGTGTTGGATATAACTATAAACATAGATGTTTATAATAGTTATATCCTCTTGTTGGACTGACCCCTTTATCATTATGTAATGTCCTTCTTTGTCTCTTGTGACTTTCTTTGTTTTGAAGTCTACTTTGTCTGGTACAAGTATTGCAACTCCTAATTTTTTCTATTAGTTGCATGAAATATCTTTTTCCATCCCTTTACTTTCTGTCTGTGTATGTCTTTGGGTTTGAAGTGAGTCTCTTGTAGGCAGCATATAGATGGGTCTTGTTTTTTTTATCTATTCAGTGACTCTACGTCTTTTGATTGGTGCATTCAGGCCATTTACATTTAGGGTGATTATCGATAGCTATGTACTTATTGCCATTGCACACTTTAGATTAGTGGTTACCAAGGTTCAAGGGTAGTTCCCTCACTATCTAACAGTCTAATTTAACTCACTTCATATGCTATTACAAACAGAACCTAAGGATCGTTTTTTTTCCTCCTTTTTCTTCCTCCTCCATTCTTTCTATGTTATGAATCATATTCTGTACTCTTTGTCTATCCCTTTAGTCTTAGGAACACTTCCATGTATAGGAATCCCTCCAAAATGCATTGTAGAGGTGGTTTGTGGGAGGTAAATTATCTCAGCTTTTGCTTATCTGAAAATTATTTAATCCCTCCTTCAAATTTAAATGATAACCTTGCTGGGTAGAGTATTCTTGGTTCCATGCCCTTCTGTTTCATAGCATTAAATATATCATGCCACTCCCTTCTGGCCTGTAAGGTTTCTGTTGAGAAATCTGAAGATAGCCTGATGGGTTTTCCTTTGTATGTGATCTTTTTTCTCTCTCTAGCTGCTTTTAAAAGTCTGTCTTTATCCTTGATCTTTGCCATTTTAATTATTATATGTCTTGATGTTGTCTTCCTTAGGTCCCTTGTGTTGGGAGATCTGTGCATCTCCATGGCTTGAGTGACCATCTCCTTCCCCAGATTGGGGAAATTTTCAGCAATTACCTCAATGACACTTTCTATCCCTTTTTCTCTCTTCTTCTTCTGAGTACCCCTATTATGTGAATATTGTTCCATTTGGATTGGTCACACAGTTCTCTCAATATTCTTTCATTCTGAGATTCTGAGATTCATTCTTTTTTATCTCTGTGCCTCAGCTTCTTTGTATTCCTCTTCTCTAATTTCTATTCCATTTACCGTCTTTTCTACTACATCTAATCTGCTTTTTAATCCCTCCATTGTATGTTTCATTTCAGAGGAAATTTCTTAATGATCAAATTTCCATCTTAAATTTGTTCCTGAGTTCTTGAATATTTTTCTGTACCTCCATAAGCATGTTTATGATTTTTATTTTGAACTTTCTTTCGGGAAGATAGGTGAATTCAGTTTCATTTGGCCCTTTTTCTGGGATTTGTGAGATTTTGATCTGTACCATGTTCTTTTGACATTTCATATTTCTGTGTGGTGCCCTCTAGTGCCCAGAAGCTCCAGTCTCTGGATCTGCTCCGCCGCTAGAGTGAGGATGGGGGTTGTAGGGGAGTGGTGCTGGCACCTGTGGGGAGGAAAGATCTGTTTCCTGACTCCCGTTTGCCCTGCCTCCAGTATCACAGCCAATGGGCTGAGCACACAGGTGTAAGCCTCTGTGCTTGGCATCTCTAGCTGTTGTAGGTGAGGCCTCTCTCTGGCTGGCCTGACTCCAGAGCAGTGACTGCCAGTTTATGAGCCGGTGCTGTCAGGCCAGGAGGAAGGTTTGGCAGGCTGTGTATCACAGTGGGGAGCCTCTGAGCTGAGTAGCCAGCCAGGGTGGAGCACCTGAAGCTCCTCAAAGTTCCCAATCTGCTGGGCAGAGCGCACCCAGACAACCTTGTCCCCCTATCCTTTCTCCCGTGCAGCAAGCTCTGTGCAAACCCCACGCCTTCAGTAGCCCTCTTACTGTTAGGAAACCTCTCAGACCGCCTGCCTTTCCCTTGTCTCAGCGCGGCTGGGTGTGGATCCCGTCCTCCACAAATGGCCGTAATCTGTCTCTCAAGCACTCTGCCTTTCCCAGCTCCCCATCCTCCAGAGCACCACACAATGTAGATTTCTGCTCACAAAGCCGATCTCCAGGGCTAGGTGTTCAGCAATCCCCGGCTTCCACCCTCTCCCCTGCTCCGTTTCTCTTCTTCCCACCAGTGAGCTGGGGTGAGGGAAGGGCTCAGGTACCGCCTGATCAAGGCTTTCATATGTTACCCTGTTTCGTGATGTCTGCTCTGTTCGTGAGGTCTGTATGCAGTCTGATGCAGCCTTCTTTCCTCTTGCTGTTTTAGGGTTAGTTGTATTAACTATTTTTCACACTATCTTGGTTTTGGGAGGAGTTCTCTGTCTCACCTATCATGCTACCATCTTGAATCCCACCTGCACTTTTATGTTTTGAAGATGGCTTTTTTCCTTAAACCTCATGAACCAATCTTCAAACTTTCCTTCTGTACCTTTCTTACTTATCTGCCTTCACAAAATTGAAAGGTCTTGCTCTGGATTAGGCTTTGGCTTAAGGGAATGTTGAGGCTGGTTTGATCTTCTATCCAGACCACTAAAACTTTCCCTGTATCAGCAGTAATGTTGTTTTACTTTCTCATCATTATGTGTTCACTGAAGCAGAACTTTTAATTTCCTTCAAGAACTTTTCCTTTGCAATCACAACTTCACTATTTGTCACAAGAAGCCTAGCTTTCAGTCTATCTCAGCTTTTGACATGCCTTCATCACTAAGCTTAATTATTTGTAGCTCTTGATTTAAAATGAAAGACATTCAACACTTCTTTTCATTTGAATACTTAGAGGTCATTGTAGGGTTATTAACTGTCCTAACTTCAATATTGTTGCATCTCTTGTAATAGGGAGTCTCTAGGAAAGGGAGAGAGATGGGGCAGCAGCTGATTAGTGGAATAGTCAGAACACATATAACATTTATCGATTAAGTTTACCATCTTCTGAGTGTGGTTTATGGTGCCAAAAACAATTATAATAGTAACATCAAGGACTACTGATCACTGGATCACCATAACAAATATAATAATGAAAAAGTTTGAAATATTCCAAGAATTACCAAAATGTGACACAGAAACATGAAGTGAGTAAATGCTGTTGGAAAAATGGCACCAACAGAACTGTCGATGCAAGGCTGCCACAAATCTTTGATTTGTAAAAAACATGAATTTATCTGCAAAGCACAATAAATAGAAGTAAAATAAAACAAGGCATGCCTATATTGTAAGTACTTCCTTGAATAAAAAATTATTGTGTTCACATTTTGCCTTCCCTCTAGACCAGGGCTTCTCTATCCTGACACTGCTGATACTTGGGGTGTGCTGATTTTTTGGGTGGGGCAAGTAGGGGGAGTAACTTTCCATCCACTACAGGATGTTAAGGAGCATCCTGGCCTCCACCCACTAAATGCCAATAGCACTCCCTCAGCCATAATAACCAAAAATGTCTCCAGATGTGCCAAATATTTGCTCTGGGTTGAGAAACACTTCTCTAGACTATAAACATCTCAAGAGTCAGGAATGTAATGTTTTCTAGGTACCCTGCCCCACTCCCTCCTCCAGAACAGTGTCTTGTACACAATAGGCAGTTGCTGAATAAGAGAGCCCAAAGGAAGTGAATAAAGGTGAGTTAAGTCACCTTTATTAGAAAATATCAAAGCATATATACTACTAGTAACATAGTGTTCTTCTATTACCTAAGAAGAGTAATTTAAAACCATTAATTACAATCTGCAGATTCTTCATTTTGTAGGCATTTGTTTTTCAAATTATAACTTCTTTGAGATCAGAGCAGAGCCCTCTCTGGTTTCATGTGAGCCATTCAATACACAGCTTAATGCCAGACAGATCTTTTAATATGTTCCAGGATGAGTGAATGACAACTTTATTAATAAATGTTAAAACCTGTGATACTTGCTGATGATGGAGAGAAAAAAACTGTGTCTTCATCTTCAAAAACAGTAGTCTATACTAAAGCACAGAATTACTATGGTGAAACAAAATCCTGTAATAGCTCATCAAAAGTGACAGATACGCATTATTGACAGACATGATGTTGGCATCTTGGTGCCTACACCTATTGAAATGACTCTACTACACAAATAAGATTTTATTTTAAAAAGTGATGCAACATGGGAGAAACATATTTTAGTACATCGTACTAAAGTTAAAGGCTCCAAATGCTACAGTTAATTTATCTTGAATTCACTCAGTATGAAAACTATATGCTCGCATATGCTGAAATGCACACATTTCTTCTCTGTGTTGAGTTTTGTTACTTTCCTTTCTCCAAAAAATATTAAATTCCAAGATAGTCAAGTATTATGTGAGACTAAGCATCACCTGTAATCCCCATTTGTTGCCTCCTTTCACATGGCTAAGACAAATAATATTTTACCTCAGAATTGGACACACCAGCTGTGGTCACTTCTTTTGTTTTATCTACTTGTTGAACAAGGAGGTCACAGTAAAGTCTTAGTTCCGACATTTTCGTTTTCAAGTTTTCAGTGTTTTCAGCAAACTCTGAATAACAAAATGATGATAATGTAATGACCAGCATGAACAAACAATTTACTACATGGATAGTATATCATACAGATAGTAGAATACATAACCTATGCCTAAAGTCAGATGTTTACAGTATGGTAGGATATGATACAGGTAAAGATATGGGAACAAGAAAAACAGAAAATGGAGATTTCCAGTCTTTTGAAATAACCTACATCATTTCTTGAACCAATATATTGAATCAACAGTACAGGAAGAAGGAAACAGTATTACTTCTGATCCACTTATGTCAGAACTGTGAGCAGAGTCAAAGGTTCAAAGTTTGGTTGCAGTTCTGCTAATATGGTGCTCAAATCTAGGAAACAGTGTTCTGTAACATTCAATTACCACTAAAAAGCCTCATTAATTCAGAACACTGGTCCAGCGTGCTGCCTGTCAAGGCAGATGGCACCCTCTGTGCACCTGCTGCTCCTTCATTAGAACAGCATTCCAGCTACCCTGGCACCGAGGGCTCAGCTCTGTTTTCTTCCCAGTGAAAAAGGTGCATGTTATCACCTGATCTGAGTCAAAGCTGACAGTTTCTAGAATTTGCTTCCGATTTAGCATTAAAAACAACCAATGAAGAGGCCATTTTACTGTGTCTACTTGAAAAGTTAAGTATATCTGCCACAGCTCTCATGAGAAAGGTTCCCTGAAACACTTTTCCCAGAGGCTCCTCTCTCCCACCAATCTCCTCAAGTATACATATAGTATACATATGGGGCTAAGAGACTGAGAAGGTGGTGGCTAGGGCTCAGGCAATAAGCCCTGGATTCTTGACCCAGTCCAAACAGAGGTTGTGCCAGGTTCTCAAGAGAGCTAGTGCTGTCAAGCTAGTGAGCATTAAGCACTGGCAACCTAACAATTAAGTGTCCATCCCATCTCAAGGAAAGGAAGGGGAAAGCAGGTGTTAACTGAAGAAAAAACCCTGATCCAAGTTCTCTAGTTCAGCTACTTTTTACCAAAGATCTACTTTATGCCAGGCTGAGTACTTGACAGTTTCATATTATCACTGATCCTCATGGTAATCCTTCTAAGTAGGTTATTACTTCTTTTTAAAGTATGAGGAAACTGAGGATCAGAGAGTTTAAGTGACCTATGTCAACATCACAAAGCCAGTAACCTGGAAAGCCATAATTTGAGTCCAGTTCTATTTGGCTCCTGCACTCTATTATGTTATGCTAAGAAAGAAGAGTTAGATACAGACAGTGGTTTAAATTCCACTGAGATATATAGCATTTGCATGATACAAAAAGCTGGCTAGGTGGTCAGAGGCAAGGTAACAAATATGGGAACACAGAGATGCCACTGGGTAATCCCCACAGTTCTCAGACCAGAGGATAATCAATACTTGCCTTTTTCCTTCTGGGTCCTACTGTCTGTCAGGCAAGCCTTGGCTGACCCCAGTGCTATCAGCCACCGCTGTCTCTCAGCCACACTTCTGGCTTTCAGGTAGAAATATTGTTCCCCAGGGATTATCAGGTCCATGCGTGTATTATCTACAGAATGAACTGGGAACAAGGAGAGGGAGGTCAGAAATCTAGACCAGCTCTATCTGGGTAGCCTCCACCCAACTAAATTCTTGAGCTCAACTGGTGCCAGACACTGAAGGCTTCTTCCAAGAGAGGATGACAGCCCTTACTTCCTCTTCTAGTTTCTTTCTAAACACCTCTGCTGATGAAGAGGGAAAATCCTGGAAGTGACTCTAAGTTATCAACAAAACTTTGGTCTAAAAAAGAATCACCCAGTTCTCCTTAGGATCTTTTATCAGAATAGAAAAGGAATTTCCTCTTTGGCTTGTATATGTAAAGGGCAAAAGGTTTGCATGCCAACAAGCTCTTTATCTCCTTGGGATTACTGGAAATCAATCAAGAACACAGTATTTTTCCTTTTCTACTTTCCTTCAGAAGTCAGATCAAAAGTGTGAGAATTCCCTCAGAGCCCTTCAGGAGAAGGGACAAGCAAACCACACTCTCTTTCACCCTCTATCTGTTTTCTCTTCTACTCTGTTTCTCAGCCTCAACTTCTCAGTCTGTCCCAAGTGTCCCAAAACCAAGAAGTAAAGGCTATTTGCAGGACTGTTAGGTGTTTGGTTGCTTCTTTTGAGTATGTGGTGGTGGCAAGAGGCGTGTGTGTTGTGTCCTGATTTAAACACAGAAGTGTCTGATGCTATAGTAAAAAGACTTAAGTCAGCTTTACAAATAGTCACTGGTTTCAGATGAACACATGACTAACGAATGAGCACTAGATGTGTGGTTAAGCACAGTGCTCTCATTTATCTGACTACCCTTTATCAACTTCCTTATAAAACTTGGCTGCAGTTTTAGGTCTTACTTGCAAAGCTTTCTTTTGGGACACAAAACTATGTATCTTTGTCAGTACTACAGGAACAGCAGAGAAAGGCACCCAGAGGCCAGTACTTTTTATATTTGTGGGGGTGATAAAGAAAAGTAAGACCTCCTAGTCTCCTGGTTTCTCACCTTGAATTTCACAGACTGCCATTTGGATGCTCCCCTTGCAACCTTTCCAGGCATCTTCAGGAGAATCATAATAGGATAATATTCCCCCGCAGAGAAGGAACCATCGAGGCTGCCAACCTGAAAACAGAAGCAAGAGCATGGTCTCCATTACTGTCTGCATGTCGGGTGCCTCCCAGGACACAGGACGAGGACCTGACAAGAGATGCTGGGTCCCTGTTCTAAAGAACTTACATTCCAGGGGAGACACTAAGGGGAAGAAGTAGCCTAGAAAATACCTGTATGTTTGATCCCATTTTTGTGAAATAAAAACAAACACTCACAGAGGCATATATTTTTAGTCACATAATATATAGAAGTCTGGAAGAATCATCAACAAATAGTGATGATTCTCCAGGTGATGGGATTACCAATGATTTTTACTCCCTTTTTCTCTAATATAGTACTAGTAATCTGTTTTTTCATTTTTCCCAGATAAAAATATTACTTTCCTAAGCAATATTATCATACACTTGTTCTCCTCCCTTCTGCTCAAGAAAAATTAGTCCAAACCTAGAAATGATGTAAAAGATTCTATCGCCCTCTCAACGTCATGCAGAGTGCTGTCTAATAGGCCTCAGATGATCTGTAGGAAAAGGTTACTTCGACCTATTTAGTACTGATTCACTGAAATGGAGTAATCTTAAATATTCAAAGACCTGACTACTTTTACGTCACAGAATTTCAGGGGACAAACCATATATAGTCAAGATGTACATCTTATCTAGTCCCCTTACACAACCTGTATTCTAGACAAACCAGATTTATTTGCTGTGTTTGCACTTTTGGGCTTTTGCTCAAGATGGACCTTCTTCCTAAAATGTCATCCCTATCTCTGCATAAGCCTTGTCATTCTAAGTCAGGTTTATTTTTTTTCTTTCTCTGAAATGCCATAGTCCTTTAGGGATACATTTGTCTCATGGGACTCCTCTGGGGTGAGGCTATCTAGATAAAGGCATCTGATAATGGATCCTTGGGGGTTGATTCACACAAACCGAGGGCTTGAGACCCAGAAAGAGCTGTTTCAGTCCAAGGCAGAAAGCAGGAAAAGACCAACGTTCCAGCTCAAGCAACAAGGCAGGCAGAGTTCCCTCTTATTCAGCCCTTTTGTTCTGTTTAGGTCTTTGCACGAGACCCACTCAGATCAGGAAAGCAATCCATTTTACTTGGTCTACCAATTCAAATGTTCATCTCATTGAGAAACACCCTCACAGACATACCCAGAATGTTTGGCCACATGCCTGGGCACCCCTTGGCTGAAGCAAACTGACACATAATTAACCATTGTACACCACCAATTTTAAGACATACTATTATTTTATGCAACACAAGAAATAAAAAATTACCTGCCCATTAAGCAAAGGCATGGAACTTATTCTAAGATGCTTCCTGATTTGAATTGTTGAAATGTGAAAACCATGCCTAAAATTTTTAAAAATATGACACTAAATTAGGTTTATCTTAAGGAATCTGAAAAATGTGAAATAGCACCCTCCTCCCCAACATACGGTTTTGTTTCCAGTAAGTTTCTTAGTTTTAAAAATACATTTTTATATGTATATATATATATTTTTTATTAAGGTATCATTGATATACAACCATATGCTCAGGTTTCACATGAGCAACGTTGTGGTTACTACATTCCCCCCTTTTATCAAGTCCCCACCACATACCCCATTACAGTCACTGTCCATCAGCATAGTAAGATGCTATAGAGTCAATACTTGTCTTCTCTGTGCTATACTGCCTTCCCCATGACCCCCCCCACCCACTATATTATGTGTGTTAATCATAATATCCCTTAATTCCCTTCTCCTTCCCTTCCCATGCACCCTCTCCAACCCCTTTCCCTTTGGTAACTGTTAGTCCATTCTTGGGTTCTGTGAGTCTGCTGCTGTTTTGTTCCTTCAGTTTTTTTCTTTGTTCTTATACTCCACAGATGAGTGAAATCATTTGATACCTGTCTTTCTCTGACTGGCTTATTTCACTGAGCATTATACCCTCTAGCTCCATCCATGTTGCTGCAAATGATAGGATTTGTTTTCTTCTTATGGCTGAAGATTATTCCATCGTGTACATATACCACATCTTCTTTATCCATTCATTTACTGATGGACACTTAGGTTGCTTCCATGTCTTGGCTATTGTAAATAGTGCTGTGGTAAACATAGGGGTGCATATGCCTTTCTGAATCAGGGATCTTGTTTTCTTTGGGTAAATACCTAGGAGTGGAATTACTGGGTCAAATGGCATTTCTATTTTTGGTTTTTTGAGGAACATCTCTATTGCTTTTCACAATGGTTGAACTAATTTACATTCCCACCAACAGTATAGGAGGGTTCCCCTTTCTCTGCACCCTTGCCAGCATTTGTTGTTGCTTGTCTTTTGGATGTTGGCCACCCTAACGGTTGTGAGGTAACATCTCATGTGGTTTTAATTTGCATTTCCCTGATGATTAGTGATGTGGAGCATCTTTCATGTGCCTGTTGGCCATCTGAATTTTCTCTGGAGAAGTGCCTGTTCAGATCCTCTGCCCATTTTATTTTCTTTTTAAAATTTTTTATTAAGGTATTATTGATATACATTCTTATGAGGTTTCACATGAAAATACAATGTGGTGACTACTTTTACCCATATTATCAAGTTCACACCCATACCCCACTGCAGTCACTGTCCATCAGTGTAGTAAGATGTCATAGATTCACTCTTTGCCTTCTCTGTGCTACAGTTTTCCACGTGACCCCCACACCATGTGTACTAAACATAATACCCTTCAATCCCCTTCTCCCTCCCTCCCCACCCACCTTCCCACACCTCTCCCCTTTGGTAACCACTAGTCCTTTCCTGGAGTCGGTGAGTCTGCTGCTATTTTGTTCCTTCAATTTTCCTGTGTTGTTATACTCCACAAATGAGGGAAATCATTTGGCACTTGTCTTTTGTCACCTGGCTTATTTCACTGAGCATATCCTCCAGCTCCATCCATGTTGTTGGAAATGGTAGGATTTGTTTCTTTGTTTTTAATTTTTTTAATTTTGCTATCATTAATGTACAATTACATGAACAACATTATGGTTACTAGACTCCCCCCATTATCAAGTCCCTACCACATACCCCATTACAGTCACTGTCCATCAGTGTAGTAAAATGCTATAGAATCACTACTTGCCTTCTCTGTGTTATACTGCCTTCCCATGTCCCCACCCCACATTACATGTGCTAATCGCAATGCCCCTTTTCTCCCTTATCCCTCTCTTCCCACCCATCCTCCCCAATCCCTGTCCCTTTGGTAACTGTTAGTTCATTCTTGGGTTTTGTGAGTCTGCTGCTGTTTTGTTCCTTCAGTTTTTGTTTTGTTCTTTTTTTTAAATTTTATATTAAGGTATTATTGATACACAATCTTATGAAGGTTTCACATGAAAAAACAATGTGGTTACTACATTTAACCATATTATCAAGTCCCCACCCATACCCCAATGCAGTAACTGTTCATCAGTGTAGTAAGATGCCACAGAATCACTATTTGCCTTCTCTGTGCTACACTGTTTTCCCCGTGATCCCTCACACCATGTGTACTAAACATAATACCCCTCAATCCTCTTCTCCTTCTCTCCCCACCCACCCTCCCACCCCTCTCCCATCTGGTAACCACTAGTTCCATCTTGGAGTCTGTGAATCTGCTGCTATTTTGTTCCTTCAGTTTTGCTGCGTTGTTATACTCCACAAATGAGGGAAATCATTTGGCACTTGTCTTTCTCCACCTGGCTTATTTCACTGAGCATAATATCCTCCAGCTCCATGCATGTTGTTGCAAATGGTAGGATTTGTTTCTTTCTTATGGCTGAATAGTATTCCATTGTGTATATGTACCACCTCTTCTTTATCCATTCATCTACTAATGGACACTTAGGTTGCTTCCATATCTTGGCTATTGTAAAAAGTGCTGCGATAAACATAGGTGTGCATATGTCTTTTTGAATCTGAGAAGTTGTATTCTTTGCGTAAATTAAATTCCAAGCAGTGGGATTCCAGGGTCAAATGGTATTTCTATTTTTAGTTTTTGAGGAACCTCCATATTGCTTTCCACAATGGTTAAACTAGCTTACATTCTCACCAGCAGTGTAGGAGTGTTCCCCTTTCTCCGCTTTCTTGCCAGCATTTGTTGTTCTTAGTCTTTTCAATGCTGGTCATCCTTACTGGTGTGAGGGGATATCTCATTGTGGTTTTAATTTGTATTTCCCTCATGATTAGTGATGTGGAGCATCTTTTCATATGTCTGTTAGCCATCTGAATTTCTTCTTTGGAGAACTGTCTCTTCATATCCTCTGCCCATTTTTTAATCGGGTTATTTGCTTTTTGGGTGTTGAGGGGTGTAAGTTCTTTGTATATTTTGGATGTTAACCCCTTGTGGGATATGTCATTTACAAATATATTCTCCCATACTGTAGGATGCCTTTTTGTTCTGTTGATGGTGTTCTTTGCTATACAGAAACTTTTTAGTTTGATGTAGTCCCATGAGTTCATTTTTGCTTTTGTTTCCCTTGCTCGAGGAGATGCGTTCAGGAAGAAATTGATCATGCTTAAATTTAGGATATTTTTGCCTATGTTGTCTTCTAAGAGTTTTATGGTTTCATGACTTACATTCAGGTCTTTGATCCATTTCGAGTTTACTTTTATGTATGGGGTTAAACAATAATCCAGTTTCATTCTCTTGCATGTAACTGTCCAGTTTTGCCAACAACAGCTATTGAAAAGGCTGTCATTTCCCCATTGTATAACCATGGCTCCTTTATCGTATATTAATTGGCCATATATGTGTGGGTTTATATCAGGGCTCTGTAGTCTGTTCCATTGGTCTATGGTCTGTTCGTGTGCCAGTACCAAATTGTCTTGATTACTATGGCTTTGTAGTAGAGCTTGAAGTCAGGGAGTGTAATAATCCACCCTGCTTTATTCTTCCTCCTAAGGATTGTTTTGGCTATTCGGGGTCTTTTGTGGTTCCATATGAATTTTAGAACTATTTGCTCAAGTTCATTGAAGAATGCTGTTGGCATTTTGATAGGTATTGCATTGAATCTGTGGATTACTTTAGACAGAATGGCCATTTTGACAACATTAATTCTTCCTACCCATGAGCATGGGATGTATTTCTATTTATTGGTGTCTTCTTTAATTTTTCTCAAGAGAGTCTTGTAGCTTTCAGTATATAGATCTTTCATTTCTTGACTAGGTTTATCCCTAGGTATTTTATTCTTTTTGATGCAACTGTGAATGGAGTTGTTTTCCTGATTTCTCTTTCTGCTAGCTCTTTGTTAGCATACAGGAATTAAACAGACTTCTGTGTGTTAATTTTGTATTCGGCAACTTTGCTGAATTCAGATATTAATTCTAGTAGTTTTGCAGTGGTTTCTTTAGGGTTTTTTATGTACAATAACATGTCATCTGCAAACAGGGACAGTTTGACTTGTTCCTTGCCAATCTGGATGCCTTTTATTTCTTTGTGTTATCTGACTGCTGTGGCTAGGACCTCCAGTACTATGTTGAATAAAAGTGGGGAGAGAGGACATCCTTGTCTTGTCCCAATCTTAGAGGAAAAGCTTTCAGCTTCTCGCTGTTAAGTATAATGTTGGCTGTGGGTTTGTCATATGTGGCCTTTGTTATGTTGAGGCACTTGCCCTCTATACCCATTTTGTTGAGAGTTTTGATCATGAATGGATGTGAAATTTTGTCAAATGCTTTTTCAGCATCTATGGGATGATCAAGTGATTTCTGTCCTTTTTGTTAATGTAGTGTATGATGTTGATGGATTTTCTAATATTGTACCATCCCTGCATCCCTGGAATAAATCCCACTTGATCATGATGGATGATCTTTTTGACGTATATTTGAATTCGGTTTGTTAATGTTTTGTTGAGTATCTTTGCATCTATGTTCATCAGGGATATTGGTCTGTAATTTTCTTTTTTTGTGGTGTCTTTGCCTGGTTTTGGTATTAGAGTGATGTTGGCCTCGTAGAATGAGTTTGGGAGTTTTCCCTCCTCTTCTACTTTTGGAACACTTTAAGGAGGATGGGTATTAGGTCTTCTCTAAATGTTTGATAAAATTCAGCAGTGAAGCCATCTGGTCTGGGGTTTTGTTCTTGGGTAGTTTTTTGATTACCAGTTCAATTTAGTTGCTGGTAATTTGTCTGTTCAGATTTTCTGTTTCTTCCTGGGTCAACCTTGGAAGGTTTTATTTTTCTAGAAAGATGTCCATTTCTTCTACATTTTCCAATTTTTTAACATATAATTTTTATAGTATTCTCTAATAATTCTTTGTATTTCTGTGGTGTCCATCGTGATTTTTCTTTTCTCATTTCTGATTCTGTTTATGTGTGGAGACTCTTTTTCTTGATAAGTCTGGCTAGGGGTTTATCTATTTTGTTTATTTTCTCAAAGGACCTGCTCTTGGTTTCATTAATTCTATTGTTTTATTCTTCTCAGTTTTTAAAATTTATTCTCTGATATTTATTATGTCCCTCCTTATACTGACTTTGGGTCTCATTTGTTCTTCTTTTTCTAGTTTCATTAATTGTGAATTTAGATTGTTCATTTGGTATTGTTCTTATTTCTTGAGATAGTCCTGAATTGCTATATACTTTCCTCTTAGAACTGCCTTCGCTGCATCCCACAGAAGTTGGGGCATTGAGCTGTTGTTTTCATTTGTTTCCATATACTGCGTGATCTCTGTTTTAATTTGGTCATTGACCCACTGATTATTTAGGAGCATGTTGTTAAGCCTCTATGTGTTTGTTTGCCTTTTTGTTTTCTTTACACAATTTATTTCTAGTTTCTTACCTTTGTGATCTCAGAAGCTGGCTGGTACAATTTCAATGTTTTTGAATTTACCAAGGGTCTTTTTGTGGCCTAGTATATTATCTATTCTTGAAAATGTTCCATGTGCACTTGAGAAGAATGTGTATTCTGCTGCTTTTGGGTGTAGAGTTCTGTAGATGTCTGTTAGGTCCATCTGTTCTAATGTGTTGTTCAGTGCTTCTGTGTCCTTACTTATTTTTTGTCTGGTTGACCTGTCCTTTGGGGTGAGTGGTGTGTTGAAGTCTCCTAAAGTGAGTGCACTGCATTCTATTTCCCCCTTTAAATCTGTTAGTATTTGTTGTACATATTTGGGTTCTCCTATGTTGAGTGCATAGATATTTATAATGGTTATATCCTCTTGTTATACTGATCCCTTTATCATTATATAACATCCTTCTTGGTCTCTTGTTACTTTCTTTGTTTTGAAGTCTATTTTATCTGATACAAGTATTGCAACTCCTGCTTTTTTGTTTGCAGTAAGTTTTGAAAGTAGCTGGTAAAACTATAGTAGTAACTGAAATGATACTTTCCATGTAACAGGTTCTATATTTACCTAGAAGTTCTAATTATATGAGAGGAACTTCAAAATACATTTATTCTGTAGTTTGTAACTACAAAAAACTATGATCAAGAAAAACTTCTTTAAAACATAAAGTTCCTGGAATTTCAGAAGGTATGATAAGAGACCACATACATCTCATTCCTATTATACAAAATTCAAAGGCAGAGTAATGGGGAATCCTGAGTAGTATTGGGACACACTGCTCTTTCATGCTGTCCAGTCCTGGGAAGCTCAGATACAGCTCAGAAATGATGAAGTGTAGAAGAAAAAAAGTATGGTATATTAACTGTACTTCAATAAAAGAAGGGAAGGAAGGCAGGAAGAGAGGGAGGGAGGGAGAGAGGGAGGAAGGAAGGAAGAAAGTAAAGAGGCATGGATGATGAGCAGACCATTAAACCATTTGTTCATTTAAAGTAATCTGCAATAATCCTGATTAGTGTTACATATCAACTTGACTTGGCTAAGGGAGGCCCAGATGCTGGTAAAACATTTTTTCAAGGTGTATTTGTGGGGGTGTCTCTGGGAGAAATTAGCATTTGACTCACGAAACTGAGAATACCCTCACCAATACGGGCAAATATCAACCAATCTACTGAAGACCTAAATAGAACAAAAAGGCAGAGGAAGGGCAAACCTGCTCTTCACTGGTGCTGAGATACCCATCTTCTGTCTTAAGACACTGGTGTTCCTGGTTCTCAGGCTTTTGGACTCAGACCAGGACTTACACTGAATTATATCACCAGCTTCCCTAGTTGTCCAGCTTGCAGAGAGCAAATCGTGGGACTTCTCAGTCTCTATAAGTGCATAAGCCAATTCCTATATAAATCTCCTCATTCACAGAGAGAATGACAGACAGACATATCTCTTACTGGATGGGTTTCTCTCAAGAACTCTGATTAAACACTTGGAAATGATAAAATATTCAAGATAACAAAAGAGCAGATGAAAACTGTGGGTCTATACCAGTCCCTGGTCCATCAGACTGTCATTAGAGTATCTTCATGTTCAGCCCTCCTCCCTTTTCTTGCTATCCTTTACGGGAGATGGAATGAGGCATTAGCCAATCTCCCTACATGGAAGGATTAGACAAGACATTTCAATGAACAGTGAAGTTTTAGCTCATGTAAGCTACCACTGCCAGGGGTGGGATAGGGAATAAAAATATGCCAATTTCACAGACTTTGTATTACCCTGGATCATTTCATTACAAAATGTATAGAGGACATTTATTTTTGGCAACCTAGCATCCACCCCCCAACATTTCCATTTCTGAAAATTCTATCCAAGTAGTTTGGGTGGGACTGACTAATTCCAGGGTGGCCATGTGATTAGATTGAGATGAAACTTCATATCCTCTGTCCTCAATGATACATTCTAAAATAGGCAAGTAACCCAGCCAAAGAAAACTCTGGGACGTTTGCTGAGATGGGGGAAAGGCAGAAAGAAATGAAGACTGTCTCTTTTTCCTTTGGTCTTGAAGTTGTTTGCCTGGAGCTGTTTTTGCCATCACATGGAACCTAAACACGAGGGGAAAGTGGGTGAGACTATTGAGGGAGGCAGTAAAAGGAAGCAAATCTAAATGACAGTTTTTGAGCACCTCAGTCAGACCATGTCATACCAATAGATAAGATACCCTCTGGACTTTTCAGTTAAGTGAACCAATAAATACCACTTTATTATTTCAATCTGAGCTGGTTTTTCCGTAAATAAAAAGATTTCTAAAGTGTCACATAATTATTTCACTAAACGTAGTGAGAGCACTTGACAAAATCTAACACCCTTTCATAATAAACACTCTCAACAAACTAGGAATAGAAAAGAACTTCCCCGGAAAGTGGCTCTAAAAAAATCCAGAGTTGACATCATATTTAATGACAAAAGACTGGATGCTTTTCCCCTAACATTAGGAAAAAGATGAGGATGCTTGCTCTCTACTACTTCCATTTAACATTTTATTGGAGGTTCTAGCCAGGGCAATTATGGTACAAAATGAAATAAAAGGCATTCAGATTGGAAAGGATTAAGCAATCTATCTCTATTCGTAGATATGCTTTTGTTTTAAAAATAGTAATAATAATAATAACCACACATAAAGAAGCCACTAAAAAACCTATTAAAATAAATGAGTTCAGCAAGGTTGCAAAATATAAGACCAATACACAAATATCAACTGTATTTCTATATATAGTTGCAATGAGCAATCTGAAAATAAAATTAAGAAAACTGCATTTACAAAAAGAATAAAATACTTAGGAATAAAACAAGAACAGAAGTGTAAAACTTATATTCTGAAAACTATAAAACATTATTCAAAGAAATTAAAAATTCCAAGATCAGTTCTCTAAAATTTACCAGCTTGTGCTTTTCTCATATACTGCAAATGTCTTTCTATATTTAATTGACATCAATAGTTTGCAAAATTCACTTTTTTCAGTTCAACTAATGTTGAATATACATTTTTCAATAAGCATAACTTTCTTCAAAAAATGTGCTTATATTTAGATCTAAAATGATATAGCTCACGTTAATTTCACCTTATATTTTCTTCCTTTTTTATTTCACAACAGCCACCATTTAAAATTCAAACTTTTTAAGTAGAGATGTTCTAATCCCTTTAAGGATCCAAACCAAAAAAAGTGATTTCCTTAAGGATCCAAACCAAAAAAAGTAATTACTGACTAAAAAATACTGTAACTTCCCTTCTTTTTAACTCAGCAGCCTTGTGACAAATAGATCTTATAAATACATCAACAAAAAACAAAAACAAAACTGCACTTTATTAAAAAGACACGATTTAAAAAATATTTATCTTAAAGTTTACACAGTTAAATTTCTTCTTTGGTTGATAGTTCTGAGTTTTCATAATCAAGATACAGAACAATTCCATTATCCCCCCATCGAAATTCCAGTGTGCTACCCCTTTGTAGCCCTCCCCCCATACTTTACCCCTGGTCAGCCACCGTTGGGTTTTCATTTTAAGTTGAAAATATTCTCTAATCTTGAAGATTTCCTCTTGATTCATGGGTTACTTAGAAGTGTATTGTTTAATTTCCTAATATTCAGGGATTTTGCACATCTTTATGTCATTGATTTCTAGTTTACTGTTTTAATGACACAGAACATTCTTTTACATTTGGCACAGTTTCTATTATAGCCAAAATATGGCTGATTTTAGTGACTGTTCCAAGTGCATTTGAAAAAAATGCTGTATTCTGCTATTGTTTGGGGACTACTCTACAAAAGTCAGTTAGGTGATATTGGTTGATAGTATTCAGAGATCTACATCTTTGGATGATTTATTATTTGTTCTGTGGATTACTGAAAGAAGAATGTTGAAGTTTCCAAGTGTAATTGTGGATCTCTTTCTCTTTTCGGTTCTGCTCCATATATTCTGACATTCTTTTTTTAGACATAAATATTTAAGATTCCTATACCTTTTTGATGAATTGACTGTATAATAATATGCAATGTCTTCTTTATCCCTTGCAATTTTTCATGTTCTAAAGCCTACTTTGTCTGATATTAATATAGCCAATTCAACTTTCTTTTGATAAGTGTTTGTGTGGTATAGCTTTTCCTATCCATTTTATTATTTTTTAACGTATTATTGATATACACTCTTAAGAAGGTTTCACATGAAAAAACAATGTGGTTACTACATTTATCCATATTACCAAGTCCCCACTCATACCCCAGATCAGTCCCAGTGATTCCCTACACCATGTGTACTTAACATAATACCCCACAATCCCCTTCTCCCTCCCTCCCCACCCACCCTCCCACACCCCTCCCCTTTGGTAACCACTAGTTCCTTCTCAGAGTCTCTGAGTCTGCTACTATTTTGTTCCTTCAGTTTTGCTTCGTTGTTATACTCCACAAATGAGGGAAATCATTTGGCACTTGTGTTTCTCCGCCTGGATTATTTCACTGAGCATAATATCCTCCAGCTCCATCCATGTTGTTGCAAATGGCAGGATTTGTTTCCTTCTTATGGATGAATAGTTCCATTGTGTATATGTACCACTTCTTCTTTATCCATTCCTCTACTAATGGACACTTAGGTTGCTTCCATATCTTGGCTATTGTAAAAGTGCTGCGATAAACATAGGGGTGCATATGTCTTTTTGAATCTGAGAAGTTGTATTCTTTGGATAAATTCCAAGGAGTGGGATTCCAGGGTCAAATGGTATTTGTATTTTTAGTTTCTTGAGGAACCTCCATAATGCTTTCCACAATGGTTGAACTAGCTTACGTTACCCCAGCAGTGTAGGAGGGTTCCCCTTTCTCTGCAACCTCGCCAGCATTTGTTGTTCTTAGTTTTTTCAATGCTGGTCATCCTTACTGGTGTGAGGTGATATCTCATTGTGGTTTTAATTTGCATTTCCCTGATGATTAGTGATGTGGAGCATCTTTTCATGTGTCTGTTGGCCATCTGAATTTCTTCTTTGAGAACTGTCTCTTCATATCCTCTGCCCATTTTTTAATCGGGTTATTTGCTTTTTGGGTGTAGAGGCATGTAAGTTCTTTATATATTTTGGATGTTAACCCCTTGTCGGATATGTCATTTACAAAAATATTCTCCCATACTGTTGGATGCCTTTTTATTCTGTTGATGGTGTCCTTTGCCATACAGAAACTTTTTAGTTTGATGTAGTCCCATGAGTTCATTTTCGCTTTTGTTTCCCTTGCACAAGGAGATGCGTTCAGGAAGAAATTGCTCATGCTTATATTCAGGATATTTTTGCCTATGTTGTCTTCTAAGAGTTTTATGGTTTCATGACTTACATTCAGGTCCTTGATCCATTTCGACTTTACTTTTGTGTATGGGGTTAAACAATAATCCAGTTTCATTCTCTTGCATGTAGCTGTCCAGTTTTGCCAATATCAGCTGTTGAAGAGGCAGTCATTTCCCCATTGAATGTCCATGGCTCCTTTATCATATATTAATTGACCATATATGGTTGGATTTATATCAGGGCTCTCTAGTCTATTCCATTGGTCTATGGGTCTGTTGTTGTGCCAGTACCAAATTGTCTTGATTACTGTGGCTTTGTAGTAAAGCTTGAAGTTGGGGAGCATAACCCCCCAGCTTTATTCTTCCTCCTAAGGATTGTTTTGGCTATTCGGGGTCTTTTGTCGTTCCGTATGAACTTTAGAATGATCTTCTCTAGTTCGTTGAAAAATGCTGTTGGTATTTTGATAGGAACTGCATTGAATCTGTAGATTGCTTTAGGCAGGATGACCATTTTGACAATATTAACTCTTCCTATCCATGAGCACGGGATGTGTTTCCATTTATTGGTATCTTCTTTAATTTCTCTCATGAGTGTCTTGTAGTTTTCAGAGTATAGGTCTTTCACTTCCTTGGTTAGGCTTATTCCTAGGTATTTTATTCTTTTTGATGCAATTTTGAATGGAATTGTTTTCTTGATTTCTCTCTCTGCTAGGTCATTGTTAGTGTATAGGAATGCAACAGATTTCTGCGCATTAATTTTATATCCCGCAACTTTGCTGAATTCAGATATTAGATCTAGTAGTTTTGGAGTAGATTCTTTAGGGTTTTTTATGTACAATATCATGTCATCTGCAAACAGGGACAGTTTAACTTCTTCCCTGCCAATCTGGATGCCTTTTATTTCTTTGTGTTGTCTGATTGCCGTGGCTAGGACCTCCAGTACTATGTTGAATAGAAGTGGGGAGAGTGGGCATCCTTGTCTTGTTCCCGATCTTAAAGGAAAAGCTTTCAGCTTCTCGCTGTTAAGTATAATGTCAGCTGTGGGTTTGTCATATATAGCCTTTATTATGTTGAGGTACTTGCCCTCTATACCCATTTTGTTGAGTTTTTATCATGAATGGATGTTGAATTTTGTCAAATGTTTTTTCAGCGTCTATGGAGATGATCATGTGGTTTTTGTTCTTCTTTTTGTTGATAGATTTTCGAGTGTGGAACCATCCTTGCATCCCTGAAATAAATCCTACTTAATCATGCTGGATGATCCTTTTGATGTACTTTTGAATTCAGTTTAGTAATATTTTGTTGAGTATTTCTGCATCTATGTTCATCAGGGATATTGGTCTGTAGTTTTTTTGTTGTTGTTGTGTTTGCCCGGTTTTGGTATTAGAGTGATGCTGGCCTCATAGAATGAGTTTTGAAGTATACCTCTTCTTCTACTCCTTGGAAATATTTAATGAGGATGGGTATTAGGTCTTCACTAAATGTTTGATAAAATTCAATGGTGAAGCCATCTGGTCCAGGCGTTTTGTTCTTAGGTTGGTTTTTGATTGCCAGTTCAATTTACTTGCTGGTAATTAATTGGTCTGTTGAGATTTTCTGTTTCTTTCTGGGTCAGCCTTGGAAGGTTGTATTTTTCTAGAAAGTTGTCCATTTCTTCTAGGTTATCCAGTTTGTTAGCATATGATTTTTCATAGTATTCTCTAATACTTCTTTGTATTTCTGTGCTTTCCGTAGTGATTTTTCCTTTCTCATTTCTGATTCTGTTTATGTGAGTAGACGCTCTTTTTTTCTTGATAAGTCTGGCTAGGGGTTTATCTATTTTGTTTATTTTCTCAAAGAATCAGCTCTTGCTTTTGTTGATCCTTTCTATTGTTTTATTCTTCTCGATTTTATTTATTTCTTCTCTAATCTTTATTATGTCCCTCCTTCGACTGACTTTGGGCCTCATTTGTTCTTCTTTTTCTTGTTTTGTTAATTGTGAGTTTAGACTGCTCATATGGGAATGTTCTTCTTTCCTGAGATAGGCCTGTATTGCAATATGCTTTCCTCTTAGCACGGCCTTTGCTGCGTCCCACAGATTTTGCAGTGTTGAATTATTGTTGTCATTTGTCTCCATATATTGCTTGATCTCTGTTTTTATTTGGTCATTGATCCATTGGTTATTTAGGAGCATGTTGTGAAGCCTCCATGTGTTTGTGGGATTTTTCATTTTCTTTGCATAATTTATTTCTAGTTTCACACCTTTGTGGTCTGAGAAACTGGTTGGTACAATTTTGATCTTTTTAAATTTACCGAGGCTCTTTTTGTGGGCTAGTATATGATCTATTCTTGAAAATGTTCCATGTGCACTTGAGAGAAGTGTGTATCCTGCTGCTTTTGAGTGTAGAGTTCTGTAGATGTCTGTTAGGTCCATCTGTTCTAATGTGTTGTTCAGTGCCTTTGTCTCCTTATTTTCTGTCTCGCTGATCTGTCCTTCAGAGTGAGTGATGTGTTAAAGTCTCCTAGAATGAATGCATTGCATTCTATTTCCCCCTTTAATTCTGTTACTATTTGTTTCACATATGTAGGAGCTCCTGTGTTGGGTGCATAGATATTTATAATGGTTATATCTTCTTGTTGGATTGACCCTTTTATCATTATGTAATGTCCTTCTTTGTCTCTTGTGACTTTCTTTGTTTTGAAGTCTATTTTGTCTGATATAAGTACTGCAACTCCTGCTTTTTTCCCCTATTAGTGCATGAAATGTCTTTCTCCATCCCTTCACTTTTAGTCTGTGTATATCTTTGGGTTTAAAGTGAGTCTCTTGAAGGGAGCATATAGATGGGTCTTGTTTTTTTTTATCTATTCAGTGACTCTACGTCTTTTGATTGGTGCATTCAGACCATTTACATTTAGGGTGATTATACTTATTGGCATTACAGGCTTCAGATTCATGAATACCAAAGGTTCAAGGTTAACTTCCCTACTATCTAAGAGTCTAACAACTCACTTAATATGCTATTACAAACACAATCCAAAGGTTCTTTTTTTGTTTGTTTGTTTTCCCTCCTCCTTTTTGTTTTTCCTCCATTCTGTATATATTAGGTATCATATTCTGTACTGTTTGTTTATCCCTTGTTTGACTTTGGGGATAGTTAATTTAATTTTGCATTCTCTTAGTAAGTAGCTGTTGTATTTTCTTTACTGCGGCTTTATTTCCTCTGGTGACAGCTATTAAACCGTAGGAACACTTCCATCTATAGCAGTCCCTCCAAAATACACTGTAGAGATGGTTTGTGGGAGGTAAATTATCTCAGCCTTTGCTTATCTGGGAATTGTTTAATCCCTCCTTCAATTTAAATGATAATCTTGCCAGATAAAGTAATCTTGGTTCAAGGCCCTTCTGCTTCATTTCATTAAATACATCATGCCACTTCTTTCTGGCCTGTAAGGTTTCTGCTGAGAAGTCTGATGATAGCCTGATGGGTTTTCCTTTGTATGTGATCTTATTTCTCTCTCTGGCTGCTTTTAATAGTCTGTCCTTATCCTTGATCTTTGCCATTTTAATTACTGTATGTCTTGATGTTGTCTTCCTTGGGTCCCTTGTGTTGGGAGATCTGTGCACCTCCATGGCCTGAGAGACTATCTCCTTCCCCAGATTGGGGAAGTTTTCAGCAATCACCTCCTCAAAGACACTTTCTATCCCTTTTCTCTCTCTTCTTCTTCTGGTACCCCTATAATGCGAATATTGTCCCGTTTGGATTGGTCACACAGTTCTCTCAATATTCTTTCATTCTTAGAGATCCTTTTTTCTCTCTGTGCCTCAGCTTCTTTGTATTCCTCTTCTCTAGGTTCTATTTCATTTATCGTCTCCTCTACCATATCCAATCTGCTCTTCATACCGTCCATTGTCTTTTTCAATGATTGGATCTCTGATCGGAATTAATTCCTGAGTTCTTGAATATCTTTCCATACCTCCATGAACATGTTAATGATTTTTATTTTGAACTCCTTTTCAGTGAGACTCATGAGGTCCATATCATTTAAATCTTTCTCAGGAGTTGTATTCATAATTTTGCTCTGGACCAGGTTCCTTTGGCGTTTCATATTGTGTATGGTGCTCTCTAGTGCCCAGAAGCTCTACTCTCTGGAGCTGCTCAGCCCCTGAAGCAATGACTGGGATTGTAGGGGAGTGGTATTGGTGCCTCAGGGGAGGAAAGAGCTGTTTCCTGGTTCCCAGCTGCTATGCCTGTCTCCACTGCCTGAACCAGTGGGCCAAGCACACAGATATAAGTCTCTGTGCATTGCGTTTTTAGTTGCTGTAGACAGATCTTCCCTCTGGCTGGCCTAACACCAAGGTAGGGTTTCCTGGTTTGCAAGCCTGGTGGGGCTGGCCAGAAGAAAGGCGCACTAGTCTGCCTGTCACAGAAGGGGTTCTTGTAGCTGTGTAGGCAGCCAAGGAGCTGGAGCACCTAAAGATCATGGAAGCTCCCAATCTGCTGGGCAGAGTGTACCCGGACAATCTTGTCTATGTGTCCTTTCTCCTGAGCAGTAAGCTCTGTGCAATCCTTGCCCCCTTACCAGCCCTCTTGCTAAGGGCTCCTTTGATAGGAAGTCTCTCACACTGCCCACCTTTCTTTTGTCCCAGAGCAGCTGGATATGGATCCCTGCTTTCCCCAAGCAGCTGGAATCTTAGTCTCTCCAGGAATTCTGCGTCTTAGCTTTCCAACCCCCTAATTACGAGAGTAGCATGCAAGCACCATGAAATGTAGGTTTGTGCTCCGAGAGCAGATCTCCAGAGTTAGGTATTCAGCAGACCCAGATCTCCACTCCCTCCCTGCTCCATTCCTCTTTCTCCTGCAGGTGAGCTGGGGTGGGGGAAGGGCTCGTATCCCCAGGATCACAGCTTTAGTATGTTACCCTTTTCTGTGAGGGCTGCTCTTGTGTCCAGGTGCATGCAGTTTGTTCCAGTCCTCGTTCCTGTTGCTCTTTCAAGAGTAGTTGTATTAGTTATATGTTCATATTATATGCGGTTTTAGGAGGAAGCTTCTGTCTCACCTCTCATGCTGCCATCTTTAATCGAATCTCTGCTTTTCCTATCCATTTATACAACTTTTTAAACTTTAGAGCAGTTTTAGGTTTAAAACAACTTGAGAGGGAAGTACTGATTCCCCATATGCCCCCCACCTGAACACTTGTATAGCCTTCCCCATTATCAATATTATTTCCGAGAATGGTATGTTTTTTACCATTTACATTAATGCAGCATAATCACCCAAAGTTCATAGTTTACATTAGAGTTCACTCTTGGTGTTCTACATTTTATGGGTTTGGACAAAAGTATAATGATATATACCCATCATTAGTCATCTCCCACCACAACTCTCCACTCCCCACCTATCTTTATTGTCTCCATAGTTTTTGCCTTTTCCAGAGTTGGATTTAGTATGTAGCCTTTTCAGATTGGCTTCTTTCACTTAGTAATATACATTTAAGGCTACTCTATGTCTTTTCATGACTTGATAGCTCATTTCTTTTTTTTTATATAATTTATTTTATTATCATTAATTTACAATTACATGTGCAATATTACGATTATTAAACTACCCCTTCATCAGGTCACCCGACCAACCCCATTACAGTCACTGTCCATCAGCATAGTGAGATGCTATAGAATCACTACTTGTCTTTTCTGAGTTGTACTGCCCTTCCCGTGCCCCCCCAACATTACATCTGCTAATCGTAATGCCCCTTTTCCCCTCTTATCCCTCCCTTCCCGCCCATTTTCCCCAGTCCCTTTCCCTTTGGTAACTATTAGTCCATTCTTGGGTTCTGTGAGTCTGCTGCTGTTTTGTTCCTTCAGTATTTTTTCTTTGTTCTTATACTCCACATATGAGTGAAATCATTTGATACTTGTCTTTTTCGGCTTGGCTTATTTCACTGAGCATAATACCCTCTAGCTCCATCCATGTTGTTGCAAATGGTAGGATTTGTTTTCTTCTTATGGCTGAATAATATTCCATTGTGTATATGTACCACATCTTCTTTATCCATTCATCTACTGATGGACACTTAGGTTGCTTCCATTTCTTGGCTATTGTAAATAGTGCTGCAATAAACATAGGGGTGCATCTGTCCTTTTCAAATTGGGCTGCTGCATTCTTAGGGTAAATTCCTAGGAGTGGAATTCCTGGGTCAAATGGTATTTCTATTTTGAGTTTTTTGAGGAACCTCCATACTGCTTTCCACAATGGTTGAACTAATTTGCAGTCCCACCAGCAGTGTAGGAGGGTTCCCTTTTCTCCACATCCTCGCCAACATTTGTTGTTGTTTGTGTTTTGGATGTTGGCCATCCTCACTGGTGTGAGGTGATATCTCATTGTGGTTTTAATCTGCATTTCTCTGATGATTAGCGATGTGGAGCATCTTTTCATGTGCCTGTTGGCATTCTGAATTTCTTTTTTGGAGAAGTGTCTATTCATGTCCACTGCCCATTTCTTAATTGGATTATTTGCTTTCTGTTTGTTAAGGTGCATGAGTTCTTTATATATTTTGGATGTCAACCCTTTATCAGATACGTTTTTATGAATATATTCTCCCATACCATAGGATGTCTTTTTGTTCTACTGATGGTGTCCTTTGCTGTACAGAAGCTTTGCAGCTTGATATAGTCCCACCTGTTCATTTTTGCTTTTGTTTCCCTTGCCCGGGGAGATATGTTCATGAAGAAGTTGCTCATGTTTATGTCCAAGAGATTTTTGCCTATGTTTTTTTCTAAGAGTTTTATGGTTTCATGACTTACATTCAAGTCTTTGATCCACCTTGAGTTTACCTTTGTGTATGGGGCTAGACAGTAGTCCAGTTTCATTCTCTTACATGTAGCTGTCCAGTTTTCCAACACCAGCTGCTGAAGAGGCTGTCATCTCCCCATTGTATATCCAAGGCTCCTTTATCAAATATTAATTGACTGTATATGTTTGGGTTAATGTTTGGATTTTCTATTCTGTTCCACTGGTCTGTGGGTCTGTTTTTGTGCCAATACCAAATTGTCTTGATTACTGTGGCTTTGTAGTAGAGCTTGAAGTCAGGGAGTGTAATTCCCCCTGTTTTATTCCTCCTTCTCAGGATTGCTTTGGCTATTCGGGGTCTTTTGTGGTTCCATATGAATTTTAGAATTATTTGTTCCAGTTCATTGAAGAAAGCTGTTGGTAGTTTGATAGGGATTGCATTGAATCTGTAGATTGCTTTAGGTAGTATAGCCATTTTGACAATATTTATTCTTCCTAGCCAAGAGCATGGGATGCATTTCCATTTGTTAGTGTCCTCTTTAATTTCTCTTAGGAGTGTCTTGTAGTTTTCAGAGTACAGGTCTTTCACTTCCTTCGTTAGGTTTATTCCTAGGTATTTTATTCTTTTTGATGCAATTGTGAATGGAATTGTTTTTCTGATTTCTCTTTCTGTTAGTTCATCATTAGTGTATAGGAAAGCAACAGATTTCTGTGTGTTAATTTTGTATCCTGCAACTTTGCTGAATTCAGATATTAGTTCTAGTAGTTTTGGAATGGAATCTTTAGGGTTTTTTATGTACAGTATCATGTCATCTGCAAATAGTGACAATTTGACTTCTTCTTTACCAATCTGGATGCCTTGTATGTCTTTGTTTTGTCTGATTGCTGTGGCTAGGACCTCCAGTACTATGTTGAATAACAGTGGAGAGAGTGGGCATCCTTGTCTTGTTCCCGATCTTAGATGAAAAGCTTTCAGCGTCTCGCCGTTAAGTATGATGTTAGCTGTGGGTTTGTCATATATAGCCTTTATGATGTTGAGGTACTTGCCCTCTATACCCATTTTGTTGAGAGTTTTAATCAGGAATGGATGCTGAATTTTGTCAAATGCTTTTTCAGCATCTATGGAGATGATCATGTGGTTTTTGTTCTTCTTTTTGTTGATGTGGTGGATGATGTTGATGGATTTTCGAATGTTGTACCATCCTTGCATCCCTGGGATGAATCCCACTTGATCATGGTGTATGATCCTCTTGATGTATTTTTGAATTCGGTTTGCTAATATTTTGTTGAGTATTTTTGCATCTACGTTCATCAGGGATATTGGTCTGTAATTTTCTTTTTTGGTGAGGTCTTTGCCCGGTTTTGGTATTAGAGTGATGCTGGCTTCATAGAATGAGTTTGGAAGTATTCCCTCCTCTTCTATTTTTTGGAAAACTTTAAGGAGAATCGGTGTTATTTCTTCTCTATATGTCTGGTAGAATTCAGAGGTGAATCCATCAGGCCCAGGGGTTTTGTTCTTGGGTAGTTTTTTGATTACCAATTCGATTTCGTCACTGGTGATTGGTCTGTTTAGTTTTTCTGTTTCTTGCTTGGTCAGTCTTGGAAGGTTGTATTTTTCTAAGAAGTTGTCCATTTCTTCTATGTTTTCCAGCTTGTTAGCATATAGATTCTCATAATATTCTCTTATGATTCTTTGTATTTCTGTGGGGTCCGTCGTGATTTTTCCTTTCTCATTTCTGATTGTGTTTATGTGTGTAGATTCTCTTTTTCTCTTAATGAGTCTGGCTAGGGGTTTATCTATTTTGTTTATTTTTTCAAAGAACCAGCTCTTGGTTTTATTGATTTTTTCTATTGTTTTATTCTTCTCAATTTTATTTATTTCTTCTCTAATCTTTATTATGTCCCTCCTTCTGGTGACTTTGGGCCTCATTTGTTCTTCTTTTTCCAATTTCAGTAATTGTGTCTTTAGACTATTCATTTGGGAATGTTCTTCCTTCTTTAAATAGGCCTGGATTGCAATATACTTTCCTCTTAGAACTGCCTTTGCTGCGTCCCACAGAAGTTGTGGCTTTGTGTTGTTGTTGTCATTAGTCTCCATATATTCTTTGATTTCTGTTTTGATTTGGTCGTTAACCCATTGATTAATTAGGAGAGTGTTGTTAAGTCTCCATGTATTTGTGAGCCTTTTTGATTTCTTTCTAAAATTTATTTCTAGTTTTATACCTTGGTGATCTGAGAAGTTGGTTGGTAGGATTTCAATATTTTTGAAATTACTGAGGTTCTTTTTGTGGCCTAGTATGTGGTCTATTCTGGAAAATGTTCCATGTGCACTTGAGAAGAATGTGTATCCTGTTGCTTTTGGGTGTAGAGTTCTGTAGATGTCTGTTAGGTCCATCTGTTCTAGTGTGTTGTTCAGTGCCTCTGTGTCTTTACTTATTTTCTGTGTGGTTGATCTGTCCTCTGGAGTGAGTGGTGTGTTGAAGTCTCCTAAGATGAATGCATTGCTGTCTGTTTCCTCCTTTAATTCTGTTGTCTCACATACGCTGGCGCTCCTGTGTTGGGTGCATATGTATTTATAATGGTTATATCTTCTTGTTGGACTGACCCCTTTATCATTATGTAATGTCCTTCTTTATCTTTTGCTACTTTCTTCGTTTTGAAGTCTATTTTGTCTGATACAAGTACTGCAACACCTGCTTTTTTCTCTTTGTTGTTTGCATGAAATATCTTTTTCCATCCCTTCACTTTTAGTCTGTGTATATCTTTGGATTTGAGGTGAGTTTCTTGTAGGCAGCATATAGATGGGTCTTGCTTTTTTATCCATTCTGTTACTCTGTGTCTTTTGATTGGTGCATTCAGTCCATTTACATTTAGGGTGATTATTGATAGGTATGTACTTATTGCCATTGCTGGCTTTAGATTCGTGGTTACCAAGGGTTCAAGGGTTGCTTCTTTACTATCTAACAATCTAACTTAACTTTCTTGTTAAGTTATTGTAAACACAGTCTGATGTTTCTTTCTTTCTCTCCCTTCTTATTCCTCCTCCTCCATTCTTTCTATAATAGGTGTTTTATTCTTTGCCTTTAGTTAGTATTTGGATGGTCTGCTTTCTTTGCTATGATTTTTTTTTCTCTGGTGACATCTTTTTAGCCTTAGGTGTGCTTCCATCTAGAGCAGTCCATTTAAGATATCCTGTAGTGGTGGTTTATGAGAGGCAAACTCTCTCAACTTTCGTTTATCTGGAAATTGTTTAATCCCTCATCATATTTAAATGATAATCGTGCTGGATACAATATTCTTGGTTCGAGGCCCTTCTGTTTCATAACGTTAAATATATCATGCCATTCTCTTCTGGCCTGTAAGGTTTCTGTTGAGAAGTCTGATGATAGTCTGATGGGTTTTCCTTTGTAGGTGATCTTTTCTCTCTCTAGCTGCCTTTAATACCCTGTCTTTATCTTTGATCTTTGCCATCTTAATTATTATGTGTCTTGGTGTTGTCTTCCTTGGGTCCCTTGTGTTGGGAGATCTATGAGCTTCGGTGGACTGAGACTACTTCCTTCCCCAGCGAGGGAAAGTTTTCCAGCAATTATTTCTTCAAAGACACTTTCTATCCCTTTTTCTCTCTCTTCTTCCTCTGGTACTCCTATAATGCGAATATTGTTCCGTTTGGATTGGTCACACAGTTCTCTTAATATTCTTTCATTCCTAGAAATCCTTTTATCTCTCTCTGCCTCAGCTGCTCTGTACTCCTGTTCTCTGTTTTCTATTCCATTAACAGTCTCTCGCATCTCATCCATTCTGCTGTTAAGCCCCGTCGATCGCTTGTCTGATTTCTGTATTGTCTTTCCTCAGTTCCCTCACTTCCTCCCTCAGCTCTTGCACATTTCTCTGTAGGTCCATCAGCATGGTTATGACTTTTATTCTAAATTCTTTTTCAGGAGGCTGTGCATTTCCATCCCTTCAGACTCCCTCTCTGGGGTTGTCTGGTTGATTTTCGTCTGAACCATATTCCTCTGTCTTTTCATGGCTGTATAATTGGTCACTGATAGTTGCCACGTATGTCAGCTGGGCTCTTTAAGACTTTAAAAAGAGAAGAAAAAAAAAGAGAAAAAAAGAAGAAGAAAAAAGAAAAAAAGAAAGAAAAGAAAAAACAAAAAACAAAAAACAAAAAAATGCCCACCGGACGTAGATTCTGTGGGAATGCTCTAGGTGGCGCTGTTGCCCCACTATTCCACAGCTGTGACTGTGCCGCTCCGCAGGGCCCTTTATCGCTCTGGCAGGGGTGGGAACGAGTAGGAGGCTGTTGATCTCACTGAGAGGTGTTAAGTAT
This sequence comes from Smutsia gigantea, assembly GCA_032199065.1. Classification (NCBI taxonomy): domain Eukaryota; kingdom Metazoa; phylum Chordata; class Mammalia; order Pholidota; family Manidae; genus Smutsia; species Smutsia gigantea. The sequence goes on along the minus strand of JAVSCE010005576.1, from coordinate 59,567 downwards.
GGCTACGCTTCCTCAGTCGCCAGCTAAGGCGTCTGAAACTCCCCAGGACTCCCAGCCTGCTGGGCTGAGTGTGCTGGGGCGATCAGGCTCCTCCGCTGGGCTCCTGTCTCTTTAAGACCGCTGAAGAAAGCGCGCGTTTTTTTTTTTCCTTCCCGGGAACCGGCTGCAAGCACCCAGGTGCGTTCCCCGCTCAGATCCTGCCCCTCTGTCTCTCCGATCTCCGCTGCACTGCGCAATGTTGGTCAGCGCTCCCCGCGCAGATCACCAGGGCTGGCTACTTCGCGGGGTCCACTTCCACTCCCTCCCGGCTCTGAATCCTCTCCTCCCGCCGGTGCGCTGGGGTGGGGGAGGGCTCGGGTCCCGCTGGGTCACGGCTCCGTATCTTACCCGCCTCTTGGGGTGCCGAGTCCTCTCGGGTGTAGCTGCACGCTGTGCGCTTTCATGTGTATTCCCGTCTCTCTTTTAGGAATAGATGTATTTTCTGTGTTTTCGTAGATAAATTTAGTGTTGGGAGGAGATTTCTGCTGCCCTGCTCCCACCGCCATCTTCCCGGACATCCGCATATGTCTTTTTCAAACTGGGCTCCTGCATTCTTAAGGTAAATTCCTAGGAGTGGAATTCCAGGGTCAAATGGTATTTCTATTTTGAGTTTCTTGAGGAACCTCCATACTGCTTTCCACAATGGTTGAACTAGTTCACATTCCCACCAGCGTGTAGGAGGGTTCCCCTTTCTCCACATCCTCACCAACATTTGTTGTTGTTTGTCTTTTGGATGGCAGCCATCCTAACTGGTGTGAGGTGATATCTCACGGTTTTAATTTGCATTTCTCTGATGATTAGTGATGTGGAGCATCTTTTCATGTGCCTGTAGCCACCTGAATTTCTTCTTCGGAGAAGTGTGTGTTCAGATCCTCTGCCCATTTTTTAATTGGCTTATTTGCTTTTTGTTTGTAGAGGAGCGTGACCTCTTTATATATTTTGGATATCAACCCCTTATCTGATTATGTCATTTATGAATATATTATCAAATACTACAGGATGTCTTTTTGTTCTACTGATGGTGTCGTTTGCTGTATAGAAGCTTTTTAGTTTGATATAGTCCCACTTGTTCATTTTTGCTTTTGTTTCCCTTGCCCGGGGAGATATGTTCATGAAGAAGTTGCTGATGTTTATGTCCAAGAGATTTTTCCCTATGTTTTTTTCTAAGAGTTTTATGGTTTCATGACTTACATTGAGGTCTTTGATCCATTTTGAGTTTACTTTTGTGTATGCAGTTAGACAGTAATCCAGTTTCATTCTCTTACGTGTAGCTGTCAGGTTTTGCCAACACTAGCTGTTGAAGAGGCTGTCATTTCCCCATTGTATATCCATGGCTCCTTTATCATATATTAACTTACCATATATGCTTGGGTTTATATCTGGGCTCTCTATACTATTCCACTGGTCTATGGGTCTGTTCTTGTGCCAGTACCAAATTGTCTTGATTACTGTGGCTTTGTAGTAGAGCTTGAAGTTGGGTAGCGTAATTCCCCCTGCTTTATTCTTCCGTCTCAGGATAGCTTTGGCTATTCAGGGTCTTTTGTCATTCCATATGAATTTTAGAACTATTTGCTCTAGTTCATTGAAGAATGCTGTTGGTATTTTGATGGGGAATGCACTGAATCTGTAGATTGCTTTAGGCAGGATGGCCATTTTGACAATATTAATTTTCACTAGCCAAGAGCATGGGGTGAATTTCCATTTATTAGTGTCCTCTTTAAATTCTCTTAAGAGTGTCTTGTAGCTTTCAGAGTACAGATCTTTCACTTCCTTGGTTAGGTTTATTCCTAGGTTTTTTTTTTTTTTTGGTGCAATTGTGAATGAACTGTTTTCCTGATTTCTCTTTCTGCTAGGTCACCATTACTGAATAGGAATGCAACAGATTTCTCTGTATTAATTTTGTATCCTGCAACTTTACTGGATTCAGATATTAGATCTAGTAGTTTTGGAGAGGATTCTTTAGCGTTCTCTATGTACACTATCATGTCATCTGCAAACAGGGAAACTTTCATTTCTTCCTTACCAATCTGGATGCCTTTTATTTCTTTGTGTTGTCTGACTGCTGTGGCTAGGACCTAGAGAACTATGTTGAATAAAAGTGGGGAGAGTGGGCATCCTTGTCTTGTTCCCGATCTTAAAGGAAAAGCTTTCTGGTTCTCGTTGTTGAGTATAATGCTGGCTGTGGATTTATCATATATGGCCTTTATGATGTTGAGGTACTGGCCCTCTATACCCATTTTGTTGACAGCTTTTATCATGAATGGATGTTGAATTTTGTCAAATGCCTTTTCAGCATCTGTGGAGATGATCATGTGGCTTTTGTCCTTCTTTTTGTTGATGTGGTGGATGAGTTGATGGATTTTCAAGTGATGTACCATCCTTGCATCCCTGGGATGAATCCCACTTGATCATGATGGATGATTTTTCTGATGTATTTTTGAATTCGGTTTGCTAATATTTTGTTGAATATTTTTGCATCTATGTTCATCAGGGATATTGGTCTGTAATTTTCTTTTTTTGTGGTGTCTTTGCCTGTTTTTAATATTAGAGTGATGTTGGTCTCATAGAATGAGTTTGGGAGTATTCCCCCCTCTTCTACTTTTCGGAAAACTTTAAGGAGGATGGGTATTAGGTCTTCACTAAATGTTTGATAAAATTCAGCAGTGAAACCATGTTTTCTAAGGGGTATTGTTCTTCGGTAGGTTTTTCATTACCAATTCAATTTCTTTGCTGGTAATTTGTCTATTCAAATTTTGTTTCTTCCTGGGTCTGCCTTGGAAGGTTGTATTTTTCTAGAAAGTTGTCCATTTCTTCTATGTTATCCAGTTTGTTAGCATATAATTTTTCATAGTATTCTCTCATAATTCTTTGTATTTCTGTGGTGTCCGTAGTGAGTTTTCCTTTCTCACTTCTGATTCTGTTTATGTGTGTATACGCTCTTTTTTTCTTGATAAGTCTGGCTAAAGTTTTCTATTTTGTTTATTTTATTGAAGAAGCATCTCCTGCTTTCATTGATTCTTTCTATTGTTTTATTCTCAATTTTATTTATTTCTGCTTTAATCTTTATTGTGTCCTCCTCCTACTGACTTCGGGCCTCTTTTGTTCTTCCTTTTCTAGTTGCATTAATTGTGAGTTTAGACTGTTCATGTGGGATGGTTCTTCTTTCCTGAGGTAGGGCTGTATTGCAATATATTTCCCTCTTAGCACGGCCTTCGCTGCATCCCACATATTTTGCAGTGTTGAATTATTGTTGTCATTTGTCTCCATATATTGCTTGATCTCTGTTTTATTTGGTCATTGATCCATTGATTATTTAGGAGCATGTTATTAAGCCTCCGTGTGTTTGTGGGCTTTTTTGTTTTCTTTGTGTAATTTATTTCTAGTTTCATACCTTTGTGATCTGAGAAGCTGGTTGGGACAATTTCAATCTTTTTGAATTTACTGAGTTCTTTTTGTGGATTAGTATATGATCTATTCTTGAAAATGTTCTATGTGCACTTGAGAAGAAATCTGTATCCTGTTACTTTCGGATTGAATGTTTTGTAGATGTCCGTTAGGTCCATCTGTTCTAAAATGTTGTTCAGTGCCTCTGTCTCTTTATTTACTTTCTGTTTGGTTGATCTGTCCTTTGGAGAGAGTGGTGTGTTGAAGTCTCCTAAAATGAATGCATTGCATTCTATTTCCCCCTTTAATTCTGTTAGTATTTGTTTCACATATGTAGGTGATCCTGTGCTGGGTGCATAGATATTTGTAATAGTTATATCCTCTTCTTGGGCTGACCCTTTTATGTAAAGTCCTTCTTCGTCTCTTGTGACTTTCTTTGTTTTGAAGTCTATTTTGTCTGACACAAGTACGGCAATTCCTGCTTTTTTCTCCCTATTAGTTGCATGAAATGTCTTTTTCCATCGCTTTACTTTCAGTCTGTGTATGTCTTGGGTTTGAAGTGAGTCTCTTGAAGGCAGCATATAGATGGGTCTTGTTTTTTTATCCATTCAGTAACTGTATATCTTTTGATTGGTGCATTCAGACCATTTACATTTAGGGTGATTATCGATAGGTATGTACTTATTGCCATTGCAGGCTTTTAGATTCGTGGTTACCAAAGTTCAAGGGTAATTCCCTTACTATCTAACAGTCTAATTTAACTCACTTCATATGCTATTACAAACACAATGTAAAGGGGTTTTTCTTCCTCCTTTTTCTTCCTCCTCCATTCTTTGTATGTTATGAATACTATTCTGTATTTGTCTAGCCCTTTGGTGACATCTATTTAGCCTTAGGAATACTTCAATCTATAGGAGTACCTCCAAAATACACTGTAGAGGTGGTTTGTGGGAGGTAACTTCTCTCAGCTTTTGCTTATCTGAAAATTGTTTAATCCCTCCTTCAAATTTAAATGATAACCTTGCTGGGTAGAGTATTCTTGGTTCAAGGCCCTTCTGCTTCATTGCATTAAATATATCATGCCACTCCCTTCTGGCCTGTAAGGTTTCTGTTGAGAAATCTGAAGATAGCCTGATGTTTTCCTTTGTATGTGATGTTTTTTCTCTCTCTAGCTGCTTTGACAAGTCTGTCTTTATCCTTGATCTTTGCCATTTTAATTATTATATGTCTTGATGTTGTCTTCCTTGGGTCCCTCGTGTTGGGAGATCTGTGCACCTCCATGGCTTGAAAGACTATCTCCTTACCCAGATTGGGGAAGTTTTCGGTAATTACCTCCTCAAAAACACTTTCTATCCCTTTTTCTCTCTTCTTCTTCTTCTGGTACCCCTATAATGAGAATATTGTTCTGTCTGGATTGGTCACACAGTTCTCTCAATATTCTCTCATTCTTAGAGATTCTTTTTTCTGTGCCAGCTTCTTTGTATTCCTCTTCTGTAATTTCTATTCCATTTATTGTCTCTTCTACTATATCTAATCTGCTTTTAAATCCCTCCATTGTGTGTTTCATTTCAGATATGGAATATTTTAATGACTGAATCTCCGACTTAAATTCATTTCTGAGTTCTTGAATATTTTTCTGTACCTCCACAAGCATGTTTATAATTTTTATTTTGAACTCTCTTTCAGGAAGATTGGTGAGTTCGGTTTCATTTGGCCCTTTTTCTGGGGTTTGTGAGATTTTGGTCTGAACCATGTTCTTTTAACGTTTCATATTTCTGTGTGGTGCCCACTACTGCACAGAAACTCCAGTCTCTGGAGCTGCTCATTCCCTAGAGTGAGGTTTGGGGTCACAGGGGAGCAGAGCTGGTGCCTGGGAGGAGGAAAGATCTGTTTCCTGATTCCTGTCTGTGGTGCCTGTCTCCAGTGTCAGATCCAGTGGGCCAAGCACACAGGTGTAAGTCTTTAGCTGTTGTAGGCGGGGCCTCCCTCTGACTGGCCTGATGCCTGCGCAGTGACTGCGGGTTTGCAAGCAGGTGCCTGTAGGCCAGTAGGAAGGTTCGGCAGGCTGTGTGTCACAGTGGGGGGACCTCAGAGCTGAGTAGGCAGCCAGGGGAATGGGGCACCTGAAGCTCCTCAAAGGTCACAACCAGCTGCACAGAGCATGTCCAGACAACCTTGCCTAGGCTCTCCCTTCTCCCGTGCAGCAAGTTCCGTGCAAACCGCACCCCTTCAGCCACCCTCTCACTGCTAGGAAGCCTGTCAGACCGCCTGCCCTTCCTCTGATACAGAGCGGCCGGGTGTGGATCCTGTCCTCCACAAACGGCCAGAATCTGTCTCTCAAGCACTCTGCCTGTCCCAGCTCCCCATCCTCCAGAGCACCACACAATATAGGCTTCCAGTCAGAAAGCAGATCTCCAGGGCTAGGTGTTCAGCAATCCGAGGCTTCCACCCCCTCCCAGCTCTATTTCTCTTCCTCCTGCCAGTGAGCTGGGGTGGGGGAAGGGCCTGGGTCCCACCAGATTGAGGCTTTCGGACGTTAACCTGTTTCGTGAGGTCTGCTCTGTTTGTGAGGTCTGTATGCAGTCTGGTTCAGTCTTCTTTCTTCTTGCTGTTTTAGCGTTAGTTGTATTAAATAACTATATTTTTGTACTATTCGTGGTTTTGGGAGTTCTCCATGTCACCTCTCATGCCGCCATCTTGAATCTCCATGAAGACATTTTTAAAAATAGGGTGATAACATGTCCTAGTCCACGACAGTCCCAGTTGATTCCTATTGTCCCCTCATGAGGATTAAGTGTCCCTTTCACCTTTAATAGTGCCTAGGGTAAGTTAGATGGTCACCCTCTCTATGAAAATTTGCCTGGTTCCCTAAGGCAGTGTTTCTTTCCTCTGCATTCTCAAAACATTTTGAACATGTCAGTACCTGTTTTCATTACTGAATTACTTGTCTATTTCCCTTAAAAAATTGTGAGCTCCCAGAGGTCAGGAACCATATATATTATTCATTTCTTATCCCACACCTACCGTGTATGGAACAGACACTTGAAAAAAATTTTTTGAACCAACTCCTGGCTTCAAGGATTTCTATCTTCCACTAACACTCTGAGAAGAGGAGCTAGGGTGGAGAGATAGGATATGGAGTTGGGCAGCATATCCCTGAGACTGGGAACCAGCTGGGAGAAGGGGTAATTTGCTCCAGGATTAACAGGAAAGTATCTACACATGAGAAGTATCAGAAATTTCAACTCAAAAGGCGGCCTGCCTCCAAAATACTTCCAGTCTGTAAGAGAAGCATGTTATATACCTTCCAAAAGCTCTTATTTCAGACATTACAAAGAAACTCACAAAGTTTTATATATTTAAAAAAAATAAGCATGCTGGAGTTCAGGGAAAGACTGCAGAGATCTTGGAAAAATTTTATGAAGCTGGAATTTGATCAGCTCTGCATATTGCCAACCTTATGTAGCAAGCATATAACAGAACAGTAAGTTCCTTGCCTAATCTCTTCACATCCCTAGTTGCTGATAAAGCCCTGCTCAACTCTATGTTTAATAAATGTTTGTGATGATTAACATATTAGTTTTTAGCTTGCAATATACTTTTACATATATATGATCTTCATAACATCCTTGTAAGATAGGAATAGTAGTAAAACTGTCTAAATTTTATAGATGATGAAATCAGGCTTCCTGGGATTTGTAGGTTTGTTAGCACTCTGCAACAAGATAAGCATAAACACTGGAAGTATGCATTTAGAAAATTTTATTTTAATTGGACAGAGTAATTTTACACCTGTGGAATCTAACAGTAAGAAATACTGGGCTTGCATCTTCTATATCTTCTTTTCTCCGCCTTTCTAGTAATTGATTTCACTGTATTTACAAAAGTATTGGTCCATACGATATTACAGAACAAAAACACCGGTCCTTCCTTCACACAGAAGGTTTGGAGAAGTATCACTACAGAGAGACAATGTGGACAAACGTGTGACCCATGGATGGAACCCAATAAATTCAGTTTTTTATTATTTTTCTTTTACTTTAAATCACTGTTTCCCTAAGTATCATTTTAAACCACTTACATCAGAACTACTTCATTTACATGTTTAAAATGCATCATCTCTGGCCCATTTCAAAGTAATAAACTGAAGTTTCTTAGGGCAAGGAATCCATATTTTATGTTTTCCTGATGAATATTAGGCACCCTATAGTTTAAGAATGATCATCCTAAACTTTCACAAAAGAAACAGACAAGTAAGCACACTAGGAAGTATATAATTAAAGAAAGGAAAAAGAGCTTAGCCACATTTTTCCAAACTTTCCCATAATTTATCTATAAAAATCCATTTTTTTGTGCAAAGTAGACCAAATGTAGGCTTTCCTTAGAAATATTCTTTACATAATACTTAAAGAAAAAAACAAAAATTCTTTTCATGTTTTACACCGGGGCACTATAATAACAACGGGTAGTAGGAGAGAATAGTTTTGAACAGTTGTGATCTTTCTTCATTGCTCTTATCTCCAAGGTACATCTCATGTACACACACTCACAAGAGGCTACACTTAGATAAACCACTTTCAAGTGATACATTCATCACCCAAATCAGATAACAGTTGAGGGAAAATGCTCTTCAACAAAAAGAAAAGCAACACAAATAAATAAAATCTACAAGAATAAAACAATGGAAAGAATCAATGAAAGCAGGAGATGCCTCTTCGAGAAATTAAACAAAACAGATAAACCCCTAGCCAGACTTATCAAGAAAAAAAGAGTCTACACACATAAACAATCAGAAATGAGAAAGGAAAAATCACTACAGGCACCACAGAAATAAAAAGAATTATGAGAGAATACTATGAAAAACTATATGCTAACAATCTGGATAACCTAGAAGAAATGGACAACTTTCTAGAAAAATACAACCTTCCAAGGCTGAAACAGGAAGAAACAGAAAATCTCAACAGACCAATTACCAGCAATGAAATTGAACTGGTAATCAAAAAACCACCTAAGAACAAAACTCCTGGACCTGATGGTTTCACTGCGGAATTTTATCAAACATTTAGTGAAGACCTAATACCCATCCTCCTTAAAGTTTTCCAAAGATTAGAAGAAGAGGGAATACTCCCAAACTCATTCTACGAGGCCAACAACACTCTATTATCAAAACCAGGCAAAGAAACCCAAAAAAAGAAAATTACAGACCAATATTCCTGATGAACATAGATGCAAAAATACTCAACAAAATATTAGCAAACTGAATTCAAAAATACATCAAAAAGATCATCCATCATGATCAAGTAGGATTTATCCCAGGGATGCAAGGATGGTACAACATTCGAAAATCCATCAACATCATCCACCACATCTACAAAAAGAAGGACAAAAGTACATGACCATCTGCATAGATGCTGAAAAAGCATTTGACAAAATTCAACATCCATTCATGATAAAAACTCTCAACAAAATGGGTACAGAGAGCAAGTACCTCAACATAATAAAGGCCATATATGACAAACCCACAGCCAACATCATACTTAACAGCAAGAAACTGAAACTTTTCCTTTGAGATCGGGAACAAGACAAGGATGCCCACTCTCCCCACTTTTATTCAACATAGATCTGGAGGTCCTAGCCACGGCAATCAGACAACACAAAGAAATAAAAGGCATCCAGATTGGTAAGGAAGAAGTTAAACTGTCACTGCAGATGACATGACATTGTACATAAAAAACCCTAGAGAATCCTCTCCAAAACTACTAGATCTAATATCTGAATTCAACACAAAGTTACAGGATACAGAATTAATACACAAAATTCTTTTGCATTCCTACACACTAATGATGAACTAGAAGAAACAGAAATCAAGAAAACAATTTCATTCACAAATGCATCAAAAAGAATAAAATACCTAGGAATAAACTTAGCCAAGGAGGTGAAAGACCTATACCCTGAAAACTACAAGACACTCAGCTCATGAGACAAGTTAAAGAAGACACCAATAAATGGAAATACATCCCATGGTCATCGATAGGAAGAATTAATATTGTCAAAATGACCATCCTGCCTAAAGCAATCTACAGATTCAATGCAATTCCTATCAAAATACCAACAGCATTCAAAAACGAACAACAGCAAATAATTCTAAAATTCATATGGAACCACAAAAGACCCCAAATAGCCAAAGCTATCCTGAGAAGGAAGAATAAAGCAGGGAGGAGGGGGGATTACGCTCCCTGACATAAAGCTCTATTACAAAGCCATGGTAATCAAGACAATTTCATACTGGCACAAGAACAGACCCACAGACCAATAGAACAGACTAGAGAGCCCAGATATAAACCCAAGCATATATGGTCAATTAATATATGATAAAGGAGCCATGGATATACAATGGGGAAATGACAGACTTGACAACACCAAGGTGTTGGCAAAACTGGACTGCTACATGCAAGAGAATGAAACTGGATTATTGTCTAACCCCATACACAAAAGTAAATTCAAAGTGGATCAAAGACTGAATGTAAATCATGAAACCATAAAACTTTTAGAAGACAACATGGGCAAAAAACTCTTGAATATAAACAAGAGGAAATTTTTTCTGAACACATCTCCTCGGGCCAGGGAAACAAAAGCAAAAATGAACAAATGGGACTACATCAAGCTAAAAAGCTTCTGTACAGCAAAGGACACCATCAGCAGAACAAAAAAGCATCCTACAGTATGGGAGAATATATTTGTAAGTGACATATCTGACAAGGGGTTAACATCCAAAATATATAAAGAACTCACATGCCTCAAATACACAAAAATCAAATAAGCCAATTAAAAAATGGGCAGAGGAGCTGAACACACACGTCTCCAAAGAAGAAATTCAGATGGCCAACAGGCACATGAAAAGATGATCCACATCCCTAATCATCAGAGAAATGCAAATTAAAACCACAATGAGATATCACCCCACACCAGTAAAGATGGCCACCATCCATAAGACAAACAAAATGTTGGCGAGGATGTGGAGAAAGGGGAACCCTCCTACACTGCTGGTGGGAATGTAAATTAGTTCAACCATTGTAGAAAGCAGTATGGAGGTTCCTCAAAATCTAAAAATAGAAATACCATTTGACCCAGGAATCCCACTCCTAGGAATTTATTCTAAGAATGGAGCAGCGCAGTTTGAAAAAGACATATGCATCCCTATGTTTACTGCAGCACTATTTACAATAGCCAAGAAATGGAAGCAACCTAAGTGTCCATCAGTAGATGAATGGATAAAAAAGATATGGTACATATATACCATGGAATATTATTCAGCCATACGAAGAAAACAAATTCTACCATTTGCAACAACATGGATGGAACTAGAGGGTATTATGCTCAGTGAAATAAGCCAGGTGGAAAAAGACAAGTATCAAATGATTTCACTCATCTGTGGAGTATAAGAACAAAGAAAAATCTGAAGGAACAAAACAGCAGCAGACTCACAGAACCCAAGAATGGACTAACAGTTACCAAAGAGAAAAGGACTGGGAAAGATGGGTGAGAAGGGAGAGATAAGGGGGGAAAGGGGACATTACGACTAGCAGACATAATGTAGTGGGGGGGGGGCAAGGGGACGGCTGTACAACACAGAGAAGAGAAGTAGTGATTCTATAGCGTCTTACTACGCCAATGGACAGTGACTGTAATGGGGTATGTGGTGGGAACTTGATGTTGGGGGGATTCTAGTAACCATAATGTTGCTCATTTAACTGTAGATTAATGATACAAAATAATAATAATAATAATAATAATAATAAGGGAAGCAGGTTAAATAAATCATGGAAACCCATATGCTGGCCTAGTATGAAGCCATTCAACATTACTTTCAAAGAATTTTATTGGTAATGGCAAATGTTCATAGTATTAAGTACGTTTAAGATTAGGATTCAGAACTGTGTACACAGTACAATTTTATAAAACAATTATATGCATATTCCTAAATATTAAAAAGAAATATTTTTTAAAATGGGTGGAGGATATGAACAGACAATTCTCCAAAGAAGAAATTCAGATGGCCAACAGGCACATGAAAAGATGCTTCAAATAGCTAATTATCAGGTAAATGCAAATTAAAACCACAATGAGGTATCACCTCACACCAGTTAGGATGGCCAACATAGAAAAGACTAGGAACAACAAATGCTGGCGAGGATGTGGAGAAAGGGGAACCCTCCTACACTGCTGGTGGGAACGTAAACTAGGTTCAACCATTGTGGAAAGCAATATGGAGGTTCCTCAAAAAACTCAAAATAGAAATACCATTTCACCCAGGAATTCCACTCCTAGGAATTTACCCAAAGAAAACAGCTTCTCAGAATCAAAAGAGACATATGCACCCCTATGTTTATTGCAGCACTATTTACCATAGCCATGACGTGGAAGCAACATAAGTGTCCATCAGTAGATGAATAGATAAAGAAGATGTGGTACATATACACAAGTGAATACTATTCAGCCATAAGAAACAAATAAATCCTACCATTTGCAACAACATGGATGGAGCTAGAGGGTACAGAAACAAATAAATCATACCATTTGAAACATGGATGGTGCTAGAGGGTATTATGCTCAGTGAAATAAGTCAGGCAGAGAAATACAAATACCAAATGATTTCCCTCATTTGTGGAGTATTAACAATGAAGCAAAACTGAAGGAAAAAAATAGCAGCTGACTCAGATCCCAAGAAGGGACTAGTGGTTATGAAAGGGGAGGGGTCGGGGAGAGCACATGGGGAGGGAGGGAGAAAGGGATTGTGGGTATCATTATTGGTGCACATGGTGTGTGGGGGGTCTTGGAGAAGACAGTGTAGGTCAGAGAAGACAAACAGGGACTCTCTGGCATCTTACTACACTGATGGACAGTGACTGCAATGGGGTATGGGGGGGACTCGATAAAAGGGTGAATGAATAACCACATTGTTTTTCTTGTGAAACCTTCATAAGAGTGTATATGAATGATAACTTGATAATAATAATAAAGGAATTATAAACAAACAAACATCAAAAGTATCCTGAACAACCAAGTGGGATTATTCCAGGTGATGCAAGGATGGTATAGTATTTGTAAATCAATGTCATACACCACAATAAGGATAAAAACCACATGATCATCTCAATAGATGATAAAAAAGCATCTGACAAAATTCAATATCCATCCAGACGAAAAAATCTCAACAAAATTGGTACAGACAGTACATACCTGAACATAATAAAGGCCATACATGACTAACCTACAGCTAACATCATACTAAATGGTGAAAAGCTGAAAGTTTTCCCTCGAAGGTCAGGAATAAGGAAAGTATGTCCACTCTCACCACTTTTATTCAACATAGTACTGGGGGTCCTAGCCATGGCAAATCAGACAAGATAAAGAGATAAAAGGCATCCAAATTGGTAAGAAAGAAGTTAAACTGGGGAGGCTTCTGGGAAGATGGCAACATGAGCAGGGTGGGGGAAATGTCCTCCAAAAACCATATACATTTGTAAAAATACAACAACTATTTCTAAAAAAGAGACCAGAAGATACAGTACACAAGCCAGACTACAGCTACACCTGCGAGAACTCAGCGCCTCATGACATGGGTTAAGATACAAAGCTGCAACCCGGCAGGACGCAAGCACTCCCCCACCCCAGCATACCAGCAGGAGGAAAAGATTCAGAGTGAGGAGGGAGAGGACGCACAGGCCTGCCAAATAACCAGCGATCTGCGCCGGGAGCACTGACACACATCGCGTGGTGTATTGGAGATTAGAGAAACAGAAGGTCAGGATCCGAGACAGAGACTGCAAGCGGTTCCCCTCAGGCAACTCACCGGGACAAAAGAAAAGTGGGCACTTTTTATAAAAGCCTTAAAGAGACAAGGGCCCAACAGCAGAACAAAATCGTCCCAGCGCACTCAGCCCAGCAGGCTGCATATCTTGGGGAATTTCGGACCCCCTGGCTGGCGGCAGGCAAAGCAGCCACGCCAAGGCTTCCAACTGAGATCAGCAGCCTGCCATTCATCTCCCCCCGCCAGCGCCGCAAAGGGTCTGGGATCCGCCACTGCTACAGAACAGCAGGGGAGTGGTCCCGCCCACAGCAACCTCACAGAATCTACACCCGGCTGGCATGCAGCTAAGTGGGAAGGACCCCAGAACCCACAACAAGGGCTGCAAAGCACCAAGGGGACCAGAAGGCACAGAGCAAGACTTCAGACCCCCACAGTGCTATAGGCTAAGCTGAGGGCGACCCTGCACACAGGCAGCTCCAGGGATTATCCCAGAGACCGCCTCCCAGTGTGCGAGAAACCAGTTCAGGTCCCGGAGAAGGGCAAGGAGAACAAGCAGGAAGGGACTTTGTTCTCCCAGATGACACACATGGCACCTACCAGTAACCACTTCTATCACCATGAAAAGACAGAGGAATATGGTACAGACAAAGATTACCCACACAACCCCAGACAGAGGGCCTGATGGGATAGACTTACGCAATCTTCCTGAAAAAGAATTCAGAATAATACTCATAACGATGCCGATGGATCTACAGAGAAACATGGAAGAGCTAAGAGAGGAAGTGAGGAAAGACAATGCAGAAATCAGACAAGCGATCGACGGGCTTAAGAGCAGAATGGACGAGGTGCAAGACTGTTAATGGAATAGAAATCAGAGAACAGGAATACAGAGGAGCAGAGGCAGAGAGAGATAAAAGGATCTCTAAGAATGAAAGAATATTAAGAGAACTGTGTGACCAATTCAAACGGAACAATATTCGCATCATAGGGGTACCAGAGGAAGAAAAGAGAGAAAAAGGGATACAAAGTGTCTTTGAAGAAATAATTGCTGAAAATTTCCCAAAGCTGGGGAAGGAAATAGTTTCTCAGACCACAGAAGCCCACAGATGTCCCAACACAAGGGACCCAAGGAGGACAACACCCAGACACATAATAATTAAAATGGCAAAGATCAAAGATAAGGACAGAGTATTAAAGACAGCCAGAGAGAGAAAAAAGATCACCTACAAAGGAAAACCCATCAGGCTATCATCAGACTTCTCAACAGAAACCTTACAGGCCAGAAGAGAATGCTTTGATATATTTAACGTAATGAAACAGAAGGGCCTTGAACCAAGAATATTGTATCCAGCACGATTATCATTTAAATTTGAGGGAGGGATTAAACAATTCCCAGACAAGCGAAAGCTGAGGGAATCTGCCTCCCACAAACCACCTCTACGGGATATCTTAAACGGACTTCTCTAGATGGAAGCACTCCTAAGGGTAAAAAGATGTCAACATAGAAAATAAAATCATTGCAAACAGAGCAGACCATCCAAATACTAACTAAAGGCAAAAAATAAAATCAACTATCCACAAAAATAGTCAAAGGAAATGTAAAAGACTACAGAATAAAACACCTAGTATATAAAGAATGGAGGAGGAAGAAGAAGAAGGGAGAGAAAGAATCATCAGACTGTGTTTATAATAGCTTAACAAGAGAGTTAAGTTAGACTGTTAGATAGTAAAGAAGCTACCCTTGAACCTTTGGTAACCACGAATCTAAAGCCAGCAATGGCAATAAGTACATACCTATCAATAATCACCCTAAATGTAAATGAACTGAATGCACCAATTAAAAGACACAGTGTAATAGAATGGATAAAAAGCAAGAACCATCTATATGCTGCTTACAAGAGACTCACCTCAAACCCAAAGATATACACAGACTAAAAGTGAAGGGATGGAAAAAGATATTTCATGCAAACAACAAGGAGAAAAAAGCAGATGTTGTGGTACTTGTATCAGACAAAACAGACTTCAAAACAAAGAAAGTAGCAAGAGATGAAGGACATTATATAAAGGTAAAGGGGGCAGTCCAACAAGAGGATATAACCATTATAAATATACATGCACCCAACACAGGAGCACGGATATATGTGAAACAAATACTAACAGAATTAAAGGAGAAAATAGAAAGCAATGCATTCATTTTAGGAGACTTGAACACACCACTCACTCCAAAGGACAGATCAACCAGACAGAAAATAAGTAAAGACACAGAGGCACTGAACAACACACTAGAAAAGATGGACCTAACAGACATCTACAAAACTCTACACCCAAGAGCAATGGGATACACATTCTTCTCAAGCGCACATAGAACATTTTCCAGAATAGACCACACACTGGGCCACAAAAAGAACATCAGTAAATTCAAAAATACTGAAATTCTACCAACCAACTTCTCAGATCACCAAGGCATAAAACTAGAAATAAGTTGTACAAAGAAAACAAAAAGGCTCACAAATACATGGAGGCTTAATAACATGCTCCTAAATAATCAATGGGTCAACGACCAAAGTAAAACAGATCAAACAATATATGGAGACATATGACAACAACAACACAAAGCCGCAACTTCTGTGGGATGCAGAAAAGGCAGTTGAAAGAGGAAAGTATATTGCAATCCAGGTCTATGTAAAGAAGGAAAACTAACCCAAATGAACAGTTTAAAGACACAATTATTGAAATTGGAAAAAGAAGAACAAATGAGACCCAAAGTCACCAGAAGGAGGGACATAATAAAGATTAGAGAAGAAATAAAAAAATTAAGAAGAATAAAACAATAGAAAAAATTCAATGAAACCAAGAGCTGGTTTTTGAAAAAATAAACAAAATAGATAAACCCCTAGCCAGACTTAATAAGAGAAAAAGAGAATCTACACACATAAACAGAATCAGAAATGAGAAAGGAAAAATAACGATGGACCCCACAGAAATACAAAGAATTATAAGAGAATACTATGAAAATCTATATGCTAACAAGCTCGAAAAGCTAGAAGAAATGGACAACTTCTTAGAAAAATACAACCTTCCAAGAGTGACCAAGTAAGAAACAGAAAACCTAAACAGACCAATTACAAGCAAAGAAATTGAATCAGTAATCAAAAAACTACCTGAAATAAAAACCCCCGGGAGAGATGGATTCACCTCTGAATTCTACCAGACATATAGAGAAGAAATAACACCCATTTCTCCTTAAAGTTTTCCAAAAAATAGAAGAGGAGGGAATACTTCCAAACTCATTCTCTGAAGCCAGAATCACTCTTATACCAAAACCAGGCAAAGACCTCACCAAAAAAGAAAGTTACAGACCAATATCCCTAATGAACACAGACACAAAAATACTCAACAAAATATTAGCAAACCGAATTCAAAAATACATTAAGAAGATCATACACCGTGACCAAGTCGGATTCATCTCAGGGATGCAAGGATGGTACAACATTCAAAAATCCGTCAACATCATCCACCACATCAACAGAAAGAAGAACAAAAACCACATGATCATCTCCATAGATGCTGAAAAAGCATTTGACAAAATTCAACACCCATTCCTGATTAAAACTCTCAACAAAATGGGTATAGAGGGCAAGTACCTCAACATAATAAAGGCCATATATGACAAACCCACAGCCAACATTATACTTAACAACGAGAAGCTGAAAGCTTTTCATCTAAGATCGGGAACAAGACAGGGATGCCCCCTCTCCCCACTGTTATTCAACATAGTACTGGAGGTCCTAGCCACAGCAATCAGACAAAACAAAGAAATACAAGGCATCCAGATTGGTAAAGAAGAAGTCAAATAGTCACTATTTGCAGATGACATGATATTGTCCATAAAAAACCCTAGACTCCACTCCAAAACTACTAGAACTAATAACCGAATTCAGCAAAGTTGCAGGATACAAAATTAACACACAGAAATCTGTTGCTTTCCTATACAATAACAATGAACTAGCAGAAAGAGAAATCAGAAAAACAATTCCATTCACAATTTCATCAAAAAGAATAAAATACCTAGGAATAAGCCTAACAAAGGAAGTGAAAGACCTATACCCTGAAAACTACAAGACACTCCTAAGAGAAATTAAAGAGGACACTAACAAATGGAAAATCATCCCATGCTCTTGGCTAGGAAGAATATTGTCAATATGGCTATACTACCTAAAGCAATCTACAGATTCAACGCAATCCCTATCAAAATACCGACAACATTCCTCAAAGAACTGGAACAAATAGTTCTAAAATTCATATGGAACCACAAAAGACCCCGAATAGCCAAAGCAATCCTGAGAAGGAAGAATAAAACAGGGGGAATTACACTCCCAGCTTTACTACAAAGCTACACTAATCAAGACATTTTGGTATTGGCACAAGAACAGACCTACAAACCAGTGGAACAGAATAGAAAATCCAGACATTAACCCAAACATACACGGTCAATTAATATATGATAAAGGAGTCTTGGATATACAATGGGGAAATGACAACCTCTTCAGCAGCTGGTGTTCGCAAAACTGGACAGTTACATGTAAGAGAATGAAACTGGACTACTGTCTAACCCCATACACAAAAGTAAACTCAAAATGGATCAAAGTCCTGAATGTAAGTCATGAAACCATAAAACGCTTAGAAAAAAATATAGGCAATAATGTCTTGGACATAAACATGAGCAACTTCTTCATGAACATATCTCCCCAGGCAAGGGAAACAAAAGCAAAAATGAACAAGTGGGACTATATCAAGCTGAAAAGCTTCTGTACAGCAAAGGACACCATCAGTAGAACAAAAAGACATCCTACAGTATGGGAGAATATATTCATAAATGACATATCCGATAAAGGGTTGACATCCAAAATATATAAAGAACTCATGCACCTCCACAAACAAAAAGCAAATAATCCAATTAAGAAATGGGCAGATGATATGAATAGACACTTCTCCAAAGAAGAAATTCGGATGGCCAACAGGCACATGAAAAGATGCTCCACATTGCTAATCATCAGAGAAATGCAAATTAAAACCACAATGAGATATCACCTCTCACCAGTAAGGATGGCCAACATCCAAAACACAAACAACAACAAATGTTGGCGAGGATGTGGAGAAAAGGGAACCCTCCTACACTGTTGGTGGGTATGCAAATTAGTTCAACCATTGTGGAAAGCAGTATGGAGGTTCCTCAAAAAACTCAAAATAGAAATACCATTTGACCCAGGAATCCCACTCCTAGGAATTTACCCTAAGAAGGCAGCAGGCCAGTTTTAAAAAGACAGATGCACCCCTATGTTTATCACAGCACTATTTACAATAGCCAAGAAATGGAAGCAACCTAACTGTCAATCAGTAGATGAATGGATAAAGATGATGTGGCACATACACAAGATGGAGTATTATTCAGCCATTACAAAAAATCCTGCCATTTGCAACATGGATGGACCTAAAGGGTATTATACTAAGTGAAATAAGCCAGGCAGAGAAAGAAAAACACCATATGATTTCACGTATGTGTGGAATATAAAACAGAATGAATCAAATAGCAGTAGACTCACAGACACTGAGAAGTGACTTGTGATTACCAAGGGGGAGGGACTGAGGTGACTGGGTGGGGAGGGTAAGGGGAATAAAGGGGCACAAAAATTCTCAATCATAATATATGTTGGTTACGGGGATAATACTACAGCATGGAGAATATGATTCTGTAACATCTTCCTATGTTGACAGATAGTAACTGCACTAATGCGGGTAAGCATTTAATAATATGGGTAAGTATTGAACCACTGTGTTGTATACTTGAAACCAATATAAGATTGTATTATCAGTACTTCGAAAAGGCAAAAAAAATTATCTCTTTAAAAATATACTCCTAATTCTCCAAAGAAGAAATAAGGATGGCCAACAGGCACATGAGACGATGCTCCACATCGCTTATGATCAGGGAAATGCAAATTAAAACCACAATGAGATATTATCTCACACCAGTTAGGATAGCCACTTTCCAAAACACAAGAAACAACAAATGCTGTAGAGTATGCAGAGAGAAGCAAACCCTCCTACACTGTTGGGGGGCATGTAAATTAATGCACCTGCTGTGGAAAGCAATATGGAGGTTCCTCAAAAAACTAAAAATAGAAATACCATTTGACCCGGGAATTCCTCTCCTGAGAATTTACAAAGACAAGATCCCTGATTCAAAAGGACATATGCACCCCTATGTTTACTGCTGCACTATTTACAATAGCCAAGATAGGGAAGCAACCTAAATGTCCATCAATAGATGAATGGATAACAATGATGTGATATATATACATAACGGAATATTATTCAGATTTACAAAGAAAAGAAATCCTTCCATTTGCAACAACATGGATGGATCTAGAGAATATTATGCTTAGTGAAATAAGTCAGGCAGAAAAAGACAAATAAATGATTTCACTCATTTGTGGAGTACAAAAACAAAGTGAAACAGAAGGAACAATAAAAGCAGTAGACTCATAAACACCGAAAAGGGACTAGTGGTTACCAAAGGGGAAAGGTTGGGGAGGATGGATGGGGAGGGAGAAGGGTTTAGGGGGCACTATACATCGCAATCACAACATAGGCAGGTTACTGGGATGGTAGTACAGCACAGAGAATACAATTAATGACTCTATAACATCTTACTATGTTAATAGACTGACCGCAACGGAGGGGGTGAGGGCTTGATAATACGCGTGAACGCTGAACCACTCACTGTCTTATGTATGTGAAACCATCATGCAATTGTGTATCAATGATCCTTTGTTTTAAAAAAATACACTCTAAAAATCAAGGACTTCAAAGAGATTTTGTTTGTGGACTATAGTTATCAATACTCACCATATAAAAATTAAAAACAGAGTTAAAAAAATATTAATTCATTTAAAAAAACAGCCCACATTCCATGTTACAATAAACAACACGTTCTTTATAAAAAATAACCCCTCCCTCAAATGAGCAATTTAGTGAGAAGAGTGGCATTATTTTACATTTTTGCAGAACTCGTTAATGTCTGGCTTAATAGAAGACAGCTGGATTCTCATAGCTGCTTCTGTATTCAATCTACTGCGTTATGTTTTAGTTGAAGTATGTGGGTAAAAAATCTGGTCTTGAATATATACGTATTTAGATAAGGAAAAGTATTTTTAAATTTAAAGTCTTTAATGAACTGATAATTTTTAAAAAGTTTTTCAGCTTTGAAATAATTTTAGACTTACAGAAAAATAGGGGAAAAAGTTCAGAGAAGTCCCATATACTTTTTACCTTGTTCACCCTAACGTTAATATCTTCTATAACCACAATACAATCATTTAAACTAGGAAATGAATAGCGGTGATACAATGCTATTTAACTACTCAACAGGCCTTATTCAAATTTCACCAACTTTCCTACTAATATCCTTTCCAGACCTAGGTTATAATTCACAGTCCCACACTGCATTGTTTTCCTGTCTTCTGGACCTTCTCAAATCTGTTACACTTTCTTTTAGTCTTTCTTCATCTTCATGTTTTTGAAGAATACTGGCCAGTTCTTTTGTAAAATGCCCCACAATTTGGATTTGCCTGATGTTTTCTCATGATTAGATTGAGGCTATGTATTTTTGGCAAGAATATCACAAAAGCAATATTGTGCCCTTCTTAGTATTTCATATCAGGGAGTGCGAGATGTCAGTATGTTGCACTATGGGTGATGTTAACTTTAATCACTTGAGGTGATGTTTGCCAGATTTCTCCACTGACAAGTTATTAGAAAAAGAGTTACTTTGAGGCTATGCAAAACCCAATTTTGCATCAAACTTCCACCAATTTTAGCACCCACAGACAATTCTTGCCTGTAACAATTATCACTGTAGTACTTGCCTGTTTCCATCATTCTTTCTATATTAATTTGAATTTTACTGTAATAAACAGCTGTCTCCTCTCCCCCATTTATTTAAGTATTTATAGCTGTATGGACTTGAGGATATTTATTTTTACCCCATGGGTTATAACTACTTATTGTCCCAAATCTGGTTAATGGGAAGCTCCTTCAAGTTGACTCTCCATCAACTTTTTTGCATTTTCATTACTTTCTAAGTACCCATATGATGTTTTAGTTTCCTCTGATTTTTTCTTTACCCTAATCATTTCTCCAAGCAGCTCTGGTTCCTTTAGTTGGAAAATGGCATTTAGAAATCAACATCTGGTGTCAAGTGTCATAGCTCCTTGCTATGGTTGTGGCACTGCTTCCACATTCTCTCAGAACAAGGAAATACTATACACACACATATCCATGTCTGTTTCTACATCTACATGAATGTGCATTCATGTACATAAATATGTGCATATGTTAAAACTCATGAGTTCATACTGATACCACAGAGTAGTATTCTAATAATCTTTTCAAATCATCAGAATAGTGGCTATCTTTGTCTTTGATATGCTCAAAATTCAGTTCAAGTGAGCAAAGGACTTGAAAAGATATTTATCCAAAGAAGATAAATTAATGGCCAATAAGGACATCATCATTTGTCACTAGAGAAATGCAAATCCAAACCACAATGAGATACCAATTCATACCCATTATGATGGCTGTACTCAAAAAGACAAAAATAACAGTGTTGGTGAGGATGTGGAGAAAGTAGAATCCTAGTATACTGCTGGTGGGTATGTAAAATGGTAGAGCTCCTTTGGAAAATGGTTTCGTGGTTCCTCCAAAAATAAGAATTATCAAAACAGAATTATCATATGACTCAGTAAATCCATTCACAGGTAAATATCCAAAAGAATTGAAAACAGGTATTAAACAAGAACTTGTACAAAAATGTTCACAGCAGCACTATTCACAATAGTCAAAGAAGTGGAAACAACCCAAATGTCCAACTGATGAATGGATAAGCAAAATGTGGCACATTCCTACAGTGGAATATTATGCAGGCACAAAAAAGGAATGCAGTATTGATACATACTAAAAACATGGATGAACTTCACAAACATATGCTAAGTGAAAGAAGCCAAACACAAAAGGTCACACATTGTATGATTTCATTTATATGAAATACCCGGAATAGAGATTAGTGGTTGCCAGGTGCTGGGGGAAGGAGAAGTGGGGAGCAACAGCTTAAGGGGTACAGGTTTCCCTTTGAAGTGATAGAAATGTTTTGGAAATTTGATTTAGGTAGTGGTTGCACAACACTGTGAATGTATTAAATGCCACCAAATTGTACAACTTAAAATGGTTAATACTTTTAAGAGAATTTTACCTCAACTTAAAAAAAAAAACCAACACAGAAGTTTCCAAAGGTTAGTTACAATGTGAAATCTGAAACCATATCAATGAACTTTTCATATTGTTACATTAAAATCCACTAGTTTATCTTACACTTTGAACATATCTTTTACAGGCATGATTTTGTTACATCATGCATTGGTCGCCTGGAAAACTCTGGTCCCCTAAATCATGTAAATTTCAAATGCTGACACACTTCATTATATAATAAATATCCAAAAAAAATCACATTTTGTTAATATTACCACTAATCTCATCAGAAAATTTAAGTTCTGGGAGGCTATCAAACTCATGGTTTAATTGAAGGCACAGATACAGTCAGCTGTCTTAGTTGAAATTTTTCAAGAATGTCTGCCGAATACCCAAATCTAAACACCATAGTTTGTCTACCATTCCTTCATCGAGTAAAAATGGTGTTCTATGAAGAAAGCTAGGTAGC
Source organism: Smutsia gigantea (assembly GCA_032199065.1). Lineage (NCBI taxonomy): Eukaryota > Metazoa > Chordata > Mammalia > Pholidota > Manidae > Smutsia > Smutsia gigantea. The sequence goes on along the minus strand of JAVSCE010005576.1, from coordinate 36,558 downwards.
TTCCAACACAACAGTAGTTTTCCCTGAGACAAGCACTGTATTTCAATATGCAGCAAAAGTACTTTATGAGTACTTCCCATTTTATCACACAAAATATTCAAAACCCATGTTCTGAAAGGTCAAGATTAAATAAAACTCATTTTTACTGCTTCATCAAGAACATTCTTAAGTGAAACTGGGTTTGTTTTTTAACTGCAAAGCAGTGAAGAGAATGCAATAACTATTAGTACCGCTCAGGTTTGTGCTAAGGCACTAGCAGTTTTACTCACCATTGTTTTTGGACCATCCGTGCAAATGTCAGCACAGTGAAAAAGGGATCCCCAGGAGTCCACAGACCACACTTTGAAACCGACTAGCCTAATCTAATACATTTGTTTAATAGGTAAACTAGCAATTCATACTGTTTTCCAAGTTTAATGCAAACTACATAGCAGCAAACCTTTCTTCTTTGTATTTCCCTTTAATATTCACTACTATGAAATGCCCCTAATAGACTACATACATACTGTTATTGCCTAACCAACTCCAAATGGTACTTTTCTTTACCTAACTCATTATCAGTTATGTCAATTGACCCTCTTCCTACTATTCCCCAGGCTACAAAACCCCATTCCTAAAAACCTGAAATGATTAATTCCTTCTGGTCCATTTAAATCTAGTCTGTTTAAATTACTCCCCTTTTGATTTCTAGAACTTGCTTCCTGGTTCACTTACTAGGAAAAAAGACCTAGAAGATGGATCTTCAGACCTTTTCTGTAAAGGACCAGATAATACACTTGAGCCTTGAGCATTGCAGGGGGTGTTAGCAGCACCGACCCCTGCACAGTTGAATATCTGCAAACGATTTCTGACTACCCCAAACTTAACTAGTAATATAGCCTACTACTGATCAAAAGACTTGCCTACAATACAGCTGATCAGCACATACTATGTATATGTACTATATACTGTATTCTTATGATAAAGAGAAAATATTTTTTTCATATAGTCTCAAATCTTCAAAAAAAACAACAAAATATTTACTAAAAAAAAAAATCTGTGTATAAGTGGACCCATACCATTTCAAACCTGTGTTGTTCAAGGATCAACTGTAAATATTTTAGACTTTGTGGGCCAACTACACAACTCTATTATTATAAGCAAATGGGTATGGCTGTGTTTGCTGACTCCTGATCTAGACTCTTCCAACATATAAGTCAATCAACCCAGTCTAACTCAAAAGATCTAGCAGAAGTAAAAAGTATCCACAGAATGTCTAAAAGAAACTAGTAAGAACACTGAAAACAGTAGTAAACAAATCCAACAGACTGGAATAGTAGAAATAGCAGCTAGCATTCACTGTACTCTTATTATTTGCCAGACACTGTACTAACATGCTTTACAGTGCATTATCTCATTTAAACCTTTTAAAGGGGGCTCTAATAATTTAAGTAATTCTTTTATGGAATAGAAAACAGAAACAGATAAACTCACAGTCTGTGCATAGGTAAGCCTGATTCAAACACAAGTCTTTCTTACTGCAAGGTCCACGTTCATCATCATATAATCTATCTGTACTCTCATTTTTCTTTTTTTGATCCAAACTGGTAAAACGGTAATTCTAAATAAAAATGGACACACCGGTGATGTTTACTTGCTCTCTCAATGTCTTTCTATTATCACTGAGTTTACTACCAAAACCTTGGCCCACATCCTTGAATGGAAGAGCCTAGGTGACCTTGCTTTAAGTGAAATACTGTTTAGTAATATGCACAGAGGATCATAAAGACCCTATACTTACATGTGACAAGTTAGGATGTGCTGCCCAAAAAGCTAATGAATAGAAAGCAAGAGGCTCTCTCCCATTGTCACCTTACAATATATCCATATAATAAATCAGCACAGAAGTTCTGACATATACAAAGGAAATCTGTCATACATCATTTAAAACAAGTGATATTAGAATGAAGGGGGCAGTGGTGGTCAAAGAACAGATTTTACACATCCTTCAAGACTACTCTTCAGAATTCCTAAATAGAAACTAGAACCTATGAGAATTAAGACAAAAAAAAGTCCATTAATAGAATGTGCTAACTTACACCTTACTGATTATAACTGCCTAACAGTAAGATAGATTTCCTACTAATTTGCTTCCATGCACCAAGAGAAAAGTTAAAAGTCTGCAAAAGATCATCTTTGATGAGTTCAATAAGTAAGCATCATATACACAGAACATTAAATTAGGATGGTAAAGAGTGAAATAAGCCTAATACATTCCCCCCCCTTTATATTAAATGTAAACCAGTGTTAAGAGGTAAAATATGACATCACCCATATAGACATATAAAAATGGATGGTTCCCAAGACAAGGATGCCCACTCTCCCCACTTCTATTCAACATAGTACTGGAGGTCCTAGCCATGGCAATCAGATAACACAAAGAAATAAAAGGCATCCAGATTAGCAAGGAAGAAGTTAAACTGTCTCTGTTTGCAGATGACATGATACTGTACATAAAAAACCCTAAAGAATCCACTCCAAAATTACTAGATCTAATATCTGAATTCAGCGAAGTTGCGGGATACAAAATTAATACACAGAAATCTGTGGCATTCCTATACACTAATGATGAACTAGCAAAGAGAGAAATCAGGAAAACAATTCCATTCACAGTTGCATCAAAAAGAATAAAATACCTAAGAATAAACCTAACCAAGGAAGTGAAAGAACTATACTCTGAAAACTACAAGATACTCATGAGAGAAATTAAAGAAGATATCAATAAATGGAAACACATCCCATGGTCATGGACAGGAAGAACTAATATTGTCAAAATAGCCATCCTGCCTAAAGCAATCTACAGATTCAATGCAATCCTATCAAAATACCAACAGCATTCTTCAACGAACTAGAGAAAATCGTTCTAAAATTCATATGGAAGCAAAAAAGACCCCCAATAGCCAAAGCAATCCTGAGAAGGAAGGATAAAGCTGGGGGGATTATGCTCCCCAACCTCAAGCTCTACTACAAAGCCACAGTAATCAAGACAATTTGGTACAGGCACAAGAACAGACCCATAGACCAATGGAACAGAGTAGAGAGCCTAGATATAAACCCAGTTAATACATGATAAAGGAGCCATGGACATACACTGGGGAAATGACAACCTCTTCAACAACTGGTGTTGGCAAAACTGGACAGCTACATGCAAGAGAATGAAACCGGATTATTGCTTAATCCCATATACAAAAGTAAACTCAAAATGGATCAAGGACCTGAATGTAAGTCATGAAACCGTAAAACTCTTAGAAGACAACATAGGCAAAAATCTCCTGAATATAAGCATGAGCGACTTCTTCCTGAACGCATCTCCTCGAGCAAGGGAAACAAAAGCAAAAATGAACTCATGGGACTACATCAAACTAAAAAGTTTCTGTACAGCAAAGGACACCATCAACAGAACAAAAAGGCATCCTACAGTATGGGGGAATATATTTGTAAATAACATATCTGACAAGGGGTTAACATCCAAAATATATAAAGAACTTACATGCCCTCAACACCCAAAAAGCAAATAACCAGATTAAAAAATGGGCAGAGGATATGAAGAGACAGTTCTCCAAAGAAGAAATTCAGATGGCCAACAGACACATGAAAAGATGCTCCACATCACTACTCATCAGGGAAATGCAAATTAAAACTGCAATGAGATATCACCTAACACCAGTAAGGATGGCCAGCATCCAAAAGACTAACAACAACAAATGCTGGTGAGGATGCGGAGAAAGGGGAACCCTTCTACACTGCTGGTGGGAATGTAAGCTAGTTCAACCACTGTGGAAAGCTATATGGAGCTTCCTCAAAAAACTAAAAATAGAAATACCATTTGACCCTGGAATTCCACTCCTAGGAATTTACCCAAAGAATACAACTTCTCAGATTCAAAAAGACATGTGCACCCCTGTGTTTATTGCAGCACTTTTTACAAGAGCCAAGATATGGAAGCAACCTAACTGTGCATCAGTAGATGAATGGATAAAGATGTGGTACACAGACACAATGGAATACTATTCAGCCATAAGAAACAAACAAATCCTGCCATTTGCAACAACATGGATGGAGCTGGAGGATATTATGCTCAGTGAAATAAGCCAGGCGGAGAAAGACAAGTGCCAAATGATTTCCCTCATTTGTGGAGTATAACAACGAAGCAAAACTTAAGGAACAAAATAGCAGCAGACTCAGAGACTCCAAGAAGAAACTAGTGATGACCAAAGGGGAGGGGTGTGGGAGGGCGGGTGGGGAGGGTGGGAGAAGGGGATTGAGGGGTATTTTGTTTAGTACACATGGTGTGGGGGATAACAGGGAAAACAGTGTAGCACAGAGAAGGCAAATAGTAAATCTGTGGCATCTTACTATCTGTGGCAAGGACAGTGACTGCATTGGGGTATGGGTGGGACTTGATAATATGGGTAAATGAAGGTAGTAACCACACTGTTTTTTCATGTGAAACCTTCATACGAGTGTATATCAATGATATCTTTTAAAAAATGGCTGGTTCCCATGAAGAGCATTACCAAATAATTATAGGAGGATAATATCAACTCAAAAATTATTTCCAAGAACCAGGGACTGCCACTGAACTCTGAATGAATCTTTAGCCTCTAGGTTTGAGCTAAGCTGGTCTGTTGCTGTTTTGCTCCTAGTAGTCAACTGAATAGGAAACAATTTCCCTTAATTCACTTATAAGGAAACTTGGAAGAGTGGACTACAGCTACTTGGAGGAGGGAAATTAACTGATAGCATCCTAGTGAATGAGCCGGCTAGCCACTCTGGTTAAGTCCCATCAGCAAACCTTAAAGTATATTTTCACATGCACCTCCTAACACTTGCACCAAAACTCATATACCAAAGGGAAAAATATACATATTTTCAAAGATTTGTTTTGCATGTGAAAATGTGACAAGAACACAAATTCATAGGCTATAGCAAAAATAAACAAGAATGAATTAACAAGGTTTCTTTAGACAGCAACCTGACAAACCTTATTACAGGATAAACTAGTTCAAAAGTTCCCTCCATTCCAAACACTCCCTACCTAATTACTGCTTATCAATGCCATTATTCTGAATGGTCAGACAGGAGCAAAAATAAATTCACACAGAATTGTAACATGACCGACCCTCTTTTACTCATTAATATACTTTATTTCACATTTCCATATAACACATGAATGAACTGCTTCACATATGTATCAAACCAGGAAGCACATAGAGAGAAATTAACAAATTAAGAAAAAAGGCACCATGTAAATGGGTGATAAACTGAAATATAATTCCTAAATGCATGTTGAGCTCCTAATGACCAATGAAAGATACAATACAATCATTTCAACTGAATCCCCAAATTGTAACACTTGCAATGCCTGGAAGCTTTTAGATCTAATTTCTTTCTTCCTTCTTTCCACGTGCTGTTTGATTTTCCTTTTGTACAACTCCAACTCTGCAGCAGACGGCAAGGGAAGAATACTGCATTTTTATAACATACTAAATAGAGTAACAAGAAATAAAAGAGAAAAAAGAGGAACTCAAAAGAGTAGCAATAGATATTATTTGTTCTATACAACCTTCCAAGACTGACCAAGCAAGAAACAGAAAAACTAAACAGACCAATCACCAGTGACGAAATCGAATTGGTAATCAAAAAACTACCCAAGAACAAAACCCCTGGGCCTGATGGATTCACCTCTGAATTCTACCAGACATATAGAGAAGAAATAACACCGATTCTCCTTAAAGTTTTCCAAAAAATAGAAGAGGAGGGAATACTTCCAAACTCATTCTATGAAGCCAGCATCACTCTAATACCAAAACCTGGCAAAGACCTCACCAAAAAAGAAAATTACAGACCAATATCCCTGATGAACGTAGATGCAAAAATACTCAACAAAATATTAGCAAACCGAATTCAAAATTACATCAAGAGGATCATACACCATGATCAAGTGGGATTCATCCCAGGGATGCAAGGATGGTACAACATTCGAAAATCCATCAACATCATCCACCACATCAACAAACAGAAGAACAAAAACCACATGATCATCTCCATAGATGCTGAAAAAGCATTTGACAAAATTCAGCATCCATTCCTGATTAAAACTCTCAGCAAAATGGGTATAGATGGCAAGTACCTCAACATCATAAAGGCTATATATGACAAACCCACAGCTAACATCATACTTAACGGCGAGACGCTGAAAGCTTTTCATCTAAGATCAGGAACAAGACAGGGATGCCCACTCTCTCCACTGTTATTCAACATAGTACTGGAGGTCCTAGCCACAGCAATCAGACAAAACAAAGACATACAAGGCATCCAGATTGGTAAAGAAGAAGTCAAATTGTCACTATTTGCAGATGACATGATACTGTACATAAAAAACCCTAAAGATTCCATTCCAAAACTACTAGAACTAATATCTGAATTCAGCAAAGTTGCAGGATACAAAATTAACACACAGAAATCTGTTGCTTTCCTATACACTAATGATGAACTAACAGAAAGAGAAATCAGAAAAACAATTCCATTCACAATTGCATCAAAAAGAATAAAATACCTAGGAATAAACCTAACGAAGGAAGTGAAAGACCTGTACTCTGAAAACTACAAGACACTCCTAAGAGAAATTAAAGAGGACACTAACAAATGGAAATGCATCCCATGCTCTTGGCTAGGAAGAATAAATATTGTCAAAATGGCTATACTACCTAAAGCAATCTACAGATTCAATGCAATCCCTATCAAACTACCAACAGCTTTCTTCAATGAACTGGAACAAATAATTCTAAAATTCATATGGAACCACAAAAGACCCCGAATAGCCAAAGCAATCCTGAGAAGGAGGAATAAAACAGGGGGAATTACACTCCCTGACTTCAAGCTCTACTACAAAGCCACAGTAATCAAGACAATTTGGTATTGGCACAAAAACAGACCCACAGACCAGTGGAACAGAATAGAAAATCCAAACATTAACCCAAACATATACAGTCAATTAATATTTGATAAAAGTGCCTTGGATATACAATGGGGAGATGACAGCCTCTTCAGCAGCTGGTGTTGGAAAAACTGGACAGCTACATGTAAGAGAATGAAACTGGACTACTGTCTAGCCCCATACACAAAGGTAAACTCAAGGTGGATCAAAGACTTGAATGTAAGTCATGAAACCATAAAACTCTTAGAAAAAAAACATAGGCAAAAATCTCTTGGACATAAACATGAGCAACTTCTTCATGAACATATCTTCCCGGGCAAGGGAAAGAAATGCAAAAATGAACAAGTGGGACTATATCAAGCTGAAAAGCTTCTGTACAGCAAAGGACACCATCAGTAGAACAAAAAGACATCCCACAGTATGGGAGAATATATTCATAAAAAATGTATCTGATAAAGGGTTGACATCCAAAATATATAAAGAACTCATGCACCTTAACAAACAGAAAGCAAATAATCCAATTAAGAAATGGGCAGAGGACATGAATAGACACTTCTCCAAAGAAGAAATTCAGATGGCCAACAGGCACATGAAAAGATGCTCCACATCGCTAATCATCAGAGAAATGCAGATTAAAACCACAATGAGATATCACCTCACACCAGTGAGGATGGCCAACATCCAAAACACAAACAACAACAAATGTTGGCGAGGATGTGGAGAAAAGGGAACCCTCCTACACTGCTGGTGGGACTGCAAATTCGTTCAACCATTGTGGAAAGTAGTATGGAGGTTCCTCAAAAAACTCAAAACAGAAATACCATTTGACCCAGGAATCCCACTCCTAGGAATTTACCCTAAGAATGCAGCAGCCCAATTTGAAAAGGACAGATGCACACCTATGTTTATTGCAGCACTATTTACAATAGCCAAGAAATGGAAGCAACCTAAGTGTCCATCAGTAGATGAATGGATAAAGAAGATGTGGCACATATACACAATGGAATATTATTCAGCCATAAGAAGAAAACAAATCCTACCATTTGCAACAACATGGATGGAGCTAGAGGGTATTATGCTCAGTGAAATAAGCCAAGCCGAAAAAGACAAGTATCAAATGATTTCACTCATATGTGGAGTATAAGAACAAAGAAAAAAACTGAAGGAACAAAACAGCAGCAGACTCACAGAACCCAAGAACGGACTAATAGTTACCAAAGGGAAAGGGACTGGGGAAAATGGGCGGGAAGGGAGGGATAAGAGGGAAAAAGGGGCATTACGATTAGCAGATGTAATGTTGGGGGGGCACGGGGAGGGCAGTACAACTCAGAGAAGACAAGTAGTGATTCTATAGCATCTCACTACGCTGATGGACAGTGACTGTAATGGGGTTGGTGGGGGGGACCTGATGAAGGAGTAGTTTAATAATCGTAATATTGCACATGTTAATTGTAAATTAATGATAAAATAAATTATATTAAAAAAAAAGATATTATTTGTTCTACTATCTGACTTTCTGCTTCTCCTTAACAGTACATCCCCGCCTGCCAACCCAACCCTGTACCCTTGGCAATCCTGAATGATTAGAAACATTTGGGGGGGGGGGGGAAGTATCTTAACAAATAACAGCTGTTAAATCCAGGAAGCATTTCTCTTCTAGTCACCCCTCTTCCTGAAGCAGACACACCTCTGAATGGGAGCAGTAAGAAGAGACCCAGAACAAACTGCTTCACCTCCCAAGAGAGTTACTACTTTCACTAGAACATGGTCACTACCACTTGGACAGAGCAGCTCTCTTTCGTTTTGCTGCAAAACAATTAAACTGGGTTTTTCTTTGCTTGTTTTTTTGTTTTTATTTCTTTAAAGAGAGCAAGCAGAAAAGTGTGTTAGCCTGTGTGTGTGTGTGTGTGTGTGTGTGTGTGTGTGTGTGTGTGTATATATATATATATATATATATAAGAAGGGTATCTTTCTCACTCTAAGCTTTCCTCCTTTCCTGGTCCATCAGCCCAAGTAAGTAGCGATGACGCAGACTTCCTTATATAATGGCCTGTGATTTCCTAGACTGCAGGCCTTTCCCTTTGTGTTCTGTACACACTCACACACGCGAGCGCGCGCACATTCTCATTGCTTTGCAGCCCCTGGCATGATGCCAGCACTCAGTCAGCTGGCTGACTCCATTCACAGAGCAGGGTTGGAGCTGACATGGAAAAGGAGGGAGTAGTGAGGGCAAGGGGGAGCTAGAACCATCACTGCTACAGACAAAAGAAATTTAAAAAAAAGAAAAAGAAAACCTTAGCATAACATTCCTCTTACGGCTTCAGCTTGAAGAAAGCTAGAAGTCAGAGACCATTACAGCAAAAGGATGAAGCAGAAAGGTTGAGGATCCAAACCGAAAGGAGCTTTCTTTGTATGACAAACAATCATCCCTCTACAAAATTTTAAAAGCAACAGTATTTATTACTTAATCCTATCAGAAACCTCAGCGTATCACCTTCTACACATAGGAAAAGGCAGTAAAGAACTCAGAAAAATCTTGAGTTTCTGCTTTTAGAAAATGAAAAAAAAAACGGGGGTGGGGGCATTTAAAGTACTTACAGGTACACATTTTTCTGCTCCCTCCTCTAGCTGCCAGGAAAACTGGAGACAGGAAAGAGGGGAAAACAGAAAAAGGAGGAAAACAAGAAATAAGAGATAGATCTAGGTTTTTGTTTTTCGGTTTTCTTTGAGGGGTGGGGTGGGAGGAGGAAGGTTCCCTTTCTCCTTTCTCTTTTAAGAGAAGCTCTTTCAATAGCACAGGAGCAGTCCCAAACATGCCAGCCCCCAGAGACCTGCACAAACCTGGTCTCCAAGCAGGCACTTCACTGCCAATCACATGGCGTACTGTTATATTAAACAAAAGAAACAGGGGGATGCTTACTTTTACCCATGATGCCTAGCGGGGGGGGGGGAGAAAAACCAGTTGTAGCCGGTTTATAACCTCAGGACATAGAATTATCTCTTAATTTTAAAAAGTCATTTGTGGTACAAGTCAGTTAGTCGCCCCATCTCCCCACCCTTACTATCCCCCCTATTATTCTGGCCTAGTGACAAACTTTGCCTTCATTCATGAGAGCTAGTTTCCTCTCAAATCATGATGCTTTAACTATTTAGTTTCCAAAACAAACATCCAAGACAGCATCAATACCAAAACATACCCTAAATTACAAAAAAAAGGACATATTATCAACCAAGCTCTTTTTCTTTATCCTTTATTGCTAGTGCTAGGGAACAGATACCAAAAAGATAGTAGATGTATTCATTAAAGTTTTTTTTTCTTGAAGCTATCCCAGAGGTAGATACATCTGGTTTAACCCTATCACAGCACTCAGGGCAGTTGAATCCACATCTAACACAAATCATAGCACGGTTTTAGAGTAAAGTAGTCATGACAGTATATGCATGCTATATAAAAATGGCTTAGGCCCTTAATAGGCATATTTTACCACAATTTAAAAAACAGTAATAATTTTTTAAATGGCTTAGGTCCTGCCATAGTATGGTTGCAGTATTATTCCATGTTCAGCTAGAACATTCTTTCGTCTTTGAATTCCAACAAACTCCTCACCCACCATGTGCTATTTACCATACACATCCTCTGTCATTCTACAGACAGATCAAGACTAGATGTATCTGAGCCTGGTCTCCTGATTAACTTTCTTTTTTCTGTTTTAGGGCAACTATCTCCAATAATTTTATAAGGAGTTTTCATTTCCCAAAATCACTGATTAGGGGTCAGAAAATGATAGGGAAGAAATCCAAGCAAACCAAAGAAGAGGTAAGGCAGTGGTAATTGTTTTGGGGATCTATTGGATGGGGGAACCTTTCTTCTAGAATCATTGTTTGAGGAAGTATTACTGATAGACAGTAATGAGCAATAACAAGAGGGACAAGGGGTTGAGATTTCCTTACTTTTCAACTGATTATCTCCTGTCAATATACCACCCCAAATACCTGCCTCATTTGGGCCACGGACACTCAAATCATAATTGTACTGACTTCATCAGAATCTCTCACAAAACCCTGTTTTTTTTCCACATATTAAAGCTTCTAGAGTCCAGAGACTACAGAGAAACATAATCTACATCCTACCCAAAGATAATAATTTGTAAATAAAATTTTCCTTAACAATCTGATATGTTTCAATTTTCAGAAAACAAATACTGAGCTAATCTGAAATAGGTATTATCAGGCTTTCAATGATTTACAAAGGAAATTTACTACAAAGGAAAGTAATACATCTGTAGCAAGCTAAGCTCAAATAACTGATGTTGTACCATCTTACTCACAGTAAATTGTATTTATTAGGAGCTCATCAGAGGTCTCCAGATCTAGGTACTGCTATCACTTTAGGAGATAAAGAAAAACACGATGTCTGTGATAAATGGGGCCAAGAAAACAATCCATTTCTTCTTACTCAACCATTTCCACAAGAGACCAAAACTATGAATTTCAAACTGAAGTTTACTAGTTCCATGTTTAATGCGGGTAGGAAGGATTGTATCTTCAGCAATCCTTTCAGCAAAGGATTGTATCTTTTCAGAAAGAAGTATCTTTTAGCAATTATTCAGAGATCATGCCCATTTAAGCTCACTAAAAAATTTGACTATATTAAAACACTGGCCAATTTTACCAGTCTTTAAGATAATATAAAAGGCTTAGATACAATTAAGCTGTTAGTACTGATTACCACTAGCAGTGAGTTATTCTCTAACATTATACAGGCTGATTTACACTGTTTACTACAATATCTCCTTCTGTATACCAAACTGATTAGCAGTCCAGAGGTACCAGAAATGCTCTCAAACCAGCAGGTATTTTTTTAAGCTATTAGTAGGAAAATTAAGAACTATATGGTAGCCAGCGACTCTGCTCTTTTCAGCTATAACCATCCAAAACCAAAGGTACTTATTGTGTGAGCTGAAAACTGTATATTTAAAAATACTTCTTGGTAAATGTCACCCAAATTATGATGCTCTGAAGAATATAAAATTCTTTAAGAAAGAGAAGAACTCTAAGCATTCACTGAACATTTCATGCACTAAATATTTATTCAATCCACAAAACAAACCAGGAAGGTAGGGACCTTTTTCTGTTTTATCGATAAGGAAATTAACTTAATGTAATAAAGAAATTTGAATGAAGTCATGCATTCACCCAACAAGAGTAGATACTGGCTCCAAAGCCCATACTTGTTCCACTACCATGACGACTTGAGTATTTCTTGGCCAAAACTCAAAAGCCCACCCAGTTCTCTATGCTTGCCTTGCCAATCTACACTCTAAGCCACTGAACTGAAGAAATTATATACAACTGAAGTAAAAAATACAAACCGTCTTACATATGATTTCTACCCATAGATTTCATCAAGGACTTCTTTTAGAAGGCTAAAAATACATACAATCTACATATGTACAAAAGAGATCTGATGGATAAATAAGATCTCTGGGAAGGTCAACTTATAAAGGGGAACCACCATGAGGAAAAAGGTCGATTATGTATCAGGACTCAGGAAATAGAATTGAAATAAATTTATAACTAAAAGCTTGAAGGTACTCATGAATAGAATCAAACACTTAAAAAAAGTCAATATCCAAAACAAATTTGCAAAAACTATATAATTACTTATCTTTGCTCTTCATAAATTACATAAGTAACTTGCTAAATTTCTGTGCCAATTTTAACATATATCTTTAGGCTCAGAGAACAAGTAGATAAAAATTAGAGCCACTGCTAAGTTTTAAAATTAAAATCAACTTTCACTTTGTAACCTACACTTAGATTATTTTGTGTAAAATTCACAAGTTATTTATTGGTGCCAAAAAAACCCCACACAACCTAAGTTTAACCAGCAGTTAGTCCTCTCCTGCAAACTCCTTAGCTGTCTGTTTTCAGTGGGTTTAGTCTATTTGGAGAAATCAGCTCATTATGTCTCAAAATTACCATTACAATAACAAATAATCAGATCTTAGAACAGCAGAACCCCATTCATATCAATAAGCTTCAATCTTTTCATTAAGTGTAGAAAAGCTCAACTAGTCAAAAGGAGAAAGTCAATTCTTCGGAGATGGAAGTTTCTCTTCACATATCTAGAATGGTACACCACGCAATCAAGCAGTACTACAAAGAAAACTATTTTACTTTCCCAATGCCTGAGACACAAGTTGGGAATTACTTCCAAAATAACGCACTGATTTAGTCTCTAGAAACAGGTGATTTGTGTTTATTAGCTAAAATTGTATACTTTCTATTAAATTTAATCATTTCAATTTAAAAGTTAATATACATTAAAAATTTTTCTTTTAAATTTAATAATTTCTATTTTAGTGGGGAAAAATCTGTCTTCAATTACTTGGGAGTTATAAATTTAGTGACTGACTGATACTGAAGTGTTCACCACTAACTTGGAGGATGTATTTACTAAAATTTTGGTTAAAGTAAAAAAAAAAAGTACACTGCTTATAAAGCAGAATGTGGACTGGGTCTTACACAGATCCAAGAGGAAATGAGAACAAGACTCTCTGTACTGAGATAGAGTTTAAATTAGGGAGCACTGTTTCTTCTCCAAATAGTATTATTCCTTAATGTGTTCTCTCCTTCTGGGTTTACAGGAAATAAGACTGTTGTAGAAGCAATAAGGACCTCTACTGACTAACATACTGCAAATAAGCATAAGAAATTACTGTCATACACTACTTTCAATGACTTAATCATGAAGGAAATAAAGGGCATAAATTACATCAACTATCTGAGCTCTTATGTGATGCAAGATGTTTCTAGACCAGTCTTTTCTATGAGGGTGGTTTACTCTCCCAAGGTCACTAGGGAATCCCACTGCTTACTCCTACAAAATCACCTAAAGCATTAAATTAGCATTGAAAACCTAAAAAATTATAGTTGTTCTCTTCCAAAAGACAAAGCAACTTTAGTAGGGCCAACAAGGTACCAAAGATAGTCTTGAATCCCCATCTTACTCTCATCCTTTTATCAGCAGCATGTTATTGATTCCCAGTGACCACCTTATTTCTTAATACATGATTGCTATTTTCGTTCTCTCCTAACTGTACTTTCCCTGTATCTTTGTATGGGAAAGTTCTTTTCAGGCAAGTCATAAATGTTCATACTTACCTGACACTAAAACGAGAGAACCTAGATAAATAAAATCAGAAATGAAAGTTACCACTGATATCATAGAAATGCAATGGAATCATGAGACTACTATGAATAACTATATGCCAACAAATTGGAAAACCTAGAAGAAATGGATACATTCCTAGAAACACAAACTTTCCAAGACTGCATCACTAAGAAATAGAAAATCTGGACAGATTACAAGTAATGAAACTGAATCAATAATTTCAAAACTCCCAAAAAAACAGAAGTCCAATACCAGAAAGCTTGATAAGTGAATTCTACCAAAAATTTAATAATGAGTTAGTACCTATCCTGGATCAAAGACCTAAATGTAAGTCATGAAACCATAAAACTCTGAGAAAAAAACATGGGCAAAAATCTCTTGGACACAAATATGAGCAACATTTTCATGAACATATCTCCCCGGGCAAGGGAAACAAAAGCAAAAATGAACAAGTGGGACTATATTAAACTAAAAAGCTTCTGTACAGCAAAGGACACCATCAATAGAACAAAAAGACATCCTACAGTATGGGAGAATATATATTCATAAATGACATATCTGATAAGGGGTTGACATCCAAATTACATAAAGAGCTCACGCACCTCAACAAACAAAAAGCAAATAAGCCAATTAAAAAAAGGGCAGAGGAGCTGAACAGAAACTTCTCCAAAGAAGAAATTCAGATGGCCAACAGGCACATGAAAAGATGCTCCACATCACTAACCATCAGAGAAATGCAAATTAAAACCATAATGAGATATCACCTCACACCAGTTAGGATGGCCACCATCCAAAAGACAAACAACAACAAATGTTGGCGAGGATGTGGAGAAAGGGGAACCCTCCTACACTGCTGGTGGGAATGTAAATTAGTTCAACCATTGTGGAAAGCAGTACGGAGGTTCCTCAAAAAACTCAAAATAGAAATACCATTTGACCCAGGAATCCCACTCCTAGGAATTTATCCTAAGAATGCAGCAGCCTGGTTTGAAAAAGACATATGCACCCCTATGTTTCTTGCAGCACTATTTACAATAGCCAAGAAATGGAAGCAACCTAAGTGTCCATCAGTAGATGAATGGATAAAGATGATGTGGTACATATACACAATGGAATATTACTCAGCCGTAAGAAGAAAACAAATCCTACCATCTGCAACAACATGGATGGAGCTAGAGGGTATTATGCTTAGTGAAATAAGCCAGGCGGAGAAAGACAAGTATCAAATGATTTCACTCATCTGTGGAGTATAAGAACAAAGAAAAAACTGAAGGAACAAAACAGGAGCAGACTCACAGAACCGAAGAATGGACTAACAGTTACCAAAGGAAAAGGAACTGGGGAAGATGGGTGGGAAGGGAGGGATAAGGGGGAAAAGGGGGTATTACGATTAGCACACATAATGTAGTGGCGGGGTGGGGGGGGTGGCATACAGGAAAGGCAGTATAATACCGAGAAGATAAGTAGTGATTCTACAGCATCTTACTACGCTGATGGACAGTGACTGTAATGGGGTATGTGGTGGGGACTTCATAATAGGGGGAGTCTAATAACCATAATATTGCTTATGTAATTGTACATTAATAATAGCAAAATTTAAAAAAAGAGTTAGTACCTATCCTTCTCAAACTGTTCCAAAAAACTGAAGAGGAAGGAATACTTCCAAACTCATTTTATAAAGCCAGCATTACTCTAATACCAGAACTGGACAAAGACAACACAAAAATAGAAAATTACAGGCCAAAACCCTGATGAAAACAGGTGTAAAACTCTTCAACAAAATATTAGAAAACCGAATTCAACAATGCATTAAAAAGATCATACACCACAATCAAGTGGGATTTATTCCAGAAATTTAAGGATAGTTCAATATCTGTAAGCCAATCAACATGATACACATTAACAAACTGAAGGATAAAAATCATATGATTATCCCAACAGATGCAGAAAAAGCAGCTGACAAAATCCAACATTCATTTATGGTAAAATATTCTCAATGGAGTGCATATGGAAGGAGCATAACTCAACATCATAAAGGCTATATGACAACCCACAGCTAATATCATACTAAATGGTGAAAAGCTGAAAGCTTTTCCTCTAAGATCAGGAGCAAGACAAGGATGCCTACTCTCACCACTTTTATTCAATACAGTATTAGAAGTCCTAGCTACAGCAATACAGCAAGAAAAAGAAAGAAAGGCATCCAAATTGGAAAGGAAGAAGTAAACTAAGTCCAGATGAAATGATACTATACATAAGAAAACCCTGAAGATGCCTACAAATAACTATTAGAATAGATGAATAAATGAATTTGACAATAAAAATTCAACTCAAACACCTCAACGTACCAACACCTGTCAACAACTAAGTGCTACAGAGGAATTAGAGAAAAGTCATGTTTTAGTACTCATATTAATGTTTGCCACATCTTTTCTACATATGTGGGGTCTACTACTTTTTGAACTGGTTTTTGTTATTAACCTGTCTCTCCCTCTCTAGCTTTCCAAGGGTAGAGCTCCAAGTCAATGAACAGTTTCACTTAGAGCTTCAGATTTTTCTCTGCAGTAACCTTCTCATCTTTCACTTCTGTTGCATAGACTTCTCTTGTCCTTATCACTCTAAATACTAAAGTCACAAACAATGCCAAACCCCCACAAAAAAATGGCTACCCTCTATAGATGATGTTTCACTCAATCTCTGACTTTAGAGCAGTCTCTGACTTATAACCAGGAAGAAAAAAGAAAAGAGTATCCAAGGTAAAAAAATAAATGATCTCAACTACACAATCAATGACTTCCATAAACTTTTTATCTGTCCTTCACTTTAACAATTGCCACATTGGATTTCTATGCTCAATAGGCTATGCTAGAACTAGATCTAATTATCTATTGATGATTAGAGATAGAGAAATTACTCTGGAATTGAGTCTACTATCCTGACTGGGCAGGTTCAGAATTCACTCAGACTTCTGTGACAATCTTAATAGATTCATGAGGCATTCAGTTACCAGAATTTCAGGACAACCACCTAAGTATCTCCTCATATTACACACACTAATGAGAAAAATGGAGGCCGATATAAAGGAAAAGTTGGGAAGAAGAGAAGTGGTACACATGTGATTGTCCAATTAAAAAAAAACTTTCGAGTCATTAAATTTTATATTTTCAAAGTATTTTCTCTATATTTTCAACATTAAAATTAACTGTAAAGAATGGCAAAATGTTATTTTTAAAATTTGGTGGTGGGTACATGGAAGTTAATTACACTATTTGGTTATATATTTTAAATTATTCAGAAAAAAAGTTATAATTTTGCAACAATTTCTAAAAGACGTATGTACAGTATGCACATATAGCACAACAAAATGTAACACAGTTTCTAAAAGACATATGCACAATGAAGGGAAAGGACAGCGTTCCAAAGCCACCAGTAAAATTCAATAGGAAAACAGGTAACAAGATCATTATAGTTAAAAGAACACCAAGGGAAGTTACCCTAAAGGTTAAAGATCAGAAATCTAGGAAAAAACTAACCAAATACTAATAAATATACTGGTAAGTTAAAGGGGTTTTTCAGGGGCAAAGCAGCATTACTCATCTGGAACTGTCAATACTGCACTACTACATATTTGCCCAATTAACTTGTAAATTAGAACCAGAACTAATGGATGAAATATTCCAATGGGGCGTTCTGAACATTCATCACTCCTGTACAGTAATATATAAAAATAAGAATCTGGACATCAAAATGGGTCCAAGACTTGATGTGTATCTCATCCCGTACACTTACAAAGAACCTTCTTTACTTCAGTAAGAACATATCCATACAGGAGTGGATCAAATGCAATGAAAATTGTACCTAACCACAATCCAAAGGATAGAGCTTGCCTGGTCTGGATTTCACCTGGGGGTTGATTCTGGCAGTCTATGAGCTGAGATTTGCCTATCAGCATTAACAAACACATGGAGCTTACTAAATAGGACAAAAAGTGTCACTTTTCTTCAATTCAGGGACAAAAACCTGAGATTACTGCTAGGATGTAATATACTAGGCAGAGCTTCATCACTTTACCGGGCAATAAATATTTACCATAAGAAGTTTACCCTTAGAGTTCCCTGCAAAGAGATTTTTTGGTGATTTCTTATAAAAGTTTCAAAAGCAGAATACATTTTCGATAATTTAATGTCTCACTTTTTAACCATACTCTCTTCAATAGGCCCTAGCTATCAGAACATGGTACTACTGACCTCTGAGCTAGATAATTCTTCGCTGTGGGGAGCTATTCTGTGCACTTACAGGATGTTTAGCAGCACCTCTGGTCTCTACACACTAGAGGCCAGTAACACCACCACCAACCCGTTTTGAGAACCAAAAATGTCCCCATATACAACAGCCAAATGTCCTCTGGTGGGGCGAAAGCCTCTCGGTTGGGAACCATTATATTAAACCCCACCAACATGATTTCACCCTCGAGGAGGTCTTAACCCAACAATCTTAACAAATACTACCAGAGAAGTCAACAGTGGTTACTTTTGGGGTTGGGGGAGTATACGACTAGGAAGGAGAATAAAAAAGGCTTCTGGGTGGAGATAATCTTTATCTCTATATAGGTAGTCACCTTATAAAACGTTTTCAGTATATATAGTACATCTCAATTTTAAAAATTCACCAAAAAAATACAAAAACTGGTAAGCAGGAGATTGGTAGTAATTCCTTGTCTCAATGCTGCTAGGATTCTATAAGGTTTAAGACATACAGAACAGTCACCTGAGGGACAGGGAGACAAGTCCCTAAATATTTCTTGATAATGCTATGATCTACCCTTGAATTCAAGATAGTTGACACTATTTGGGTCCTTCATTTAGCCATACAGCTACAGTTACCCGTTCCTTTTCACCTATGAAATGCTCTAAGATTGATAACCACATGAGGTCAGGGTCCTGTACCCTGTTCACTGAGACTTCCATACCTTTGACTTTGGAAGTTAAGCTCTTCAAAAACCCTTTTTAACAAGAAAGTATTAAATAGCATTAAAGACGTCTGCATGAGATCGGGCATGAAACATTGGCTCCTGATAACAAGACAAGTTGCCTATCCCCAAGCAAAAACACCAAACAAGAACTGGATTCTCTACTTAAACAAGTAGGGCAGATAAAGGGGATAATCTGAAGCAAAAAGGAAAGTAGGAGGCACGAGAAAACAGAATGGTTTGTGGGACTTTAAGAATAGATAAGAAAAAAGAGAATCTACACACATAAACACAATCAGAAATGAGAAAGGAAAAATCACGACGGACCCCATAGAAATACAAAGAATCATAAGAGAATATTATGAGAATCTATATGCTAACAAGCTGGAAAACATAGAAGAAATGGACAACTTCTTAGAAAATTACAACCTTCCAAGACTGGCCAAGCAAGAAACAGAAAAACTAAACAGACCAATCACCAGTGACGAAATCGAATTGGTAATCAAAAAACTACCCAAGAACAAAAACCCCGGGCCTGATGGATTCATCTCTGAATTCTACCAGACATATAGAGAAGAAATAACACCGATTCTCCTTAAAGTTTTCCAAAAAATAGAAGAGGAGGGAATACTTCCAAACTCATTCTTTGAAGCCAGCATCACTCTAATACCAAAACCTGGCAAAGACCTCACCAAAAAAGAAAATTACAGACCAATATCCCTGATGAACGTAGATGCAAAAATACTCAACAAAATATTAGCAAACCGAATTCAAAAATACATCAAGAGGATCATACACCATGATCAAGTGGGATTCATCCCAGGGATGCAAGGATGGTACAACATTCGAAAATCCATCAACATCATCCACCACATCAACAAACAGAAGAACAAAAACCACATGATCATCTCCATAGATGCTGAAAAAGCATTTGACAAAATTCAGCATCCATTCATGATTAAAACTCTCAACAAAATGGGTATAGACGGCAAGTACCTCAACATCATAAAGGCTATATATGACAAACCCACAGCTAACATCATACTTAACGGCGAGACGCTGAAAGCTTTTCATCTAAGATCGGGAACAAGACAGGGATGCCTACTCTCTCCACTGTTATTCAACATAGTACTGGAGGTCCTAGCCACAGCAATCAGACAAAACAAAGACATACAAGGCATCCAGATTGGTAAAGAAGAAGTCAAATTGTCACTATTTGCAGATGACATGATACTGTACATAAAAAACCCTAAAGACTCCATTCCAAAACTACTAGAACTAATATCTGAATTCAGCAAAGTTGCAGGATACAAAATTAACACACAGAAATCTGTTGCTTTCCTATACACTAATGATGAACTAACAGAAAGAGAAATCAGAAAAACAATTCCATTCACAATTGCATCAAAAAGAATAAAATACCTAGGAATAAACCTAACGAAGGAAGTGAAAGACCTGTACTCTGAAAACTACAAGACACTCCTAAGAGAAATTAAAGAGGACACTAACAAATGGAAATGCATCCCATGCTCTTGGCTAGGAAGAATAAATATTGTCAAAATGGCTATACTACCTAAAGCAATCTACAGATTCAATGCAATCCCTATCAAACTACCAACAGCTTTCTTCAATGAACTGGAACAAATAATTCTAAAATTCATATGGAACCACAAAAGACCCCGAATAGCCAAAGCAATCCTGAGAAGGAGGAATAAAACAGGGGGAATTACACTCCCTGACTTCAAGCTCTACTACAAAGCCACAGTAATCAAGACAATTTGGTATTGGCACAAAAACAGACCCACAGACCAGTGGAACAGAATAGAAAATCCAAACATGAACCCAAACATATACAGTCAATTAATATTTGATAAAGGAGCCTTGGATATACAATGGGGAGATGACAGCCTCCTCAGCAGCTGGTGTTGGAAAAACTGGACAGCTACATGTAAGAGAATGAAACTTGACTACTGTCTAGCCCCATACACAAAGGTAAACTCAAGGTGGATCCAAGACCTGAATGTAAGTCATGAAACCATAAAACTCTTAGAAAAAAACATAGGCAAAAATCTCTTGGACATAAACATGAACAACTTCTTCATGAACATATCTCCCCGGGCAAGGGAAACAAAAGCAAAAATGAACAAGTGGGACTATATCAAGCTGAAAAGCTTCTGTACAGCAAAGGACACCATCAGTAGAACAAAAAGACATCCCACAGTATGGGAGAATATATTCATAAAAAATGTATATGATAAAGGGTTGACATCCAAAATATATAAAGAACTCATGCACCTTAACAAACAGAAAGCAAATAATCCAATTAAGAAATGGGCAGAGGACATGAATAGACACTTCTCCAAAGAAGAAATTCAGATGGCCAACAGGCACATGAAAAGATGCTCCACATCGCTAATCATCAGAGAAATGCAGATTAAAACCACAATGAGATATCACCTCACACCAGTGAGGATGGCCAACATCCAAAACACAAACAGCAACAAATGTTGGCGAGGATGTGGAGAAAAGGGAACCCTCCTACACTGCTGGTGGGACTGCAAATTAGTTCAACCATTGTGGAAAGCAGTATGGAGGTTCCTCAAAAAACTCAAAATAGAAATACCATTTGACCCAGGAATGCCACTCCTAGGAATTTACCCTAAGAATGCAGCAGCCCAATTTGAAAAGGACAGATGCACACCTATGTTTCTTGCAGCACTTATTTACAATAGTCAAGAAATGGAAGCAACCTAAGTGTCCATCAGTAGATGAATGGATAAAGAAGATGTGGTACATATACACAATGGAATATTATTCAACCATAAGAAGAAAACAAATCCTACCATTTGCAACAACATGGATGGAGCTAGAGGGTATTATGCTCAGTGAAATAAGCCAAGCCGAAAAAGACAAGTATCAAATGATTTCACTCATATGTGGAGTATAAGAACAAAGAAAAAATACTGAAGGAACAAAACAGCAGCAGACTCACAGAACCCAAGAACGGACTAATAGTTACCAAAGGGAAAGGGACTGGGGAAAATGGGCGGGAAGGGAGGGATAAGAGGGAAAAAGGGGCATTACGATTAGCAGATGTAATGTTGGGGGGGCACGGGGAGGGCAGTACAACTCAGAGAAGACAAGTAGTGATTCTACAGCATCTCACTACGCTGATGGACAGTGACTGTAATGGGGTTGGTGGGGGGGACCTGATGAAGGGGTAGTTTAATAACCATAATATTGCACGTGTAATTGTAGATTAATGATAATAAAATAAATTATATTAAAAAAAAAGAATAGATAAGAAAATTTTCAGACCAAGAAAGCAATTTTCAAAGTTGGTTGAAATATTAACTAAAAGTTCAGAAGATCTTCAAAAATTCTATTTATACATTCACAAATTTCTGTCTTCAGATTAGACATTTTGTTTCATTGCTTTTTATAACGAAGGCAACTTTTACTAAGATCATTTTTTGAAGGATCTTTTAAAAAGAGAAATTGGTAAAGCAAACATTTCCAGTTAATTAAAAAATACTGTGGCTATGGCTTTGAAAACTAAAACGATACCTCTTAAAACATAATTTATAAGGAAGAAAAGATGAAGAGCACTCAAACCATGTGATTTTGTCTTTTCCACTTCTTCTAATATCATGAGAGCAGAATAATCTTATACAACCTGGGAAGAATGTGAACAAAAGAGTTACCTAAAACAGGGTTACTTAATTTTGGGGGCTAAGTATCTCAGACTACCCAATGGAGTGCTAAGGAAAGTTAAGTACTTCTCACAGTAATACTGATGAGTATTAAAAATAAGTCAGTATTTTTCTACAAATAATCAAAATTACATCATGTTGCTGAGAAGGGGAAGTATCTGCTTAAGAAAAATTTCTTCTGAAGGGACCCAGCACAATGTCCTTTAAAAACACCAACTATATTGGAATGGACTCAAGTCATATCTGCTACTGTATAAGTCAAGTTTCCAAAGCCAAAGACTTGGTCAAAATTTTATACATCTTAAAACTAAAAGAAGGATTTCTGAAAAAGATTCCCTTACTTCAGTGACTTCTTATGTGTGCATATTCAACAATTACATTCCTCTGCAATGATGCTGGTTTACTGAAAACTGTTGGAAATTAAGAAACAATAAGCCACCAAAATACCCATCCCAAAACACACAGCTCTGGGAGGTATTTAAAACTCTCAAATATCCAAGGTTAAATTAGAATCAGGAACTTTAAGCAAGTTAAGGAGTGATTGACAGGGATAAAATGTATTAAATTTAGACTTATTCAACAAGAAGAGACTACTATAGAACATCCATTTTCAAATTTCCATGAAAGTCCGTATTTGGCTGATTTTCCTTTGATTAAAATGTGTTCCTTCAAAAAACATAATCTAGGAAACTACAAGACACTCATGAGAGAAATTAAAGAAGATACCAATAAATGGAAACACATTCCGTGCTCATGGACAGAAAGAATTAATATTGTCAAAATGGCCATCCTGCCTAAAGCAATCTGCAGATTCAGTGCATTCCCTATTAAAATACCTACAGCATTCTTCAATGAACTAGAGCAAATAGTTCTAAAATTCATATGGAACCACAAAAGACCCCCAATAGTCAAAGCAATCCTGAGAAGGAAGAATAAAGGAGGGGGAATTACGCTCCCTGACTTCAAGCTCTACTACAAAGCCACAGTAATCAAGACAATTTGGCACTGGCACAAGAACAGACCCATACACCAATGGAACAGACTAGAGAGCCCAGATATAATCTCAGCATATATGGTCAATTAATATATGATAAAGGAGCCATGGATACACAATGGGGAAATGACAGCCTCTTCAACAGCTGGTGTTGGCAAAACTGGACAGCTACATGTAAGAGGATGAAACTGGATTACTGTCTAACACCATATACAAAAGTAAACTCAAAATGGATCAAAGACCTGAATGTAAATCATTAAACCATAAAACTCTTAGAAAAAAACATAGGCAAAAATCTCTTGGACATAAACATGAGCAACTTCTTCATGAACATATCTACCCGGGCAGGGGAAACAAAAGCAAAAATGAACAAGTGGGACTATATTAAACTAAAAAGCTTCTGTACAGCAAAGGACACCATCAGCAGAACAAAAAGACATCCTACAGTATGGGAGAATATATTCATTAATGACATATCCAATAAGGGGTTGACATCCAAGTTATATAAAGAGCTCACGCACCTCAACAAACAAAAAGCAAGTAACCCTATTAAAAAATGGGTGGAGGACCTGAACAGAAACTTCTCAGAAGAAGAAATTCAGATGGCCTACAGGCACATGAAAAGATGCTCCACATCCCTAATCATCAGAGAAATGCAAATTAAAACCACAATGAGATATCACCTCACACCAGTTAGGATGGCCAACATCCAAAACACAAACAACAACAAATGTTGGCGAGGATGTGGAGAAAGGGGAACCCTTCTACACTGCTGGTGGGAATGCAAATTAGTTCAACCATTGTGGAAAGCAGTATGGAGGTTCCTCAAAAAACTCAAAATAGAAATACATTTGACCCTGGAATTCCACTCCTAGGAATTTATCCTAAGAATGCAGCAGCCTGGTTTGAAAAAGACATATGCACCCCTACACTATTTACAATAGCCAAGAAATGGAAGCAATCTAAATGTCCATCGGTGGATGAATGGATAAAGAAGATGTGGTACATGTACACAATGGAATATTATTCAGTCATAAGAAGAAAACAAATCCTACCATTTGCAACAACATGGATGGAGCTAGAGGGTATTATGCTCAGTGAAATAAGCCAGGCGGAGAAAGACAAGTATCATATGATTTCACTCATCTGTGCAGTATAAGAACAAAGAAAAAACTGAAGGAACAAAACAACAGCTGACTCACACAACCCAAGAATGGGCTACCAGTTACCAAAGGGAAAGGGACTGGGGAAGATGGGTGGGAAGGGAGGGATAAGGGGGGAAAAGGGTAATACGATTAGCACACATAATGTAGCAGGGGTGTGGGGGGGATACGGGGAAGGCAGTATAACACAGAGAAGACAAGTAGTGATTCTATAGCATCTTACTATGCTGATGGACATCTTACTACACTGATGTGACTATAATCTGTAATGGGGTAGGTAGTGGGGACTTGATAATAGGGGGAGTCTCGTAGCCATAATGTTGCTCATGTAATTGTACATTAATAATACATAAATGAATGAATGAATAAATAAATAACTGAAGGAAGAAAACAGCAGCAGGCTCACAGAACCCAAGAATGGACCAACAGTTATGAAAGGGAAAGGGACTGGGGAAGATGGGGGTGAAGGGAGGGATAAGGAGAAAAAAGGGGTATTATGATTAGCACACATAACGTAGCATTGGGGGGGGCATACGGGGAAGGCAGTATAACATAGAAAAGACAAGTAGTGATGCTATAGCATCTTACTATACTGATGGACAGTAACTGTAATGGGGTATGTGGTGGGGACTTGATAAAAGGGGAAGTCTAGTAACCATAATGTTGCTCATGTAATTGTACAGATTTAATAACACCAGAAAAAAAAACCCATAATCTAGGAACAACAACCTCCAACTTATTTTAAGTATCACCAAATAATAGCTCATTTGCCCAGTTATCCCACCATTAATCTAAGACCAGAACTGGCCTTTTTCTTTAAAGGGCCAGATAGTAAATAGTTTAGGCTTTGGGGGCCTTACCTTTGTTGTGACTACTAATTGACAATGGAGCAATATGAAAGCCACAGACGATATGTAAAGGATGTATGTGATTACTTCCAATGAAAGTTTACTCATGGACACCAAAATCTGAATTCTGTGTAATTTTCCTGTATCATAAAATACCCTTCTTTTGATTTTTTCAATCATTTAAAACCATAAAATCTTTGAATGATTTTGAATATTTCTTAGCTCATGGGCTGGACAAAAACAGGCAGCAAGCAAAATCTGGCCTACTAGATCCTGGTTTGCTGAGCCCTGAGCTATACTCTCACTTATTTTAATTAAATATTTCAAATTTACAAAAAAGTATAGAGGATGATAAAACAAACAATTTATTTATCACTTAGCTCAAGAAATAAAACTGGAGCTCTCTGAATATCTATTCCAATCCTATTTCCCTCCCTTTTTCTTCAAAGGTAACTATGACTCTGAATCTAGTGTTTATCACTGTCACACTTTTTTTTAATTTCTTTTACTTTATGTGTGCAAGTATATCTATATAAAAATACATTACTTTGCATATTTAAAAGTTTTTATGGTATTAATTGATACATATGTCCCTATGCAACTCACTTTTTTTCTTAATATTATCTTTGGTATTTATACCAAGTTGATAAACACTAACTAGTTAATTCACCTTAAATGGTATACAGAATGTCAACTATTAGCATATCAGTTTTCTATTTCCTGTTCACTTAATAAATTAATCACATGTTATATGGCAGGCATTGTTTTAGGTGCAAGGGCTGCAACACTGAATAAGGCAAAATTCTTCCCTCTGTGGAGTTAACTCTGATGGACACTAGCACTTTCTCTTTATTGACAGTATTTCTTTCCCAAGTGAAATCTCAAAAGTGGCCCTAACCTAATTTTACCCAAAAAGTGAAGAATGTGAAAGAAAACAAAAGCCATCCATTTAAGTAAATGGAGAGAAATACTTTCCCCTTCATTAAGGTTTTCTAAAGATACTATTTGTTAAGCTAAAAGAGATAAAACTCCAGGAATAAATTTCATCCCAAATATCAGAATCATTAAGCTTTCAACATTTTAGAACTCCCTTCACAGTTGCCTTCATTCAGGCTTACACTATAAACAGATCGGTAGTGATGATAAAACAATTGAAGCTTCCAGTTTCTTTTCCTCTTCATTTCCAAAAGCCAGTGTCAAGCAGTAAGGAAGATAAAGATCAGCAGTGGATCTCAATCTTTTGGTCAATTAAGAGAAGGAAATATCTTAGTAATCCAAAACATAAGAGGACTGATATTAACAGGCCCAGAAGACAAACTTTGCTCCTTCTAAGTATAATGACAGACTTCCTGACCAGAAATTAAGCAAGACACCACCAACAATAAATTAAGAAACAGTCTCCACCGCTCTTTTAATCTCAAAGGAGATGGTAACTTTGAACACATCTCATGCCCTTGAATTAGTCAATTTTCCTGTCACTCCTTAAGGATGTTTATGAAAACTAAGTTTGTTTCATTTTATCCTTAACAGTAGGCCTTGAATATGGGGTGAAAGAAAGAATTAATGAGGGGCTGAGTACCACCAAAGGGTAACCCCTCTATATTGGGCAGGTGAAGGCCTATTATAAGTCCTAAGTTCACAAAATTTAAATCTATTGAATGAAACAAATCACTTTCACCCTAAAAGCAGAGAAATTGGGATGAGGAAAGACAGTAAGTGACCCACTGAGCAGGAAAACTGGTCAGAAAGGATATCTAAGTCATATAAGGCATTTGGCCTTACCCATCTAAACATCCCATTCCCTGAAAACAGTATGACCCTGTTGATGCACAGTGTTTGGCTCTATGCCTCTCTGCCTATTGGGTGTTCAACCAGAGCTCTAGCAAGGAGTTTCCACATGAACAGTCAACTGGGAACTGTACATGCTCCTTACTCCCGAAATTTTGGATTCTAAACAAACTATGATAAAAAGAAATCAATTTATCAAAACTTTTACATTTAGATTGATAAATGAGAGGTCTAAGTGACATTACAAAGTTTTTCTTTTAAAATGCCTACTCCTCTTTCCAACAATTGGCTACAGTCAAACGGCCAATCATCAAAATCTAAAGATATTTGCTTTTAAGAAAGGAAATACTAATGAGTGTTCCCAACAGCACTTGAAGACAGTTCTCATCAGTGTCCAGCCACACTACTTCCCTCAACTTTAGATTTAAGTTGAGTTGTTTTAGAAACTCTCAGAGTCTGGTGTGAATATAAGTAAGTACAAATTTTGGGAGGATAATTTAATAATACCTAACAAAATTTTAAATGTGCATGCCTTTTTGCTCCAGTAATTACATTTCTAGGAATTTTACCTACAGATACACTAAAATGTATAAAGATATAAGTAAGATGTTTCACTGGAACCCTGGTTATGACATCACACACCACACATACACACACACAGAGAACATCCTAAATGTTTCTCAGAGGACACTGATTAAGTAAATTAAAGTATATTCACAGAATGAAACTTTACACAACCACTAAAACAATGACACTTACATGTGTCTCATATATATGTAGACACACACACCACACACAGATAAAAACAATAGAGCATTAAATGCTCAGGAGTTTGAATGTAAGGATCAGACTTTCTGATTCTATATCCTTACTAGATATATGACCTAGGCAAATAGCTTAACTTTGCACCTTAATTTTTTCATTTGTAAAATGGGAATAACAGCATCTATCTTTAGAGTAGTGTGAGAATTAACAAGTTCATTAATGTGAAGAGCCTGGCACACAAAGAAAGTCTAGTAAGTGTTAGTTATTATTAAAAACATATCCAAGGTATTAAACAGATATAGACGAGCAATTATAATGGCTAAAACTATAGTAACAGAAGTTCGGATAGGCACAAATGGAAGAGAGATTTTGAAAGCAGAATTTTCAGAATTTGGCAAGCCTGTCTCACACTTAAGACCCAAATTGTGAAAAGTGCTGAATTAAGCTAGTGTTCCCACTTAAATTTATAAACACATTGTATCTAGTATTATAGTTATTTTAACACATGACTTCTTTCCTCTTGGTGACTATACATCTCCTTGAGGACTGCAGTTGTGTCACTGACATACTCTACACCACCTATGTAGGTGTCTTTTACATAGTAGGTGTACAATATATGTTCTGTGAATATATGAATGGTCAGCCTTTTTCAGTTTCCCACACCAGTGGATTCAAGTGGTTACAAAAGTAAACAAGAGCTCAGGCAGGTTGGACAGGAGAAGAGACCCAAGTTTTAGACCCAAGTTTTCTCTTTATCAACGTGATTAACTGTCATTTTCCCAGGCTGAACCAGTCCAGGATAGAGAAAAACACCTGGAGTCTAAACTCCAGGAATTGGAAAATAACACCGTATCATCAATAAGAGCTTTGGATTTTAACACAATTTGGGATTTGGGACTACAGGTGACATTACAAAATAGACTTCATGAACTAGGTAGTCAGTATTCTTAAGTTTAATAACCTAGTAGTACTCAAATTATGGTTATTCAATGATAAGAGAATAACAGAAATGAAAGTCATTAAAAAGTAAGAGTTACAGGCAATATGAAAGGTAGAGCCATAAACCCAAATATTTTTTCCCAATGACATTCTGATATCCATTAAAAGATTTCACCCTTAAAACCTTCGTTTAAAGAATAAGCAAATTCTCTGTGCACAGATTTTTTAAAAATCTCATATTATTAAATGAAAAAAGCAAATCAGGATGTGGAGAACTATGCTATCTTTTGTGTAAAGAGAAGAAAAACTAAAAAATTCATATTTACTGAAATGATAGAAAAGAAAGGAATAATTGTGTTATCGTTTAAAACTAGGCAGGTGAAAAACTTTCACTGTATATCTTGATTTTTTTTTTAAACTTGAACCAACCTTTTAAAAATAAATAAAATGTTCCAACCATAACAAAATAATTCATTCACAAGAGCAAAGGTATTTGGAGTAACCTTGCCTTTAATATCATAAAGAAAAACACTGTGATCCAAAGAGCTACGTGAAATAAAAACTCTCTAGGACAAGAATCAGCTGTCATACTGTAGTAACAAGATCCCATTCAATTTAGTTTTATATTGTTTGGCCCAATATTAAAAAGTATGCGACCAAAAAACCCAGCCTAAAATTCATATGGCATCTCAAGGGATCCCAAACAGCCAAAACAATCTTGAATAAGAGTAGTCAGACGACTCACACCTCCTCATTTCAAAACTTATTACAAAGCTACAGTAATTGAAACAGTGTAATAATGCCATAAAGACAGACATAGAGAACATTAAGATAGAATAAAGAAGCCCGGAAATAAACCCTATATATGTAAGAAAATGATTTTCAACAAAGATGCCAAGACCATTCAATGGAGAAAGAACTGTCTTTTCAACAAACAGTGCTGGGAAAACTGGATATCCACATGCAAAAGAATCAAGTTGAAGCCTTAACCTTACAGCATATACAAAAACTAACTCAAAACAGATCAAAACTTAAATATGGGAACTAAAACTATAAAACTCTTAGAAGAAAACACAGGAGAAAAGCTTCATGACACTGGATTTGGCAACAATTTCTTGAATATGACACCAAAAACACAGGCAACAAAAGAAAAACTGGATCTCATCAAAATTAAAAACTTTCGTTTATCAAAGGACACTATCAAAGAGTAAAAAGGCAACCCACAAAACGGGATATAATATTTGCAAATCACTTACCTGATAATGGATTAATATACAGAATATATAAAGAACTACCACCCAACAAAAAAAACACACAATTAAAAAATGGCCAAGAACTTGAATAGACATTTCTCCAAAGATAATACAAATGATGAATAAACACATGAAAAGATACTCAACACTGCTAATCACTAGAGAAATGCATGTCAAAACCATAATGAGACACCATTTTATACCAATTAGAATGGCTTTTTAATAGGAAAAAAATTGCAAGCGTTGGTAAAGATGTAGAGAAATTGGAATCCTCACGCACTACTGGTGGGAATGTAAATGATGGTCACTGTAGAAAACAGTATGGCAGTTCCTCAAAAAATTAAACAGATATGCCATATGATCCAGCAATACCAACTGTGGATACATACCTAAAAGAACTGAAAGCAGGGTGCCTCTAACTGGTAGCTATACACTTCATAGCAGCATTATTCACAATAGCCAGAAGGTGGAAACAACCCATATCCAGAAAAAGATAAACAGATAAAATGAGGTAATACATTAAAATGAAATATTATTCAGCCTTAAAAAGGAATGACATTCTGACACATGCTACAGGATGGATGAACCCTGAAGACTTTATGCTAAGTGAAATGAACCAGACACAAAAGGCCAAATACTGTATAATTGTACTTATATGAGGTACCTAGAGCAGCCAAATGCAGAGACAGAAAGTACATTGATGGTTGCCAGGAGCTGAGAAGAGAGATAATGGGCGTTATTTTTTAATAGGTCTAGAGTCTCAATTTGGGAAGATGAAAAAGTCCTGGAGATGGATAGTGGCCATGGTTCCACAACAATGTGAATGTACTTAATGCCACTGAACTATAAACTTAAAAATGGTTACAATGGTAAATTTAAGTTATGATCATTTTACCATAAACCATGTGCTACGTTTACCATTATCTTCTATTAGAATATCTAACATATACCAAATAGTTACTATCTGCCTAGCACAGAGAAGTAAAGTAAAACTACTAGCAAGTAGTGGAGTATAAATTTGAACCCAGGTTCTTACTGCAAAGCTATACTTTTAATCGTTACAGTAATACAGTAACCAAAAATTATTCAGTGTAACCAAAGAAGGAAACCTTTCAAATAATTTAGTGAAAAATACCCACTAATATTAGTACCAATACTGGACTATTTTCTCATTTCCAGACATCAGAATTCAATTTATGCACAACACTGAGAGAGACAGAGAGAGACTGACCTACCAAAGCTTTTTAGAATAATCAGCAAAAGCTAATGTGGAGGACTTCCGGGAAGATGGTGGCGTGAGCAGGGCAGCAGAAATATCCTCCCAAAAACATATATATTTATGAAAATACAACAAATACAACTATTCCTAAAAGAGAGACCAGAAGATACAGGACGATACCCAGCCTGCAACTACACCTGAGAGGACTCGGCACCTCCCGAAGCGGTTAAGACACGGAGCCACGTTCCAGCGGGAGCTGAGCACTCCCCCACCCCAGCGCACCGGCGGGAGGAGAGGATTCAGAGCAGGGAGGGAGTGGAAGCACAGGCCCGCCAAATAACCAGCCCTGGTGATCTGCGCCGGGAGCACTGACACACATCACGTGGTGTATCGGAGATTGGAGAGACAGAGGTGCAGGATCCAAGACAGCAGGTCCACTCAGCCGGCTCCCCGGGACAAAAGAAAAGCGCGCGCCTTTTTAGGGGGTCTTAAGGAGACAGGGACCCAATGGAGGAGCAGGATCATCCAGGCGGCACTCAGCCAAGCAGGCTGGGAGTCCTGGGGAATTTTGGACCCCTTGGACTGTGGCTGGGAAAAGCACTCGCACTGACACTTCCCATAGAAATCAGCAGCCTCCCATTTCTTCGCTCCCCGGCCATACTCACAAAGGGCCCGGCGGACCGGCTGCAGCTGCGGAATAGTGGAGCAGCAGCCCACCTACATCATCCTCACAGAAACTACACCCAGCAGGCGTTTATTTTTTTTCTCTCTTTTCCCTTTTTTCTTTTTTTCTTTTTCTGATTACTTCTATTGCCATGAAAAGACAGAGGAATATGGTACAAACAAAGCTTACCCAGACAACCCCAGAGAGGGAGCCTGAAGGGATGGACATGCACAATCTTCCTGAAAAAGATTTCAGAATAAGTCATAACCATACTGATGGATCTACAGAACAATATGCAAGAGTTAAGGGAGGAAGTGAGGGAAGGGAGAAAGACAATGCAGAGATGAGACAAGCAATCAACGGGCTTAACAGCAGACTGGACGAGATGCAAGAGACTGTTAATGGAATAGATATCAGAGAACAGGAATACAGAGAAGCTGTGGCACAGAGAGATAAAAGGATATCTAGGAATGAAAGAATTTTAAGAGAACTGTGTAACCAATCCATACGGAACAATATTCGCATTATAGGAGTACCAGAGGAAGAAGAGAGAGAAAAAGGGATAGAAAGTGTCTTTGAAGAAATAATTGCTGAAAACTTCCCGAAGCTGGGGAAGGAAATAGTCTCTCAGACCATGGAAGCCTACAGATCTCCCAACACAAAGGACCCAAGGAAGACAACACCAAGACACATAATAATTAAGATGGCAAAGATCAAAGATAAGGACAGAGTATTTAAGGCAGCTAGAGAGAGAAAAAATATCACCAACAAAGGAAAATTCATCACACTATAATCAGACTTGTCACCAGAAAACCTACAGGCCGAAGAGAATGGCATGATATATTTAATGTAATGAAACAGAAGGACCTCGAACCAAGAATATTGTATCCAGCATGATTATCATTTAAATTTGAGGGAGGGATTAAACAATTTCCAGAGAGCTGAGGGAATTTGCCTCTCATAAACCACCTCCTCAGGATATCTTAAAAGGACTGCTCTAGATGGAAGCACTCCTAAGGCTAAAAAGAAGTCATCAGAGAAAATAAAATGATAGCAAAGAAAGCAGACTATCCAAATACTAACTAAAGGCAAAGAATAAAACACCCAGTATATAAAGAATGGAGGAGGAAAAATAAGAAGGGAGACAAATAAAGAATCATCAGACTGTGTTTACAATAACTTAACAAGAAAGTTGAGTTAGACTGTTAGACAGTAGAGAAGGTACCCTTGAACTTTTGGTAACCACGAATCTAAAGCCAGCAATGGCAATAAGTACATACCTATCGATAATCACCCTAAATGTAAATGGACTGAATGCACCAATCGAAAGACACAGAGTAATAGAATGGATAAAAAACCAAGACCCATACATATGCTGCTTACAAGAGACTCACCTCAAGCCCAAAGATATCCCCAGGCTAAAGGTGAGGGATGGAAAAAGATATTTCATGCAAACAACAGGGAGAAAAAAGCAGGTGTTGCAGTACTTGTATCAGACAAAAAAGACTTCAAAACAAAGAAGGTAGCAAGAGATAAAGAAGGACATTACATAATGATAAAGGGGTCAGTCCAACAAGAGGATATAACCATTATAAATATATATGCACCCAACACAGGAGCGCCAGCATATGTGAGACAAATACTAACAGAATTAAAGGAGGAAATAAGACAGCAATGCATTCATCATAGGAGACTTCAACACACCACTCACTCCAGAGGACAGATCAACCAGACAGAAAATAAGTAAAGACACAGAGGCACTGAACAACACACTAGAACAGATGGACCTAACAGACATCTACAGAACTCTACACCCAAAAGCAACAGGATACACATTCTTCTCAAGTGCACATGGAACATTTTCCAGAATAGACCACATACTAGGCCACAAAAAGAACCTCAGTAAAGTCGAAAATATTGAAATTCTACCAACCAACTTCTCAGATCATAAAGGTATTAAACTAGAATTAAATTTTAAAAGAAAACAAAAAGGCTCACAAATACATAGAGACTTAACAACATTCTCCAAAATAATCAATGGGTCAACGACCAAATCAAAACAGAAATCAAAGAATATATGGAGAATAATGACAACAACGACAGAAAGCCACAACTTCTGTGGGATGCAGCAAAGGCAGTTCTAAAAGGAAAGTATATTGCAATCCAGGCCTATTTAAAGAAGGAAGAACAATCCCAAATGAATAGTCTAAAGACACAATTACTGAAATTGGAAAAAGAACAAATGAGGCCCAAAGTCACCAGAAGGAGGGACATAATAAAGATCAGAAAAGAAAAATAAACAAAATAGATAAACCCCTAGCCAGACTTATAAAGAGAAAAAGAGAATCTACACACATAAACACAATCAGAAATGAGAAAGGAAAAATAATGACGGACCCCACAGAAATACAAAGAATTATAAGAGATTTTATGAGAATCTATATGCTAACAAGCTGGAAAACATAGAAGAAATGGACAACTTCTTAGAAAAATACAACCTTCCAAGACTGACCAAGCAAGAAACAGAAAACCTAAACAAACCAATCACCAGCAACGAAATTGAATCGGTAATCAAAAACTACCCAAGAACAAAATCCCGAGACCAGATGGATTCACCTCTGAATTCTACCAAACATACAGAGAAGAAATAACACCCATTCTTCTTAAATAGAAGAGGAGGGAATACTTCCAAACTCATTTTATGAAGCCAGCATCACTCTAATACCAAAACACGGCAAAGACCTCACCAAAAAAGAAAACTACACACAAATATCCCTGATGAATGTAGATGCAAAAATACTCAACAAAATATTAGCAAATCGAATTCAAAATTACATCAAGAGGATCATACACCATGATCAAGTGTGATTCATCTTAGGGATGCAAGGATGGTACAACATTCGAAAATCCATCAACATCATCCACCACATCAACAAACAGAAGAACAAAACCACATGATCATCTCCATAGATGCTGAAAAAGCATTTGACAAAATTCAGCATCCATTCATGATTAAAACTCTCAACAAAATGGGTATAGAGGGCAAGTACCTCAACATCATAAAGGCCATATATGACAAACCCACACTTAACATCATACTTAACAGCGAGAAGCTGAAAGCTTTTCATCTAAGATCGGGAACAACACAGGGATGCCCACTCTCTCCACTGTTATTCAACATAGTACTGGAGGTCCTAGCCACAGCAATCAGACAAAACAAAGACATACAAGGCATCCAGATTGGTAAAGAAGAAGTCAAATTGTCACTATTTGCAGATGACATGATATTGTACAGAAAAAACCCTAAAGACTCCACTCCAAAACTACTAGAACTAATATCTGAATTCAGCAAAGCTGCAGGATACAAAATTAACACACAGAAATCTGTTGCTTTCCTATACACTAACGATGAACTAACAGAAAGAGAAATCAGAAAAACAATTCCATTCACAATTGCATCAAAAAGAATAAAATACCTAGGAATAAACGTAATGAAGGAAGTGAAAGACTTGTACTCTGAAAACTACAACACACTCCTAAGAGAAATTAAAGAGGACACTAATAATGAAATTCATCCCATGTCATTAGCAATAATACAGGTCAAATGGCTATAACAATGTACAACTATAGATTCAATCAGTAATCTCATCAAAAATACCAGAAATGTTTTCTTCAATAACTGAACAATAATTCTCAAATCATGGAACCACACCTCAATAGCCAAAGTAACCTGAGAAGGAGGAATAAAACAGGGGGAATTACACACCCTGACTTCAAGCTCTACTACAAAGCCACAGTAATCAAGACAATTTGGTATTGGCACAAAAACAGACCCACAGACCAGTGGAACAGAATAGAAAATCCAAACATTAAACCCAAACATATATAGTCAATTAATATTTGATAAAAGTGCCTTGGATATACAATGGGGAGATGACAGCCTCTTCAGCAGCTGGTGTTGGAAAAACTGGACAGCTACATGTAAGAGAATGAAAGTGGACTACTGTCTACCCCATACACGAAGGTAAACTCAAGGTGGATCAAAGAGCTGAATGTAAAGTCATGAAACCATAAAACTCTTAGAAAA
>JAVSCE010005575.1:0-57176 GCA_032199065.1 Smutsia gigantea | reverse complement strand
CTGTAGGTCCATCAGCATGGTTATGACTTTTATTCTAAATTCTTTTCAGGGAGGCTGTGCATTTCCATCCCTTCAGACTCCCTCTCTGGGGTTGTCTGGTTGATTTTGGTCTGAACCATATTCCTCTGTCTTTTCATGGCTGTATAATTTGGTCACTGATAGTTGCCACATATGTCAGCTGGGCTCTTTAAGACTTTAAAAAGAGAAGAAAAAAAAAGAGAAAAAAAAGAGAAAAAAGAAAAAAAAGAAAGAAAAAAAGAAAGAAAAGAAAAAAACAAAAACAAAACAAAAAAAAACAAAAAAATGCCCACCGGACGTAGATTCTGTGGGAATGCTCTAGGTGGCGCTATTGCCCCACTATTCCACAGCTGTGACTGTGCCGCTCCGCAGGGCCCTTTAACGCTCTGGCAGGGGTGGGAACGAGTAGGAGGCTGTTGATCTCAGTGAGAAGTGTTAAGTATGGCTACGCTTCCTCCGTCGCCAGCTAAGGCGTCTGAAACTCCCCAGGACTCCCAGCCTGCTGGGCTGAGTGTGCTGGGGCGATCCAGCTCCTCCGCTGGGCTCCTGTCTCTTTAAGACCGCTGAAGAAAGCACGCGCTTTTTTTTTTTTCCTTCCTGGGAGCCGGCTGCAAGCACCCTGGCGCGTTCCCCGCTCAGATCCTGCCCCTCTGTCTCTCCAATCTCCGCTGCACTGCGCAATATGGGTCAGCGCTCCCCGCGCAGATCACCGGGGCTGGCTACTTCACGGGGTGTACTTCCACTCCCTCCCGGCTCTGAATCCTCTCCTCCCGCCGGTGCGCTGGGGTGGGGGAGGGCTCGGGTCCCGCCGGGTCGCGGCTCCGTATCTTACCCGCCTCTTGGGGTGCCGAGTCCTCTCGGGTGTAGCTGCACGCTGTGCGCTTTCCTGTGTATTCTCGTCTCTCTTTTAGGAATAGATGTATTTTCTATGTTTTCGTAGATAAATATAGTGTTGGGAGGAGATTTCTGCCGCCCTGCTCACACCGCCATCTTCCCGGAAGTCCTCCAGTATGCTTTCACTTTCCAAAGGGTACTGATAGCCCTTCTTGATTGGTACCCCTATGTCCTTATTTTATATATTGTTTTACATATATTTTGAGAGGTGAGGGACAGAGCCCTTTGCTTTCCTTCTGCATTGGACGACAGCAAAGGAGGTTGGCGTGGCTGCTAAGTGAGCCACCCTATAGTATTTGCCACTCTAGGGTCGTTGGTCATGCTTGGGGTAATTTTGCTGTTAGCTTTGTCTGATACCTGCTGCTCAGTTTTCTTGTCTTTTTGGACATCCTCCCACATCCTAGTTTTTCTCTGAATACTGCATTTGTCCCTGATTCGGTGTCACTGATGGAAGTTGCATTTCTGCTTTTCATTCTCTCCCTGACTTCAACCTCTGCCTCTGTCTCTGCCTCTCTCTCTGCGGGGGAGGAGGCATGGTGGTGGGTTTCTTAACTCTTTAGACTTTAGTACTGCAGCTGTCATTTGAGTGGTGTCTCAGGTGAGAAGGAACATAAACAGATATTTTTCAATCTGCCACCTAGAAATGGTCATTTTCTTTTAAATACAATTGAAATTCGAGTTTAAGTGTTTTCTCATTCATAAAGAATTCTAATTAGGAGGCATGTAGTTATGAACTGAGGCCCTTCCCTGATAATCTCCTTTCTCTGAAAAAAAAATCTTTCATGGTTGTTAACAACTTTCAAATGCATGTCAGCTTTGCTGAAGAAATGTTAACTGTATTTTTGCTTTCAAGTCTGGAAGGAAAACAACACTGAGATTTAGTCCCTTTGAAAACCTAAGCTTCCTATGAAGTATCCTCTCTTTCAATGGCATAGGTTGCTTTGTTGAATCCCTGCACTACAACTAGACGTTATCAGTGAAAACCAGATTCTTAAGATTGCTTTAAGCTGGAATTTCAATGCTTCTGGAGGTTGATGGCCAGAATGTAAGTTGAGACTGAGTTATCTAAAACAGCTACTTGTTACCTCCTCTACAGATTGATTTGTTCAGTCCTTCATCCACTCAACTTACACCATGTCAGACATAGCTGAGAAGCAGCGAATCAACAAGACATGGCTCATGCCCATAGACACTGATCTAATAATATTTTGGCTGGGTATTTTACATAATTTCTTATTTAATTCTCATTGTAGCTCAGAGATAATGTACAGATATTGCTGTTTGCATCTTATAGTTGAGAAAAATGAGACTCCAGTTAAATAATTCACCCTATATCATTCTCGCTTTCCTAGGATTCAAATCCCCAGATAGAATGTTTACACAAATCTATTGCCTTAACCCAGTCTAAACCAGTTTCCCAAATGCCTAACTCTACAAAGTTTGGAGAAAAATTGCAAAATAATAATACCAAAGTCACTCCCAGCAAAAACTATCAAAAGGTCTTTTTGCAGTTCTTTCTGCTTCAGGATATGTCCCATGGAGATAAATATTCAAAATATGTCTTCAGAGTCATTTGAAAGCATTCTTGATATGGTCATGTCCCAATTTGATATTCACACAGATTCGTTTGTTTGTTTTACATTTTTAATTTTTAAAAAATTAAGAAACACCTTTTTATTGTTCCCAAGTCAAACTATAAAACAAGAGGTATTCATAGAGGTCAAGTTTCCATCCCTGTCCTCTCCCTTCTCTTTCCTCCCTTCCTATAGATTTAATATTTATTTTGGTTTGGTTTTTCCTTTCATATTTTTCCAGATTTTTGCTATTGGAAATAGTGCTTCAATGGACATAGGCTAAGATTTTTTTAAAATTAAGGTATCATTGATATACACTCTTATGGAGGTTTCACAAGAAAAATAATGTGGTTATTACATTCACCCTTATTATCAAGTCCCCCCCATACCCCATTGCAGTCACTGTCCATCAGTGTAGTAAGATGCCACAGGGTCCCTATTTGTCTTCTCTGAGCTACGTTGTCTTCTCCGTGACCCCACACACACCATGTGCACCAATCATGATACCCCACAATCCCCTTCTCCCTCCTCCCCACCCACCCTCCCCTCCTCCCCTTTGGTAACTGCTAGTCCCTTCTTGAAGTCTGTGAGTCTGCTTCTATTTTGTTCCTTCAGTTTTGCTTTGTTGTTATACTCCACAAATGAGGAAAATCATTTGGTATTTGTCTTTCTCTGCCTGATTTATTTCACTGAGCATAATACCCTATAGCTCCATCCATGTTGTTGTAAATGGTAGGATTTATTTCTTTTTTATGGCTGAATAGTATTCCATACCATTGTGTATATGTACCACATCTTCTTTATCCATTCATCTACTGATGGACACAGGTTGCTTCCATATCTTGGCTATTGAAAATAGTACTGTGATAAACATAGGGATGTATATGTCTCTTTGAATCCAAGAAGTTGTTTTCTTTGGGTAAATTCCTAGGAGTGGAATTCCTGGGTCAAATGGTATTTCTATTTTTAGTTTTTTGAGAAACCTCCATATTGTTTTCCATAATGGTTGAACTAGTTTAGATTCCCACCAGCAGAGGCTAAGATTTTTAAACACATCAGTTTATTGGAAAATAGAATGGTGAAGATCAAATACAGTGGCTGCCTAAATTTTTTACCCATCCACTCAGCCATATGCTATAGTTTGCTCATGGAAAATATGCAAACAAATGGATACATATTGAAAATACAGGTTGTTGAGTGAGAAAAGTAGATTGCAGAAGCACATACAGGGAGAAATTACTATAATCCTCAATGCAGTACTATGCATCAGATATATATCTTATACAGGTATATCATATATCTGTATCTATCTATCTATCTATCTATCTATCTATCTATAAAAGATACTTTAAAGGATATGCATTAAACACATAAAATCAAAACAGAGTGGAATAAATAAAGACAAGAAAAGACTGGAATTGAGAATAATGATAAAAATGGACTTAAAGAATATATTCATTTTTTTGGCATCATAAAAATAATAAGAGCCTGGAACCATAGTCAGAAATTCCACGTTCTTATCATCAGAGTGATGAGGGTAGAGGGATATTCATGTCTGAAAGGTACAAATGAGGATTCTGTTGATTTGTTGAGTGACTCTTCAAAGTCAGTAGTGCATTTATGATGTAATTATAAGTTACAAAAAAAAATCCACCTCAGTAGAACTACACATATACCATTAATGCTCTGTATTAACATCTTATGCATTCATGGTGGGAACGGTGGAGTTGTGGATGATTTTTAATGCCCTCTCCCCCAAGTTTCTGTTAATGCAATGATTGAACAAAAACATTTTCAAAGTCAGTGAAGGTGGCCATCCTTTTTTTCTGAGAGTCACCAAAACTAAAAGATAATAAATATAAGTACAAACATATCCATATACACGAACAAAGAAATAAAACAGAAGTCTAATAAAAATTAACCCAAATATGACCAAAAATCAAATCAAATAATAGAGGGAGAGCTAATGAGAAGGAGTTTCTCTCCCAGAACCCAAAAATATTCTGAACTTATGTTTACTGTATATTATAGAAGGGAGAGTAAAGAAAGAAAAAGTTTTACAGAATGAATGGATTATGGACAAACAGTCGGATATTTAAAGAAATTAGATAAAAATAAAGGAGACAATTTCTAAATCCAAGATGAAATTATAATATTTAGAACCTATTACATCCACATATCATTCTAAAGACTCACATGTTTAAAATCAGTTAATATTGATCTGAGGTTTTTCTTTGAATGTAATGTCTCCCCTCCAGCATTACTGAGGTATAATTGGTATATGAAAATACTGCATGTAATGAATCCATATAATTTGGTGAGTTTGCACAAATGTTTACATTCATGTTACCATCACCATAATCCAGGTTATCAACATATCTGTCACCTCCAAAAGTTTTTGTGCCCCTCTCCTCTTTAAATGGAAATACACAACATGAGATGTACTCTTCACAACTTTTTAAGTGCACAATACTTTGTTATTAACTGTAGGCACTATGCTGAGTAGAGCATCATTGAAAATGACTCATCTTGAATAAATGTAACTTTATACCATTCTTAGGAGGTCTTAATCTGGTTTTGGAATCAGTGTAATCCTGGATTAATAAAATGAGTTTGAAAATGTTCCCTCCTCTTCTCTGATGGGGAAGATTCTGTGTAAAAGAGGTATTATTTCTTACCTACATGATTGTGATGGTGTAGGTGTGTTTATTGTTGCGTTTATACTGCTGAGATTTTCCAAGATTCTTAGAATTGTGGCTTTTGTCTTTCATTAATTTTGGAAAATTATTGGCCATTCTATTTTCAAATATTTCTTTGGTTCAATTCTCTATCCCATCCCCTTTTGGAACTATAATTATAAATGTTAGATTCTCCAACATTGTTCACAGATCTTTGATCCTCTATTTTATTCACATTTTTTTTGTTTTTGTTTTTGAGTTTGGATTTTCTCTGTTGACATCTTCAAGTTCCCTGACGATTTCCCTTGTTTTGTCCAGTCTGCTGGTGAGCCCATCTAAGGAATTCTTTATCCCTAATATCATGTTTTTCATTTTTAGCATTACATTTGACTTTTTGTCATAGTTTCTGTCTGAAATTCCTCGTTTGTTCATGCCTGCTTCCCATTCTTTTTTACTATACATGCTTCAACATTTTTATTGTAGGTTTTCAAATTCCTTGTGTAATAGAGCTAAAATATAGTTCAGTACTGAGTCTGGTTGTCTTGATGGCTTTATTGCTAAACAGTGGTGTGTGTGTGTGTGTGTGTGTGTGTGTGTGTGTATCTATGTCTCATAATATTTGGATGATGTCAGCCATAGAGTTTGTCTCCTTCCTTGTCCATCTGGTGGGAGAGAGCTGGAGAGTGGGCATGGACTCCCTTTAAGGCTGGGACTGCCAGGGATTCTCACCTGTCCACTAGCTTGCAGCCTTTAAGGATTTATTAAAATTTCAATTCTTTTCTTCTTACCTGCTTTTACGTGTGCCCCTCCTGCTCTCTGTCCTTGGGGAAAATCTCCTGTGGCCCACGTCCCCTTGGAAGCCTTCGTGCCCTTTGTCGTTCAGTCCGTCTGGTGCTGTGAGACGGCAGCTGTCAGATGGGCTAACAAAACGATTTAGGCTCTGTGGATTATCAGCTTTTTCTTGTTGTTAGAGCAGGAATGACATTTTCATGGAATTTTCTGTATCGTAAGTGGACCCATATAGGATTTTAACCAAAAATTCGTATTTATTTTTGGGAGGATGAGTGGTGAAGAAGAATATGAGTCAGCTAAAATGCTCCTCTGCTAAGTAAACGACTATGAATAATGCTAAAAAATAGATGACTCAAGAGAAAAATGGAGGTAAAAATGAAAAGAATGTTAAAAGAACTGAAAGTGGTCTCCTCTGAGAAGTAAGGCGGCAGGAGAGAACTATTTGGATGGGGGCTAAAAAGGAGGACAAACAAGAAACTTACTTCTTATTTTAAGCCTTTTGTCATTATTTGCCTTTAAAATTTTTTGTAACATGCTGTTTTTTTCAGAATTTTAAAAAATGTTAAATTGTTCTTTTACAGCTGATGAAACTAATTTTTTGTTAATAAGAAGGAATTTTGTTGCTTTCATTAAAAAATATGGTCAGTGTAAAATATTCAGGGGATATAGAAATATCCAAATACAAAACACACACAAAAAAGAACTAAAAAGAAAACCCCAAAAATATCCATTACTCAGAAACAAATATGGTCAACATCAGGTAATAATCCTTCGAGCAATGTCTCCACACAATTAAAATTAGGCAAATAAATTCTCAAAAAGATTGAGAAATTGTATATATGTATATATATAAAAAAAGTTTTCCTTTTCTTTAAAACAATATGCATAGTCTTCCCCTTTTTTAGTAGTAATCATTTTATTTTATTCTTTACTATTATATTTTATTGAAGTGTAGTTGATATACAATATTATATTGCTTTCAAGCATACAACATAGTGATTGGACAGTTAGCTACATTATTAAATGTTCACCCCAACCAGTGTAGTTACTATCTGTCAAGATAGAAAGATGTTACAGAATTATTGATTATGTTCTCTATGCTGTACTTTTATCCCCATGACTAACTTATATTGTGATTGACATTTTGTGCCTCTTTATCCCCTACACCTGTTTCACCCACCTGCCCCATGGTAACCACCAGTCCCTTCTCAGTGTCTATGGATCTATTTTGTTCATTTGTTATCTTTCATTTTGTTTTGTTTTAGATTCCACATGTAAGTGAAATCACATGGTATTTGTCTTTCTCTGCCTCACTCATTTTACTTAGCCTAATACCCTCTAGGTCCATCCATGTTGTTGCAAATGGCGAGATTTCTTTTTTTCTATGGCTGATAATATTCCCTTGTATATATGTATCACATCTTCTTTATTCATTCATCTACTGACACTTTGGTTGCTTCTGGTAGTAATCATTTTTTAATTTATTTTTATTGAAGTATAATTGACATAATACTGCAATAGTTTCAGGTGTACCACATAGTGATTCTATGTTTACATACATTACAAAATGCTACCATGATAACTCTAGTGTTACCACCTGTCACCAAACCAAGTTATTACAATATCATCGAC
The DNA here is from genome assembly GCA_032199065.1 of Smutsia gigantea. NCBI lineage: Eukaryota > Metazoa > Chordata > Mammalia > Pholidota > Manidae > Smutsia > Smutsia gigantea. The sequence continues at coordinate 49,588 of JAVSCE010005575.1, read as the reverse complement.
TATATTCCCATGTTGTAAATAGTTTTCCTTTCTTTAAGACTACATATATATTTTTTAAATATATATTTAAGAAATAATAAATATGCTAATTTCCTTACTTACCTCAGAGTTGCTTATTAGATAGAAATTACAATCACAACCAAGAGATTATACATTTTTTTTCCAGAAATACAGAGATAATTTAGGACAGGGTTAGAACTAGAACAGATTTTCTGACCCTCAGTTCTGTTCTTTCCAACTTTCTAGGTTGTTTATTGTGCAAGTTCTGGACATTATTTGCTTTTTGAAAGCTTAGGATTTTCAATAGACTATTACCAGATTTCTGGTAATTTCATGAACCATATCTGGCTTTGTCACCTAATTAACCTTTAAACAACATTTGATAATTTCAAGTAGGAGAAAAATGTTAATGCAGACAAGGATCAGGAATGATTTGCCTTTAAAGGTCACACTATTGTGAGTCCCAAATATGTGAACACCTAGATTTTTAAAGTAATTGGGCTAATAATGATCCCAAACATGCTAGATTCAGATTAACATTTACTTAAGAATTTTTATCAGTGACTTTGATAAATGAGGATGTCTACAGATTTTTCCAGTTAGTGACTATTTACTGGGAAGAAAATATTTCAAAGACATGAAAATTTAAAATATCATTTAAAAAATCTGTAGAGGTACCAATTTAGGCATTCTGCCCATGAAAGATTCTAATCATCTGCCACAGTTTATATAAATTCATGTGTATTTTCCAAGAGAATAAAATTTCTTTTACTTTTTTAAAGCTTTTTATCATAATGTATTTATCGTCAATAATAGACTTCTACCTCATCTTCAGTTTGAAAGGCTTAGCTGTGTCAGAAACTGATGTTCGTGACTACAGCATGAATGAAGTGTGGATTACAAATTTATTGTTCATTATTATGTCAAAGTACTCTTCTTGTATGCTATCATTCATTGACAAATTGAGAAAGAAATGCCCTCTGATATTTTTATTACACATATTGATATGTTTCATGCTATCAAAACCATCGCCCATTATTCCAAAGAAAAATTATAACATCATGTATAATTGGAAATGTTCTTGCTGTCCCTCTACATATTATATCTTGACTAAGCATTTCAAGAACAGCGTCAGATTACGGTGGTCCCATCCCAGCCATTTGTGAGTCAAAGTGACATCAATTCAAATTTTAAGTAGTATAAGGAAGTCCCACAAATTTATATTATTTTCCTACTACTTCAGTGCTCTTTTCTTAACTCCGAATTAATTTCTTATGAAGTTTTTAATTCTCTGGCTCCCCCTCATTTGCTGGTGCCCTGTTGCATGACCTAGCACAAGGATGTCAATACTATCTTTGGGGGTTTGGAGAGTTGGTCATTTTATATGGAGGTGGTCAGCTGTAGATGGGGTGACCAACTGCTCCTGGTTTGCCCAAGACTGTCTCAGTTTTACAACTGAAAGTCCCGGATCATGGGAACCTTGTTTTGGCAAACTGGGACCTGTAGCCACCCAAGTTTGAAGTGGTACCTCATTTTTATGTGGCATATCTAGCAAACTTAGCAAAATTAAAAGAGAATTTTTGTTATGGTTGTGCTTTGTTAAGACTCACTTTGCTCATATACTCAGCTACTTTGTGAATGAATGGATTTTCCTCAAAACATTATCTTTCCTATCCATGGACCAAAGATTATGAATCCTTATGCTATTGTATAATGGTTCATTCCCTGTTGATCTATGAACACCTCACTTCAGGGTATTTATCTGTCATTTATTCACTGAGATGAATGATGTTCAGGTTTCCTTAGGAATATAGGAAATATAGGGCTGTATAAATATACAGCACCACAATAAAACTTTATCTCTATTCCCATTTCATAAATTATAGCTACATTCAATCAAACAACTGCTTTAGAAGTCTGTAATTTTGCATTTTGATTAAAATGTCTTACTTTTAATGATTTTCTAAAGCTTTAATATTAACACTAGTTTTTTCTGTAGCACCATAGTGCTATTTAAAATTTTTACCCATAATTACCAGAATACATTAAGGTAAAACTTATATTCTTGGCAAATATCGTTCTATTGTATGATTAATGTTACAGGTATTTTTGTCTACTGTCTTCCCTGCTTATTTTAGTTAAACCAATACTTCTAATTTACTTAATTACACATCACATAATCATGATTTGTTCTTAAATTAAGCTTTCCTTTAAATGCTAGCATAAATTATTGACACATCTATAAAGACCTGAGCACACATAAAAAGTAGAAAAGAGATAGAAAGTCTTACAATGACAATTAATGATTTTTGATGGTACTCATTGCACTGAGCTCTCAGAAATATTATCAGAGGTCTCTGCAAACTCCTATCCTTCCTAGTCTGTCCTTTTCCTCATATTTCCTTCCTATTTTTTTTAAGTAGGTAGTGTGATTCTCAAATCCCTATTCAATTGCACATCCATGTTCTTCTTGATTCATAGGAAATAGCCTTAAACCTTAGCAGAGTGATTTAGTTCAGGACTATTGGTAACTGCCATATTACCTCTATGACGAATGTCCTTCCTCCCTCCCTCCCTCCTTCCCTTCCTTCCTTCCTTCCTTCCTCTCTTCCTCCCTCCCTCCCTTCCTTCCTTCCCTTTCTTCCTTCTTTTTTTCTCTTTAGCAACTATTTACTAAATATATACTTGTTGGCAAGCCCCTGTTACACAGTGTTCTGTTTTCTCTCTTATCACAGACATGTTCCTTAATCTTTCTCTGTGATATGCAAATTTCTCCAGTTCTGTTACTGAGGATTCCTTTATTTAGATTCTCATGATTCCTGCTCTGTCATAATCACATAGTTGTGTTGACATTATGGAGAATTCAAGTTCACTTATCTGTTCTCTTGTTTCTTATTTACTTCTTTGACTTTCCCCCCATGAGAATGTCCCACACTTTACATCCCTCTATTTGAGTGTCCAGCCTGCTTTGTTTCCTGCACACCCTTGCTGAGGACATTGCTTCCCACTTTACAGAGAAAGTAGACACTCTCAGGCACTTGAATATCAGCCTCTTCGGAGAAATCGGCTCATACAGCGTCATTGCTTCCTACTCATTGCGAATCAGCAACAACCATCACACGGAGTCACCTGCCCTGTTTCTCACATCTGTCTGATCAGGACTTGCATAGTTTATTTTTGGACCCCTGGGGTCCCATCGCTGTACTCAGGATGTTTTAAGTTGTCCGTAATTCCAGGTAATAAAGGAGTGACTAATACTAAACAGTGTTAGTGAGTTCCAGACATGAAAAATCAATAGTGAAATTGAAGATAGAAATTATTTTGACCTCCAAACAGGTAAATTAAAGAAGCAGTTCTTGAATAGGGTGTTGTAGGTCCTTAAATTTGGTTATTTTTGATATTTAGATCATAATTCCACAAACAATATTCTGTACACATACATCCTGACTGCAAGTAAATGTGTGATTTCTGTGCTTTCAAACCAATTACACTGAAGTCGAGGGCATTGTTTTAGTTTTTAAAGAACTAAAATAAACCCCAATTGTGATTTAAAAAAATGTGGGCTTGAGATACCTTCAAATATGATTGATGATTTCAATTTATATACATATTGCTATGAAATCACACAGAATATAAATTTAAATTAGTTACATTAAGTTACTTAACAATTGTATGCATACAATAAGTTTTTTTTAATTGCAACATCTTTCCTATGTTGAGAAGGAAGGGGAGTAAGTGATGATAATAAGTTGTTAAGATGCCTTTGAAATTTATTTAAATGATATTGGTGAACCAGAAAGTTTCTGTATTATTCCCATTCATTTCAAGATGAAAATAGTTTAGCTAAATTATTATTTAAATAATGTGTTCATAGAAAAATAATATGCATTCATAAACAAGTCCAATAATTTAGAAAAGTATGAAAAAGAAAATAAATGATCTGCAATATGACCATCCAGTGATGCCCATTATTACTATATAGTCTTTCTGATATTTTTCTACACACACTGTATTTTATAAAGGTGGACTCATACCATGTCTGGTATTTTATAATTTCATTTTTTATTTAACAATATGCTGTGAACAGATTTCCACAGTAAGTGTAATTCTACATCATAACTTTTAATGATTCCAAAGCATTCCACTGATGGAAGTACAAAAATTTATTCATCCAATTTCTTATGATTGGACCATTGAGTTTTAAAAATTATACACTAATATTAAAATGCCATGTAAAATATCAAATGCATTAATCTTTTTACATGTTTGATGATTGCATTAGGGTAAATATCTAGGAAAATTGCTAATTCAGAAGGAATATACTTATCTAAGGATATCTATTTCATTTATATCTATATCATCTATGTCTATATCTATTTATATCTGTGTGTGTGTGTGTGTGTGTGTGTGAAGCCAAGCATGGTGATTCCATCCTGCTAATTGGTCAGAGAAAGGCATCTTATTTTATTTTTGGCAAATAATCTTAAAGGAAGACTGCTGTGATATCTTAGAATTATTTCTTCACTATGAAAACTATTCATGAAGTAACACTTTTCTTTGTCTCTGTTAAGGATTGATATCTGAAGCTATAGCAGCTTTAGGGTCACAAGGAACCCAGCCAAGGAGAGGCACACTTTTCTGAAAATGGCACAGAGATAAAAAATGGAAGGAAACTGACTTCTTGATTATGTCAGTGAGTCAGTGAATCAATTCAACCTTGGACTACTTTACCTCCATAATTTTGTTATTTATTTAATAAATATAATTTAGTCTAAGGCAGTGGTCCTCAAAGTGTGAGAACCTGAGGGAACCCTGAGACCTTTTTAGAAAGTTCATGAATTCGATACTATTTCAATAATAATACTGAGATGTTATTTGTCCTTTTCATTGTCCTTTCTTCAGAGCATAGAGTGAAGTTTTCCAGGGGCTACATGATGATAATATGGCAATAAGCTAAACACAGAGGCAGATATGAGAATCTAGCTGTCTTTTATTAAGCCAAACATTAATAGATTTGTAGCGATTTAAGATGATACCATTCTCACTAAATTTTGGGGGAACATATTATTTTTAAAAATTATACCAGCATGTGATGGGTTTAGTTTAAAAAGTGTAAATAAACATATTTTTAAATTTCTCATGTTTATTTCTGTTATAGTGAATATTGATAGATATAATCAATCAAACAAAAGCTCTTTAGAATCATCAATACTTCCTGAAATCAAACTTGCTGAGAACCACTGGTCAGAACCAATCTTGTTTCCTTATCTTCTAGCTGTGAATCAAGCTTCTCCATGACATTCCTCTTTCTTGTTGACTTCCTTATATACAAGCCATCTCTAATAAACTCTGCCTGCTTTCTATTTTTCAAGTTCAGTGTCATTTCTATAACACTGAAACTCAAGAACTGTTTTTTTGGAGTCCTGGAATGCGAGAAGGAGCTCAAAGGGGGTGGGACAAATCACTCTAACAGAGAAATTCCTGAGGGGTCCAAGGTCTGTCCAGTCCTCTGCGTGGCACAGCTCCAGGGAATAAGGAAACTCTTTAGAGCACAACTCCACAGAGCCCTTGGAGCACCTTCTAAATAGGCTGCAGTGTGAATAATGTGAAAAACACCTCCTGGACTTGTGCATAGCACACCGTAGCCCTGGGAGCCGGCTGCAGGTCCAGCTATCCATGTCGTTTAGAAAACTCTCCTCCTTGGTGTTAGTCTTGGTCTCCTTCTTTTCCATCTCCTCCTCCTCCTTCCCCTTCTTCTTCTCTTGTTTTTGTTTCTGCTTCTCCTTCTTGTCATAACCTTCTGAGTCAGTGGAAAGAAGATGAAGTGTATACAAAACTGCATGTTTGATCATATGTTCTCAAACTATCTTTGTTTCAGAAAAAGCTGGAGTATTTCATGCTCCCACCTTTACCTGTTTTCCAAACAATGTTGATTACTCTAGATTTATGAAGTATTATGTTTGTTGGTTTAGTTTTCATTATTATCAAAAAAGGGTTTTTTTGGGGGGGGCAGTCTACTTCTTTGCTTTCCTTTTAGGTTTTTGGTGACATGATGAGAGGGCTTTCATTGGAGGTAATAACAAGTCCAGTTTTGAAAAGAGAACATTACTTCAAAAACATACATAAGGAATGATGTATGAATAGACACTGTGAGTGGTAGTAAAAGAAGGAACATTTACCAAAAACTTACTATAGTCCAGGCATTATGTTAAACTCTATTGAATTCACTGAATCACCTCTACAACCCTAAGACATTAGTACTTAAAATTATATCTATTTTATCACTGAAGATATTTAGGCATAAGTCTTCCTTAAGGTCATTCAGCAAGTAGGTAGTGGGACTGAGGTTCAAATTGTCCAGCATCCAAGTTTATAATCATAATATTCTTCTTCTTCCTCACTTAAGTTTTAATGTCTGTAAGCCCCAGTGTTAGAGTAGATAGATAGCCAGACAGGTGCACAGAGGTGGAGGGGACTTTGACCAATTGTTTGCTTATATTCTACACATTCAGTGTAAGCTGCTCTCCTGGGATGTGTGGAGCAAGGGTACAGATAACAAGCTGGCCAAAACTGGAAGATAAGCTGACCCAAACTTCACCCCAAAATTCATTATACACCCATTAATATAGTAAAAATCACACCTCTCCTCACCATGACAGTTACCTTGAGAACCAAATATAGTCCAAAACTGGTCCACCTGATGTAAGGGCGGAGCAAACCCAAACTCTAAGAAGACCCCACTTGTTCCCTTTGAAACTCACTTAGTGAATGTTCATTTTCCCATTCATAAAAAGGCTCACTGTTGTTTCCTCAAGGCAACCCCTTTGGTCTGTCTGTGTCTTGTACTCTTGCTTTCGTTTAAACTCTTATTCTTTAAATAAATTCCTGAAGCTCAACAGCTTTTTGTATCCATTCTTGAATTCTTTCTTGTGCTGAGACCAAGAACTTGTCTCTGGTAACACCATCACTCTGGCAATTTTGAAGTCAGATTGGTTTGCCTAGGAAGTAATTCTTTTAAAATCATGTAAACTTATTCCTATATTCATTTACGGAAAAATAAAATGAAACCATGCAGGAAATATTAGTATTTTGTTGATGATACACCTCATAAGTGGAGCAAACTTTATTTTTTTCCTTTGAAATTCACACACAAAAATGTCACCTTTAACCTTGAAATGACTTGTCTTGTCTGAGGGTTTCAGGCCCAGGCAAGTTCACTCTGGATTTGGTGAGACCAAATAATGACAACAGAATGTTGAGGGTAAAAGGGGCTCATACCAAGATTTATTCTCATGGCAGTAGGTCCAGCTCTAGAAATCCCATCCACCTCTACCTCTGCCTATGCTCAGCCTTGGCTCCAGGCTCTGCCCTTGCCTTCAGCTTCTGCTGAAGGCTGCTCTCTTGCTCTCTCCTCTAGGCTCTGCTCTTAGCATGGGGTGGGGTGTCTTTTTATAGCAATATCGGCAGTAATGACTTATTGCCAACAGGTATGCAAATATGTGCCTACTCAGTAGGCTAAGTACCATATCATGCCAGGTACACAATGGGAGAGATTAGGATCAGGTGAGAATCGTGGCCATGGAACTTTCATTTCCCTCATATGACCTCTGTAGTATCACCCTACCAAGACCATTTTACTTTCTTGGAAAAGTGTTTATTGTTGAATGGTATTTACTGTTGATGTCAGTATTGGGACTGTTCAGACTTACTTTCCTAACACCCACCTGATTTCTTAAAGTGTATACAATTACAAAAATAATCTCTGAGGCTAATAGGCAGAAAAGTAGTAACTTTTACTGCTAATAAAATCAGCATCACGAAGTTACAGCACCAGTGTCTTTGTCTTGCTCCAGTTTCCGAGTGGGTGTATTTATTGATTCACATGTGTAGTGTTCAGACATTCACATGTACTCAATCTGGATGATTTTCAAGTGTCTTTACCTCCATAAAACCTGTCATTTCAAACGTATCTTTTAAAAACAAACATTTATAATTAAAAGCAATATCATAGGATCTCCATTTCTATATTTATTTTTTGATCAAAATTATTTGACTTCACTATGAAAACTTAGGCTTATTTATTGGGTATTACTGTTTTCTTATTTAAAAAGAAATCACTCCTGTTATACTGACATGGGCTGAAGAGATCAGTTGACAGTAAAAGCATTTCTGTGTCTTGAAAAAGTGACTTTATGATAGCACAAACTTTTTGTAGTTAATTCTGCTCTCATTTTAATTCCTCATGTATTGTAGGGAATGTAGTTACTTAACAATATCAAAGAAAATAAAAACATTACACAAAATGATTGTGATTACCTCTCATTAATAAAAATTGTGAGTCATGCACGTGCATCCTTGGGCAGAGGAATTCAGGAGTTAGCCCTTTCCTGATAGGCACAGATATCAGAGAAAAATTAGGGTAAAGATAAACTCCAGATAACAGCGGACCTCAGGACAGAGTTAACTATTTCTTTCTCATTTAAGAGTTAACAGGTGAATAGTCCAGATTGATAAAGGGGCTCTGCTCCAAGATCAACTTCTTCTATCTTGTTGCTTTATCATCCCTTAAGGCATTCTTTTCATTTGTACAGTTGAGACTGGATCACAAGTCTGTCCACTTTGCGGAAGAAAAGACAAAGAGAGGACCCCTAAGGTGAGTAGCTTGTGTTCCAAATTGACCATCACCCCCAAAAATACAAATATCCTTTGTATCTAACCCCCTTTGGTCTTAGTGTAATCATCTAATCACATACAGCCTGAGGAAGGTTGAGAAATGTTATTCTAAACTGAAAGGCTTAAGATTTACTACTCTGGATAAAGGGAAGAATGAATTTTAGAGGACAATTTACAGTCTCCACCATATCGACATGAGGAGGAACTTGGTCTACTTTTTTTCCCACCTTTCTCTCCAAAGAGGCACAAAATATCTTTACTAAACTGAGTTGCACTTTTTATTTTTTCTCTTTCTGAATATTTACTCTACTGTGGGCTCTAATTAAACTGCTCTCTAAAAAATGCTTAATGAGAAGAGTCGGACTCCATGGCCCACAGACCCCAGATGACACACTTAGGGACTCAACATTTCAATGTGCTGCAAAGATTTAGTGCTGACTTGCTAAATATTATGGGGAGATGTTCAATCAAACCTTATATCAAAGTGTCATCCCATTAGAAGAAAATATGTACCTCCATAGGAAATTTTTTTCTTTTTTGACATCATCATACCACATTCAGAGGCTGACAGTGTTGACCATAGAATCTAGAGGCCTGAAATCACACCTCTGCGGGAAAAAAGATATGAACCATTCTATTAATTTTCATGAGCACGTCAAGGCCTAAAATTAAAATTATTTCCGTATTAACCTATGTAGGGTAAACATGACCCCATCAATCAACAATTTCATTAGCAAATCTTTCTAAAGGGAAGGTTACTGGAACTTTGTGAAACAGTTACCTTTAAAAGAAGACAATTCTGAAAACGTAACTTACTATTTGGATTTTTGCAGAAATATAGCCTAACTTCTATGTATATAGGAGAATTTCCTTTGGCCTGAGAGTCAAGAAACTTGGTTGTGGGTAGGTTACCTTGGGTAAGTTATTTAATATCTCTAGTCCCTTGCAGAAATGTGGTGGCTAGGGAGATAGGGGGCATGGATGGAATGAAGAAGAACTCAGGAGTAAATCATGCCCCTCACATTCTCTTTTTTCTGTTGCCTAAGGTTTTGGCGAATATCTATAAAATATCACTCTTCTTGTATTTGGTGTGGATTTTGCTCCACAGAAGGAAAACTGAGTCTAGGCTTTATGTCCAACACCCTCTAAAGTTGAATGGGAAGGCGTTAGAGCATGTTAATTAAAAGTGTGAGCTCTTCACTTGGACTGCTTGACCTGTGACTCTTTTATCAGTTGCATTGCCTTCAGCAAATTATTTACCAACTCTTAAGTCTCAATGTCCTCTAATGTAAAATGGGGAAAATAGTAATATTGACCTTATAGGTTTTATGAGCATTAAATGATATAGTCTATGGAAAACACTTAGTATAGTCTGGCATTTAGTAGGTATTCCATGAATATTATCATTATTATGTGCAATTCAGAAATTAATGAATGTTTCCTAATGCATTTGGTAACGATGAAGCACTGTTTTTAAACTGGAAAATTTATTGCTTTTCATATAGACAGTGGCAATATTAGTGGCTTCTGGAGAATTAAAGCTGCATAAGTGAAGTTACATTCTCATTTTTCCTGAGCAATTACAATAGATGAACAGTATTTGCAAGCACTTGCGAGGATGAGGTACCAGCCCTGCGCTCCTGATGTGGGAAATTGCTGGTTAGTGAGGGAGAAATGGAACATGCAGGCAGAGGAGAGTCAAAATCCCCAGGTTTCCATTCCTGCTCTTCCACCACCAACTGACTGTGGCACAATGCTTAACCATTCATGGAATCAGTTGTCTCATTTCTAAAATTTAAACAATATTCCCCTGATAGGAATGACTTAGGAATGAAATGAGATAACCTATGTGCCTGGCGTGGCAGTGGGGGTAAGGGTGACGGAGGAGGCTCAATATAATATGATTTCCGTCTTTGTGCCCCTTCTATGCAATTGCCTCCTAGTTGGATCATGAACCCTTAAAAAGTAATATTGGAATAACACCAAACAAAGCCTATTAAATAATTTAATTGCATATTTCTAAGAGTTTCTCACTTGTTAACTAAGTTATTTTTATAAATTTCAGTTGGCTAACACTTATATGCCTGAAATATCCTTAATTTCTGCCTTGAGGGTTGTCTTTCTTTTTCATGTACAAAATGATGAGTCTCACCTGCATATAAACGTAAGAAAATTCAATCTTCTTTTAAAAGAAGAGCAAAAGAGAGGGATTCAAGGTGGTGGCATGAGAGGTGACATGGAGAACTCCTCTCAAAACCACAAATAGTTCAAAACTATAGTTAATTAATACAACCATCCCAAAAACAGCAAGAAGAAAGAAGGCTGAACCAGACTACATAAAGACCTCACAAACAGAGCAGACCTCACAAAACAGGGTAATGTATGAAAGCCTTAATCTGGCGGGACCCAGGCCCTTCCCCACCCCAGATCACCGGTGGGAGGAAGAGAAACAGAGCAGGGAGGGGGTGGAAGCTTGGGACTGCTGAACACCTAGCCCTGGAGATCTGCTTTGTGAGTGGAAGCCTACATTGGGTGGTGCTCTGGATGTTGGGGAGCTCTGACAGGAGGAGGACCTGGGAGACTGACATTCTGGCCATCTGTGGAGGATGGGGTGCACACTGGCCGCTCTGTGTCAGACGAAGGGCAGGCGGTCTGAGAGGCTTCCTAGCAACGAGAGGGCTGCTGAAGGGGCCAGGTTTGCATGGAGCTTGCTGCGTGGGAGAAGGGAGAGCTGGACAAGGTTGCCTGGGCACGCTCTGACCAGCTGGTTGGGAACTTTGAGGAACTTCAGGTGCTCCATCCCCCTGGCTGCCTACTCAGCTCCAGGGCCCCCCACTGTGACACACAGCCTGCCCAGTTTTCCTACAGGCCTGCAGGCACCTGCTTGCAAACTGGCAGTCACTGTGCTGGTGTCAGGCCAGCCAGAGGGAGGCCCCGCCTACAACAGCTAGAGACACAAAGCACAGAGACTTACGTGTGTGTGCTTGGCCCACTGGCTCTGACACTGGAGACAGGCATCTCAGACAGGAATCAGGAAACACATCTTTCCTCCCCCCAGGCACCAGCTCTGCTCCCCTATGACCCCCAACCTCACTCTAGGGGCTGAACATCTCCAGAGACTGGAGTTTTCTGCACACTAGTGGGCACCACACAGAAATATGAAATGTCAAAAGAATATGGTTCAGACAAAAATCTCACAAACCTCAGAAAAAGGGCCAAATGAAACTGAACTCACCAATCATCCTGAAAGAGAGTTCAAAATAAAAATTATAAACATGCATGTGGAAGTACAGAAAACTATTCTAGAACTCAGGAATGAATTTAAGTTGAAGATTCAATCATTAAGAAATTCCATATCTGAAATGAAACATACAATGGAGATATTTAAAAGCAGATTCAATGTAGTAGAAGAGACAGAAAATGGAATAGAAATTAGAGAAGAGGAATACAAAGAAGCTGAGGCACAGAAAGAAAAAAGAATTTCTAAGAATGAAAGAATATTGAGAGAATTGTGTGACCAATCCAAATGGAACAACATTTGCATTACAGGGGTACCAGAAGAAGAAGAGAGAGAAAAAAGGATAGAAAGTGTCATTGAGGAGGTTTGCTGAAAAATTCCCCAATCTGGGGAAGGAGATAGTCTTTCAAGCCATGGAGATTCACAGATCTCCCAACACAAGGGACCCAAGGAAGACAACATCAAGACATATAATAATTAAAATGGCAAAGATCAAGGATAAAGACAGACTTTTAAAAGCAGCTAGAGAGAGAAAAAACATCACATACGAAGGAAAACCCATCAGCTATCATCAGACTTCTCAACAGAAATGTTACAGACAAGAAGGGAGTGGCATGATGTATTTAACGCAATGAAGCAGAAGGGCCTTGAACCAAGAATACTCTACCCAGCAAGGTTATCATTTAAGTATGAAGGAGGGATTAAACAATTTTCAGGTAAGCAAACGCTGAGAGAATTTACCTCCCACAAACCACCTCTACAGTGCATTTTGGAGGGACTCCTATAGACAGAAGTACTCCAAAGGCTAAATAGATGTCACCCAAGGGATAGACAAGAGTATAGAATATGATTCATAACATGTAAAGAAGGAGGAAGAACAAAAAGGAGGAAAAAAAAGAACCTTTAGGTTGTGTTTGTAACAGCATACGAAGTGAGTTAAATTAGACTGTTAGATAGTAAGGGAATTACCCTTGAACCTTTGGTAACCATGAATCTAAAGCCTGCAAAGTCAATAAATACATACCTATCGATAATCACCCTAAATGTAAATGGTCTGAATGCACCAATCAAAAGACATAGAGTTACTGAATGGATAAAAAACAAGACCCATCTATATGCTGCCTACAAAAGACTCACTTCTAAACCAAAGACATACGCAGACTGAAAGTGAAGGGGTGGAAAAAGATATTTCATACAACTAATAGTGAGAAAAAAGGAGGAGTTGCAGTACTTGTATTAGACAAAATAGACTTCAAAGTCACAAGAGATAAAGAAGGACATTACATAATGATAAAAGGGTTAATCCAACAAGAGGATATAACTATTATAAATATTTATGCACCCAACACAGGATCACCTACATATGTGAAACAAATACTAACAGAATTAAAAGGGGAAGTAGAATGCAATGCATTCATTTTAGGAGACTTCAACTCACCACTCACTCCAAAGGACAGATCAACCAGACAGAAAATAAATAAAGAGACAGAGGCACTGAACAACGTATTAAAACAGATGGACCTAACAGACATCAACAGAACACTCCATCCAAAAGCAACAGGATACACATTCTTCTCAAGTGCACATGGAATATTTTAAAGAATAGATCATATACTAGGCCACAAAAACAACCTCAGTAAATTCAAAAATATTGAAATTGTACCAACCAGCTTCTCAGATCACAACGGCATGAAACTAGAAACAAATTACACAAAGAAAATGAAAAAGCCCACAAACACATGGAGGCTTAATAACGTGCTTCTAAATAATCAGTGGATCAATGACCAAATAAAAACAGAGATCAAGCAATATATGGAGACAAATGACAGCAATAATTCAACACCGCAAAATCTGTGGGACGCAGAGAAGGCCTTGCTAAGAGGGAAATATATTGCAATACAGGTCTACCTCAGGAAAGAAGAAAAATCTCAAATGAACAGTCTAAACTCACAATTCATGAACTAGAACAGGAAGAACAAATGAGGCCCAAAGTCAGTAGAACGAGGGGCATAATAAAGATTAAAGCATAAATAAATAAAATTGAGAAGAATAAAATAATAGAAAGAATCAATGAAAGCAGGAGCTGGTTCTTTGAGGAAATAGCAAAATAGACAAAAACTTAGCCAGACTAATCAAGAAAAAAAGAGAGTCTACACACATAAACAGAATCAGAAATGAGAAAGGAAAAATCACTATGGACAACAAAGAAATACAAAGAATTATGAGAGAGTACTATGAAAACTTATATGGTAACAAACTGGATAATGTAGAAGAAATGGACAACTTTCTAGAAAAATACAACCTTCCAAGGCTGACCCAGGAAGAAACAAAAAATCTGAATAGACCAATTACCAGCAAAGAAATTGAATCGGTAATCAAAAAACTACCTAAAAACAAAACTTCTGAACCAGATGGTTTCACTGCTGAATTTTATCAAACAATTAGTGAAGACCTAATACCTATCCTCCTTTAAGTTTTCCAAAAAGTAGAAGAGAAAGGAATACTCCCAAACACATTATACGAGACCAACATCACTCTAATACCCAAACCAGGCAAAGACAACACAAAAAAAGAAAATTACAGACCAATATCCCTGGTGAACATAGATACAAAAATACTCAACAAAATATTAGCAAACCAAATTCAAAAATACATCAAAAACATCATCCATCATGATCAAGTGGGATTCATCCCAGGGATGCAAGGATGGTACAACATTCGAAAATCCATCAACATCATCCACTACATCAACAAAAACAAGGACAAAAACCACATGATCATCTCCATAGATGCTGGAAAAGCATTTGACAAAATTCAACATCCATTCATGATAAAAACTCAACAAAAAGGGTATAGAGGGCAAGTACCTCAACATAATAAAGGCCATATATGACAAACCCACAGCCAACATTATACTAATTGGTGAGAAGCTGAAATCTTTTCCTTTAAGATCAGGAACAAGACAAGGATGCTCACTCTCCCCAATTTTATTCAACATAGTTCTGGAGGTCCTAGCCACGGCAATCAGACAACACAAAGAAATAAAAGTATCCACTCCAAAACTACTATATCTAATATCTGAATTCAGCAATGTTTCAGGATATAAAATTAATACTCAGAAATCTGTTGCATTCCTATACACTAATGGTGAACTAGCAGAAAAAGAAATCAGGAAAACAATTCCATTCACAATCATATTAAAAAGAATAAAATACCTAGGAATAAACCTAACCAAGGAAGTGGAAGACCTATACCCTGAAAACTACAAGACACTCTTAAGAGAAATTAAAGAGGACACTAATAAATGGAAATTCATCCCATGCTCTTGGCTAGGAAGAATTAATATTGTCAAAATGACTATCCTGCCTAAAGTAATCTACAGATTCAATGCATTCCCTATCAAAATACCAACAGCATTCTTCAATGAACTAGAGCAAATAGTTCTAAAATTCATATGGAACGACAAAAGACGCCGAATAGCCAAAGCAATCCTGAGAAGGAAGAATAAAGCAGGGGGGAATTACACTCCCTGACTTCAAACTCTACTATAAAGCCACAGTAATCAAGACAATTTGATACTGGCACAAAAACAGACCCATGGACCAGTGGAACAGAACAGAGAGCCCAGATATAAACCCAAGCATATATGGTTAATTAACATAAGATAAAGGAGCCATGGTATACAATGGGGAAATGACAGCCTCTTCAACAGCTGGTGTTGGAAAAACTGGACAGCTACATGTAAGAGAATGAAACTGGATTACTGTCTAACCCCATACACAAAAGTAAACTCAAAATGGATCAAAGACCTGAATGTAAGTCATGAAACCATAAACTCTTAGGAAAATACACAGGCAAAAATCTCTTGGACATAAACATGAGCAACTTCTTCATGAACATATCTCCCCGGGCAAGGGAAACAAAAGCAAAAATGAACAAGTGGGACTATATCAAACTAAAACGCTTCTGTACAGCAAAGGACGCCAACAGTAGAACAAGACATCCTACAGTATGGGAGAATATATTCATAAATGACATATCTGATAAGGGGTTGATATCCAAAATATACAAAGAGCTCATGCATTCAACAAACAAAAAGAAAAAAAGCCAATTAAAAAATGGGCAGAGGAGCTGAACAGACCCTTCTCCAAAGAAGAAACTCTGATGGCCAATAGGCACATGAAAAGATGCTCCACATCGCTAATCATCAGAGAAATGCAAATTAAAACCACAATGAGATATCACCTCACACCAGTTAGGATGGCCAACATCCAAAACACAAACAACAACAAATGTTGGTGAGGATGTAGAAAAAGGGGAGCCCTCCTACACTGCTGGTGGGAATGTAAACTAGTTCAACCATTGTGGAAAGCAGTATGGAGGTTCCTCAAAAAACTCAAAATAGAAATACCATTTGACCCAGGAATTCCACTCCTAGGAATTTACCCTAAGAATGCAGCAGCGCAGTTTGAAAAAGACATATACACCCCTATGTTTATCGCAGCACTATTTACAATAGCCAAGAAATGGAAGCAACCTAAGTGTCCATCAGTAGATGAATGGATAAAGAAGAGGTGGTACATATACACAATGGAATATTGTTCAGCCATAAGAAGAGATGATTCTATAACATCTTACTATGCTGATGGACAGTGACTGTAGTGGGGTATGTGGGGGGGGACTTGATAATAGGGGGTCTAGTAACCATAATGTTGTTCAAGTGATTGTACATTAACGATACAAAAAAAAAACAGAACAGAATTTTCTGTTGCTACAAAATTTCCAATGTTGCTTCCACATCACGTTTGTGGCCTGTGACACTGAACTTCTGACGCCAGGTACTCCTGGTCCCCTGGGCAGCCCCAAACCATGTAGCTTCCTGGAGACCCAGTTTGCTCTGGACCCCTTCCCTGTCCACATGTGGTCATACATAACCCCCTCTCTTTAATCCTTAATGTTACATTGTTGTAAGAGCTTTACTGAATGCCAGAATGTGATAAATAGTAGGGTTTTACATTATACTCAGTAAAGTTGGGTATCAGACATCACTGTTTCTAAAGTCCAGAGGCTGAATTCATCACAGCGAGACCATTAATTTCAGCAGTCTCCATCCCATGCCCACTCCTGGCTACTGCGGCAGAGTTCGTCCAGAAACCTCCTTTTCCTTGGTCTCATCAGTTCCCCACTTTCAGTGTGCACTGACTCCTATCTCTCCAGCCTACCCTCAGTACCCCCAGATCATTATTACACGAAATGTACATGGCGAATCAAAATAGAGGCCCTTCCCCCTTCTTTAGCCTTCATTCTGCAGAGCAGTTTAGCTCCCCTGTGCTCACGTCTGCATTTCAGGTTACACCACAGACCCTACCTTTCCTTACTGCAACCTT
Source organism: Smutsia gigantea (assembly GCA_032199065.1). Taxonomy (NCBI): domain Eukaryota; kingdom Metazoa; phylum Chordata; class Mammalia; order Pholidota; family Manidae; genus Smutsia; species Smutsia gigantea. Next base: position 32,290 of record JAVSCE010005575.1, on the reverse strand, counting down.
CCCTGTGGTAATCCTCTTCCCAAACGCAGAAATGGTAGCTGTCAACGTGTGCACATTCACACACACATTCCTGTTACATTTATGTCACTCTTTACATTGTATGGGCTTTATGCTTTCAGTACACTAGATGCTTCCACACAGTGGTATTGAAGCATCCTCTTAAACCTGTTATGTATTAAAAACATTAACAAACTAAAAGGCTTTAAAAGTTGTGAAAGTTTAAGTATCTTGCCCAATGATAAAAAAAAAAAAACTCTAAAATGTGAAAGCCTAGAATTAAACTTCACTCTGTCTGACATCAAACCCTTTCCTTGCTGCTATTTGAAACCTCATCTCCGGGACTTGTTCTTCAGAATGACATGGAATTCCCAATAAAGGAGAGCGATTTTGGTATCAGATGTCCTTAACAAAATTAAGTAATTGCTTTCAAATAATTGCTGCTTCTCTTTCAAAATGTTCGTAACGAATTATAGAAATACACAGCAGGAATTTCTACCCAATGCAAAGGAACATTTTGGTTTCAGAAGCTGTTGAAAATCTGATTTCTGTCACATCTGTGATCAGAAGTCCCTAGGGCCTGAGGTTATCCAACAGTGATACAAATGAAATAGATGTTTCATTGTTTATGAAATGCTCAGTATAAATGTTGGCAGTCAATGTAAGATTAGGGGAGACTGTATTTCCTGGTGCCTCTCCAAAACTGCCAAAAATATGACAACTGTTAATTCTTAGTGACCCTGAGAGGCAAGCAATTTGTAGCACAGGAATCAAACCCATAAAGAAAATGTGCAGAATCTAGGAGCGGATAAAATGATACTTCAAGTCTAGCAGATAAGCCAAATTCAATTTTTGACTGGTGACATTGGGAGGATTCTGCTTATGTTTTTCTTCTGGAACTCTACACTCTACCGTGTGTTCCAGTCACGATGGCCTTGTAGAGCACTGTGTCATCACCCACAGAAATACAGTAATCCATGATTCTTATTTACCACTAAGGCCTTCCACATATGAACTATAATTGGCTCATGTCCAGTGAACTTCAATATAAATTGCATTATTTGGGGTAATACATTTTGTACTCACATATGCCAGTGCACGGACCGAAGTACCTAATGCATCATTAGATGAGTAAATTAACAGATTCTCAATCTAATTTTTTGATAGTGTTTTCCAGACAATGTTGTTACAGCTTAATTTTTTTTCTAATTGGTGAACCACAAAGAACTAAGGAAAGGTTGTCTCACAAAATGGTGGGAAATTCATTAAACTTCTCTGAATAATTTTCTCACAGAAGCAATTTTTTACTTGCATAACGGTGAAACCAGCATGTTCTGAGATGGCATCTCACAGCAACTTGATGAGCATTGCAGTCCACAATTTTCCTAATCAGCATCAGCTAGAAAACGTAAAACTGGAAAAAAAGATTATTGACTACCTGCAGTTCTGAAGTATGGACTTAGTTGCCCACACATTTCTATCCACATTTTGTGGGAATGAGAATAGGTTGGTAGATTGAATCACAAAGCAATAACAAGAATTGCTTTCTCATCTGGTCTGGCATACGAAAAAGCCACAAAACAATGCATGCACTGAGCCTGCAGGTGTGCAGCCTGCCCTATAACAAAGAAACATTATTCCCCAGACTCTTTCTAGTGGTATCGTCATCTGTGCTCAGACACAAAGAAGTAAACAAATGCCAAATGCTGGCGCTGCTTCTCTGTTCCCCAACTCTGGAGGCTGAACTGGGTCAGAAAGGAGTCAAATGAGAGGGGGTGTGTAGGCCAGTTTTAACTGTCAGCTGAGATACGGAAAAGGAGGAAAGGGGAAAACACTGGAGACAGTGTTCAAAGCTATGATGAAGATATTGCTAGAAAATTCTGTTAACATTTTTGTTTTTATTTGTTTTCTCCTTAGAGTGGGTTGTTTTATGATGGGGAAGCCTGGGCAAGGATTTTTTTTTTTTATGAGATGGAAGAACCTTTGTTTTCATTTCTGCTGCCTATGAGCAGATATGGGTTGATAACCCAATGGGCTTTATTGCCTCATTTGAAAAGTTGTAAATCAGGAGCCTCATATGCTTCAAGATTACCTCTTTCTACTGTGGTGCACCCAACAGAATGTCAACTGAAATTGTTAAGTTTAATGATTTCATTTAATTTTGGTTTAATTTTAATGACCATTAGGTAAGACAAATTTAGTACTTGATTGCTAAGAAGCCAATCTGGGTACCACTGTCACATAGTTTGATTACAGTTTAGCAAATGAATTGAACATTGCTGTTTATTTTGTAGACATTCATGTTTGGTTTCTTTTGTATTCCTTTCTCTCCACTGTTGAAAGAATTCTAAAGGTCATGCACTACAAGCAATCTTGTTATTAACTAAATTATATTTCTAGGTATCATTTTTCCGTGGCCACAAATAAGGTCGTATTTCCTAAAAGGTTCAAATCATGATAATGGAGGCCCAACATGACCTCAATAAATCTTAGCCTGTCTCACAGTGCCAGAGAGGATTTCTGCAGGATTGCTGGGAGTTGTCATGTGTCTTGAACTCCACATGACTGTCCCTCTATCATATATTTCCTTGTTATGTTTTGATCATCCAATTCCTCCCCATCTCGGCACAATCCGCCCCACAGGCACACAGCAGCCAAGGAGTAATCCTTAAATTGTCCCAGTTCCTCACCTCTCAGTGCAGTCTATCCCTTGTCCCTAGGAACTCTGGCTCCCCTCTCTGAGCTCTGCACCCCTCTCTGAGCTCTATTTCAGAGTGCTTCAGCCAAATTCCAGCAGCTGTTATCTCCTCTGAGGGCTCCTCCGGAACCCCACCCTTGAAGTAGCTGGCGCCTTGGAGGATGAGCACCGCCCTCTGCCCCTCTGCCCCCATCAGCCCTCAACTACTGACTTTCAGGAATTGATGCAGAAATACTCCAGATCCCTGGCTCCTCCAGTGGAATAACCCTTAAAGGTTTCCCAGAATTTCCCCACGAGAGTAAGCTCCAGTTGTCTGTTGACAATAATTGACTCACTGACATACATTAGGACCGCCTTCCTTTCCTTGTTTCACATCCCCACTCTCATGCGTAGGCCCAGTTCCTTCTAAATAGACTATATACCTGAATCTTTGTCTCAGAGCATACTTTTGGGACAAACTATGAAAACCCACATTCAAATCATATCCCGAATTCATTATCCCCCTCCATCTCTTGCCGTCACCGCAGACACTGTCCTGACAAATCTCAAGAGCCTCCAAAATTACGTCCGCTCAAACGTCAGTGCCTATCTGTAAGTCATGGCATGAAGGGCTGGTTGAGTAGGTCTTGCTATAAGGGTGGGGATTCTTCTACAGGGTCATGCATGGTTCAGGTCAAATTTATTTTTAGAGCTTTAGTCTGAATATTCTAGTTAGTCAACAGTATCACCTATAGATAATGAAATTTGCCTCCTTCTCACCAAAATATACATAGATGTACTGCTTTTTAATTGCCGAAGCCAGTGTTCCAGACTAATTATGAGACGGAAAACTGAAATGTTGTTTTCATTTCTCCTGCCTCTGAGCAGATACGGGTTGACAATCCCATGGGCTTTATTACCTCATTTGAGAAGCTGTAAATCAGGAGGCTTCTTCTCTTGTTCCTGAACTTAATAGGAATGCTTCTACTCTTCCAACATTTAGGCCTGAATCTGCCTTTTGTCAGTTGCTGTTATATATAAAATATATAAATGGATAAAAATAATCTCAAAGGTGAATCCAGTCATATATGTTCTACTAAGTAATTTGTTTTTATCCTTCTAGTATTTATATATACTTATAGCAAGATATAGTAATTTTCTAAGTTTACCATCTGCATTCTGAGGTTGAATCCCATTTGTTCTCAGTATAGTTTCCATTTAACTCTCTGCTTAGTCATTTAACTCATAGGACAGTGACTTCAAGCTGTACTGTGGGGTTGAGCAGAGGTAGCTCAGCAGGGGAGAAGAAGTGCCCGGAGAAGCTGAGGCTGCCCACACTCTTCTTGAATTGATGCTACTCTGCTTTCATTTGTTTCATATGTAACATTTTTACGTTTGGGGCATCTATAAAATATTTCAAAACTTGCTTTCTGCAGTGGGAGGCATAGTTCATTCCCCACTTTGAAAGCTATTCTCCCAACTCCATTCCTCTGTGATACCAGAATTTGACTTAGTATTGGTATTACAGGTAATATTCCCAGACAAAAGAGATGAATCATGATTGCTATAAACTAATTGGGGAACTTCCATCTTACTTTGTGAAGAATTAGGATTGGTTTATATGAATGATCCAGTTATTGTCAAGGAGATAGAAGGGGACAGATGTCCACAGAGATTCTTCTGCAAGAGATTTTCTGCCCTGGTACAAAGAGGGATTTTCAAGAAGCAGGTTTTGTCCCCTCCTTCCAGCTTTGGCTATGTCACATGAGGATGGAATGGCCTCAGCTGGCATAGCTATCTTACTAATATGAGGTCAAGGCCAAGAGAAGCAATTCATAGCTATGACATCACTACATTTTGAATGGACCCTGACACAACCTACTTCTGACTTTGGCTTTATGTGAAAATTATTAATCTGCTCCTATTGTTCAATCTGTTTTAATCAGGCAGCCAGAATTGGTCTCACTGGTACATCTGCTAAGAAATAAGTTTTCAATCCCTGTTGTGGGTCTCTGTTTTCCCTCAATTAATGCATTAAGCATCCAAGATTAGCAATAGCTCTATAGCCATACTGCTTCACAGGAGTCTGGTCAATGGCTGTTCCAGTTAGTCTATTAAGGGCTACACTAGAGTTTTATTCTCTAATGAAGAAAACACAACGAATCTTCTCTCACATACATTTAATAGCATAGAAGTATAAGATAAACTGTGATGTTAAAAAACATCCACTTATATTTTTTAATAATTCCATTCTTAAAGACTGAGCCTGTGTTGCAAGGACTATATTAGTTAATAAGTCTTACTTGACATTTTAGTCTCATGTAAGAGGAAAAGTTTAACTCAACTAACATGGTTTCCAGGTCATCCTCATTCTATCATTTATATCTGATAGCTTTGCATTTTTGGTAGGTGTTACTTATTTGCATTATGCCAAAATTCTTATAGTCCAATATACAAAATTAATGAAGTGACTCATAGAAAGAGTGATGAAAGTAGTGTCTACGAGCAAAAATTACATTATATTCACAAAGAGTGCCCAGGCTCCAGTGAACATGGTCTCTGTACATGTGAACTTGCAAGTGTGAAGACCTGAACTGAAATTTGGGCAGTTCCCATTTCTCCTAATGCCCATTGTTCTCCTTACTATGAACTCGCTTAAGCAGTGGTAAAAATTCTTACGAATTGTTCCTACAAAACTGCACTTTCTGCAAATCATTCAACATTTTCTAGATCAAGCCAAAAACAAAGCCCCGATTAACTGACTTACTCTTGCAAAAAAAAAAAAAGAAAAAGGAGGACAAAAATCCATGTGGCACCATCAAGGTTGCATTTCTCATGGCAAAAACAAGCACAAGTCACCCTATTGTCAAGAAGCTTGTAAAACTACCTTGAAAGTTAACAACAAATGCTTTCCTTGGAGAAGAATCTCAAGGAGCCATGGGCCGCTTCCTTTATCAAAGGACACTGTCAGCCATTATGCAACACTGTGTATCATGTGGAAGGTCAACTGCTGTCACCTGGGCATGCCAGTAGATATTTCCCTTTTGGGGTGGACCAAATCAAGTGTTAGAAAATGGCTTTTCTCTTAGCATACACTTAGAAACACTTGGAAGTTCACTGACCGTTCAGGTACGTCCCTAACCTGACCCATGTCCCTTTACCTGGGCTTAGAAAAGGGACGATTTCCCTTGATTTGTTTTTCTGATGTCTGGAATTGCAGAGCTTCCATCCCTTGTCTATATCTATTCCGTACAATCTACCTAAGAAAGAAGACTCATAATATGACCACCTGTTAATATTATTTTAAGTAGAAAATATTTCCACCAAGTCAATAATAATTAAAAATAGGAGAAAATTATTACTTTTGCTTTCCCTACTCAGTATTTTAAAATACAGGAAAGGAAAAAAATGGCACTAGAAGGAGCAGCATATAGTGTACATGTGCACCATGGCAGTCACGCTGCACAGCCCAGATCTGCTGGGGACACAGTGAGTGAGAACCCCAGCTGCCCTATGGGATCCAACACCATGTTCATGCTGAAGCCACACATGCCCTGGGCTGTTCCCTGCCCATGAGTGCCCATGAATCTGCAGATGCATTCCTACCAAGCATGGGGCTCTTCTAATGGGTGAGTTTGGCTCAAGAACTCCCCATGGCATGGTCCAAATTCTCTTAGGATGACATAGCAGCCTGAGACTCTTCCTACCAGTCCTCTCCCTTTCCCTCGCCTTTCACTGGTGTCAGAATTGTATCAGTGTCTGAAGACTCTGTGCCTGGAACCTCATTTTCATCCTTTGCATAGGCATCTTCCCAACAACTCTCTTGTGTGTTGAATCCTATCTTGCCATCTGCTTCTCAAAGGATCTGAAATGATGCCCATGCATATATTTATTTATTATACAAACATTATAACATAAAGCAACATTCTGAGAAAGAGGAAAAAACTCTCAAACCATCAGCCTGTTCCCTTCTACTTGTTTTCCATGTTTACATACAATATTTCACTAATTATTAATCACTGTCTAAAAACAGCTTTGATTGTTTCTCACCATTTTTTATTCTCATTTATTTTACTACTGGTTATATAGTTCTCTTAAGTGTAATTACAGGCAATTAAATGTTTCTATTGACATACTATAAATCATGTGTATGTTTATAGTTATTTATAGATCACATTATTATGTAATTATATATACGATATATATTTATATATATTTTTCCCTCTCCTTTTTTTTAAAGGGCCTGAGATGATAACATGTTATGGAAAATCCAGAGTGATCGAAAAGTTCTCAAGTTCTTTTGGAGAAAAACAACCAGTATGGCACATGCATTACTGCAGGAAATAATGCCATGTAGACACTGAAGTTAAGGCATGAGTGTTGCCTTTCCAAGGTTTAGTGTTTTTATCTGTAAAAAGGGTTTGATAAAGGCACTTCATAGGATATTTTGTGAGGATTGTTAAGAACTGAATTCAAGGATGGATATACTACTTAGTCATTAAATGATACAGGTGTATCATTTTTATTTGTATTATTTTATTTTAATTCTTTCGAACAAGAGGATTTTTAAATCTTATTTGAATTTTCACCCTCCAGAGCCAAGAACATGTCCTTTGTCACTAAAATAGTTCTTTCTTTAATCAAACAGCAAAGATTATTCTTATCCTTTTTGTTTTTCCTTGAAATGAGGTTATTTCTGTTCCCAACTTCTAATCCATGACTCCCTCATTCATTTCTAAGGTTCTTGCCTACTTTACACTTTAGGAGAATTTAAGGAAAAATCCAGAAGTTGTGTTCAACTTCACAACTTTTCTTCTAAATTTTTATTCTAAGGGATTTTTTTGTTTGTTTGTTTTAATCTTGAAACCAAGACTTTAACTAGTTGTAGTGGTTAAAGGTGAATAGCAGATCTGAAGATTATCACAAGGGACTTGCAACAGAAAAGAGAAAATCTGGAGTCAAGTCACCGCTCCCATGACCATAGATGGGCTCTTTCATGTGCTTTTCTTCTCTGGGGTCCTGAGCACCATGATCCCCATGGAGGCTTTTCCAACCAAGATTAGTCTCTCTTCTTCAATGCTTATTTTTTCCCATTCCAGAAGTTCTAAAATCCTGTCCTTCAGACTACAGGAAAAGCATAAAGTTTCATAAAGTAATTGTGTCTGTGTGTGTGTGTCTGTCCCTGCCAGAAAGCCCTCTCCTGCAATTAAAAAGCTTTTGTATATTATTAAACATGTATTTAACAGCTCCTGGTTTCCTCACCCAGCAAATGAGTGAGTTCTTGAGTTTTGACTACAAGAATTCACCAATGTGCCTTCCCGGAACAGAGAAAAGGTTTACCCCAAAGCTCCTGTCTGCTTCCACTTAGAGTCCCACAAAACGAATTTCTGTCCATTTTACAATAGATGTTTCATCCTTTTTACAAAACTTTCAGTGATTTCCATCTGTCCTCTGTCTCTTATCATGGTTTTATCGGTGTGAGTTGAGCTTTCTTGAAGGGAGCCTTTAAGTACCCAGGGATTGCCTGTGAGTTATGAGTTTGTAATTTGCCATATCAATCTTTATCCTACCTAAGGAAGTGTAAAGTAATGTTTACACGTTCTGTTGCAAAGAGTTATATACTTTCTAAACAAGACACAACATGGGTGCTTTATTTCAGGTATACCCCGTTGGATTATTTATGATAAAACTGTGAAGACTGCTGGATTGAAAATGAAGCATTGATGATAAATGGGTTGTCAAGGCTGAATGTTCTGTCACTTGTAGTTCTCCGGTCTGTCAGCAGGCTGCAGCAGAGCGCTAGCTTTTGTTTTAAATTACAATGTTAAAAGGCGTTAAAATCCTGTCTCCCGTCCTTCCTTTCCCCTCCCTCTCTTTCTTCCTTTGCCCTCACTCTCTCCCTACTTTTTTCTCTCCCCCATCCCTCCGCTCCCTTTTTCCTCTTCCTCCTTTTCTTTCTTTCCTTCCGCCCTTCCTTCTCTTTCTCTTCTTACAGCATGAGCATGACACCCTGGCACGTTGTGTAAGTGGAGGAGCTGGGTCAGTAATGAAATGTATGTGCCAGTGTGTGATTTTAAATAATGTCCGTGACACCGGCTTCCTAATTAAAAAAAAAAAAAGTTGGAGAGTAGAGTAAGAAGAAAGGGAATTATGAATTTACAGTTTGAATACCATAGATAACAGCAAAAACAGATTGAGCTTAAAATATACAAATTATTTAAGATTTTTATTCCCTTTCCATAGCAGATGCAAATGACCTCCTTTTTGCTACTACATTTGGAAATGTGGAATCGGGAGAAAAGCATTTCAAGCATAGCTCTCATTAGTTATTCACTGTATCCAGGCCTCTCGATTGTGTTTCTTTCCTTAATATAATAGTAAGCAATAATCTCCCAGCTGTGCTTTAGAGTGAACTATATAAGCATCTATATTGAGATTTCGTACACACATAACATAAAAGGAAGAGAAAGCGTCAAGAATAGTGCTCGGCCCATTGCAAAACCAATACAAGAGAACGAATGCATCTCTCTGAGAGTGGCTTTTCAGAGTAGCCAGATGTAAGATGATTTGTATTCCATAGCGGGATCACCATTTGAAAAGTGATTATTTCAAGGTATAGCATCACTTTCCCACTGAGACATCTACATCTTTAACTGTACACCATTGGTCAATGGGAACTCAAATGGGCCCTCTTAACCCAAAATTTGTCTTCTCTTCAATTTGTGCATTCACTCCATCTACTTAAAAGCATTTGCCAAAAGCCTTCCAAAAAACATTGTCAGATGCGGAATCTGTTAGGTTCTCTTTGCTATGGTATTTGAAGTTGAGTGTTCGTTGTAAAGTGGGAAGTGTTTCAAATTCGTAGTTTAATTCTCAGAAGTGTCATTCTTCAGCCGCTCAAAAGTGTTCTGTGATAGAAGTTTTGCAGCAGTACTTTTGGGTATACAACACCAGTGTTCATTCTGCATTCAGTCAACAAATATTTATTGAGGGACGATTATCACTGACTTGTATTAATCAGTACAGGTCCAGGTCTGTGCTCATGTGGGACTTAGAATGGGGCAGGAGAGGAGGGAAAACAGACTTCAGCGATAATTACATCGATCTTTAAAATAATTACCACTGTGTTAAGTGCTATGAAAGAGTAGGACCCTGTGTTATGAGAACATCTAAGAAAGGCAGCAAACCTGGTCTGGTGGTGGGGAAATAGATTAGGGAAGTTTCTCCTGCGACAAATGGGAAATTCATTAGTCTCAGAGGTTTAGGGTGAGGTTTGATTATGGTCTTTAATTTGTAATTAAATGAGGAAAACCATAATTAAGCATGAAACAAAAGCTTAAGTCATAGATCAAATTAATTCATTGTATGGAACAATCATTGTGGTAAGTGGTAATACTACAGAGAGCAACTTCATTTGAATGGTAATATTTTGAATTTCATGAAAAAAGTTTTATCATTTGTATGGCAAGTCCACTACTGTGTGGCCGTTACTGCTCACAAGAAGAGAGACTCCATATCTTAAATAACAGGGATATTCTTGTATAGGCTGGGATTTTGTCTTTCTAAGTCTTATTGGAACATATAGATTGTAAAGGCATTCAACGAAATAAAATTTTGATTAACAATAGCATATTTTAACAGAATCCATCTATTTTTGTATCCGCCCTTTTCCACCTTATAGTTTTCTTTTTTTTCCCAGTGTTTTAAAACTAATACCTAATACCAGTTTTAGATTTTGTAGCTCTGTTCTTCATTGGAAAGAATATTTATATACTCTTCATTCACAGGTTGAGTGAATTAATAGACTGACCGGCATTGACACTAACTGAATGCGGATGAAGTGATAATTAGGAGGTTGCATAGCAATACATGGCTTAAATATCTTTGTTAATAGAAAAAAAAAAAGAAATAACATAACATTACTGGTAGTTAATGAATTAGGGTAGTATACACATACAATGAATATTTAAAAAAATGAGGCAGTTCAACAGAATATGAAAACATGGGCCACCCTGGTGAAGGAGTCAGTAGGAAATGATGAATTATAAAAATCAACTAGACTCATAGTTCCAAAAAACAAATGAAAATAAAATTAAAACAGTATCAAAGTAGAATAGTAAGAGAACTTAAAACTTTCTGTAAAGGTTGCTTTGAGAAGTCAGAAAATAGGATGACAATAATAGAGTAATACAGGAATGAGTAAAACGATTAATGCTAGAATGAAATGAATGAAGTTTAAACACGACCTTATTAAAAGTGCAGAAAGAACACATATGCTGAAGGTGAAAGGTATGGTGCTTTTTGATGAGAAAATCATCAGCACCAAAATAGCGGCAGATGTGATCGAGAAGGACGGAAAAAGTAACTGATGGGGTGAAAGGTGAACTAATGACATGGATTGATTCCAAGATACAGAAACACTTTTTAGACTTTTAAGAATGAGGTTCTTATTATTTGATTAAATAATAAAAAATAGTACTAAAGTCACTGATAGCTCATGGAGGAGAATATTTTTAGGCAGTTGCTCTTCCTAACACTTTGGGGTCCATGTGTGATTTACTTGAATGTTAGAAAAAAAGAACAAATTGTGCTAAAGAAATCTGCCTGCAGCCCACCCCAGGGCTCTCTTAGCCACAGCCGCGTTGGGGTGGGGGAACTACGTGTACACGTACGTGCCTAACAGACACAACTTGACAACTTCCACTTTTGTCCCTTGTCCATTTAATGTAGATAGACTGCAATGCAGTTTTTTCTTTTTTTTTTTTAAATTCCCCACACGGAGCTACAAAACCTTAAATTCTAGAATTTACCTTTCAGATAAGGGAAATGAGACATTCTTTTACTTTATTACACCTACTCTTATTGTACCAAGGGTTATAATTAGGTCCAAGGGTCTTTCTGAAAGGCTGTTTGTTTAACAGAGATATCCTAACTCAATTATCAGGGAATAAAAGGAACAAAAGAAAGCCATTATGCAAATGTCAGCAAATGAAGGAGAGAAAGTTTCTGGAATTTTCAAACCAATTAATATCTAGCCTTTCCTTGCATGCTATTGATATTATAACCTCTGAAAGGTGAGAACAACTGGAAAAAATGTGAAATGGAATAGGACATAAAAAGAAGACCACACTATGAGATTTAGGCCATAGTCTCTATCACAATACAGCTACAGCTGATCAGGTTGGCTGTGGAAACTAGTCATAAAATGTCCATTGTGCTTAAAACCTTATTTTATTGAATAGTTAAAAATAAATACCATTTTATCTATGGATTGACCTGCTTCCCTTAAAATCCTAATGATATAGATTCTCCAAATGGTATTTTAAAGGCTTTACTTCACTTTATGATGTGAAAATGAATGGAAGAACCTCTGTGATGTTGGAAAATTGAAGACAAAAGGATATTCAATTTGGGACAAAATTGTGTCCTTCACAGAGTTCAGTATTATCCCTTTAAAACCTCTGTTGAAACTCACTGGTATCAATCATTAATACCCCCAAAAGCAGAGGGTTGTAATAGGCTCAGGTACCATATATATGTGTGTATATATCTCCACATCTACCTATCTCTATATTATACACACATATACATGTATGAAATACTGTATTATGTATATAATAGATAATATGATGTCTTATATTGTATATAACTATATATCTGTAATTTATAAATAATGTATGTTTTCCAAACTTGTGAAATCAACAAATTCCTGTGTCAACCTTAGGAATAAAGTAATTTTACTAGCAAAATGAGTTCATTTGGGAATAGCAGAGTAATTGCAATTCAAGACAAGCACAGTATGGCTAACCATACTCAAGCCCGAAGAGACCAAGAAAAGGTGGGCTTTTATCAGGTTTTTGGAGGAAATTTGCGGAGGGCTGCTTTGAACAAAAGTTGATAGGAGAACAAGGGTGTGAGTGTGCAATAGCTGGGGCTGGGGATGATCTCCTTGAGTTTTCTTAAAAGCAGGAGATAGAATTCTTAAAAGAGAAGTGTCCTCCCTTGTCAAGATAAGGATTACCGTTCTTCCTGCTGGTTATACAGCCTGCAAGGAGTGGTATGTGGGAGAGAGCTCCCCCTTCAGGGCTTTCCGACTCCATTTTAAATGAAGTTTCCTTTAGTCATTTGCACAATAGGATACATAATATATGATATTACATATTATATAATTATAAATAATATAATGTGCACATGAAGTATATTATGTAAATATGTACTCCCAGCTTCACGGAGGACACTCTGCACCATGTAAGGCCACGTCAGCATTGCACTTGGGAATTGAATGAACCTCCGGAGGCCACAGGAGGCAGGCTTTACAGAGCAGATAGGATGGAGTGCCTGATTGCTTGTGGGAAGAAGTGATTGGCTTGTTTGAGTAATTGTGTGGGTTTGCAGGGAAGTGAGATCCATGTGCAGGACCAGTGAAGAGCAGCTTGTCCTGCAGGAAGCAGAACGAGGTGGGTGGGGAGACTTTCCCGCTGGGTGAGGCTCTGTGAAGCTCAAACCTGTCAAGAAGTACTTGAAATTTTAGGTCTTCGAGTACACTTACCTAAGCAGCCATTTAAATATATAATTTCATACCTAACTCATACTTTATTTCATGCAAATACAGAATTTCATAATTCTGATTTGTCCCATGAAATCTTTGCCTTGCAGTGTTTGCGGGCAGTTTTGCTAATTTAACCTAGTCTCGCTATTAGATTATAAAACTAGAAGACAGAGACAGTCTATTTGCTCTTATGACTTTTCTGCATCCCCTCCAAATCTTATATTTTATAGGTGTGTGTGCATATTGCTTAGTTCCCTGGGGCTGCCATAACAAATGACCATAAACTGGGTGACTTAAAACAACAGAAATTTACCCTTTCATAATTCTGGAGGCCGAAAGTCTGAAATCAAGCTGTCACAGGGCCAAACTTGCTCTGAAGGTTCTAGAGGGGAATCCTTCCTTTTCCTGCTCCTGGTGTTTGCCAGCAATACTCGAGGCAGCAAACCTCCAATCTCTGCCTCTGTTTCACATGGTCTCCTTCCCCCTTCATGTGTCTCTGTACCTCCCTGTCCTTATGAGAACATCAGCAATTGGGCCAGCTTTAATCCCGGATGATCTATCTTAATTTCATTTCATCTGCAAAGACCTCCTTTTCGAATAGGGCCTCATTCATAAGTGTTGAGGGTTAGGAATTCATGTATCTTTTTGAACACAATTCAACTTGTAACACTTAGGATTAGAAAATATATGCATGTTGTGGATGTATATACACATTCCAGAGAAGTTCCTGTAAATGACTTGCCCAGATTTGTACTTAGAGGCACAGGTGTTTTAGCAGGAAAACAGACCTCACGTCCAGTTAGAGGTCTTAGAACCTTAAGCCAAGTTCTTACTATCAATGGGTGGAAATGAATACCACATATCAGGTGGCCTTCATGCATAATTTGCTTCCCAGTCATTGTAAAATATACTCAATGATTATAAATTTCTTTACGAGGTTAAAAGACTGTCTCAAGACAAGCCAATTCTTTAGACAAAGTTACTATAATTCACACTAACTGTGGTAGGAAAGAAGGGACAGAAATATCTGTGTTGGTTTTAGCTTGTGGTTTTGTCTCTGACAAAAGAACATACAGTATTGGAGGCTGGAGCAAATGGTTATTTCCTTAATGATCGAACAAGCCACAGTTTGAAGCTTTCTTGGCATTTGCTGGATATCCATTCCCTTTCTGTCAATTTGTAGTTAATCAGCAGTGTAAGGAAACAATACAAAGCTTTCCCCACAGTTTTGTGTTGTTTCCCTGCACCAGTGATTTCACACTGCCTTCAAGGTCAGGGAAACAATCACATTAATCTCCCACCTTCTTCTTTATGGAGAAGTCTGCACCAGCCATGTGAGCAGGGAGTGCTCCCATAGGCTGGTTTCCCAAACGATGTGAAATAATGCAAAACAAAAAAAGAAGGGTCAAAGAGTAATTTACTGCAGCCTCAGCAATCATAGTAAGTATCACATTTAGTGGAATTCATTCTTTAATTTTCTTTCTAAAAGATTGCTTGTTTGAGGCATAACAGAAAGACTGAACCCAGAGAAGATGCATTCCATCTGTCAGTTGACCCAATTCAGCTACTGAGAAAGATTTCCAGATACATTGTTTATAGGGCCATTAACCTTGGAACCCACTATGATAAACTTAAAAATAGTTGCTAAGTGTTTTTTGCACTTGCTGTATTTCTTAAAATATATGTTGGATATATCAGATCAATGTTCACTGATATGTACACAGTTGTTTGGGATCTAGCCCTATTATTCAGTAATTTAGCTGATGGCGGTGTTGGGCACTTTTGATGGTTCTCTTGCTGCTTGAACATGTGACATGAAATTGGAATATCAAGTCAAGGAGAAAGAGCTTCCTTATTCTGCTGGCCTCTTGCTATTCCCATTGGCCTTGGTCAAGTCAGTGTAGCTAATGGATGCTCTAGAAGCTTACTCATGTGAACTCTCCTGTTCTGCACTTTGGCAACACTGCTTAGATTCCTATTAGAATCCTATAAATTAGGAATCCCAGACTAGGGGGATCTTCTGGCATTCTGAGTAAGGGTGCAGAGCAATCCATGCACACTGCCTTGATGACTGCTGCGGAGGATGGTGATGGGGATAGAAGCCGTGCAGCACAAGGCTTTGGCACCCTGGCTCTGAAGGAACCCTTACCAGAGTGAAATCACTTTCAGCAACTGGCTAGCTCAGTGATCCTGGGCAAGAGTCTTCAGTGCTCTGTGTTTAGTCATCTCAGGGGAATTAAAGAATTGTCTGATTTAGCAAATAAAAATACAAGGTTCTCTGTTAAATTTGAATTCATATAAACACTGTTTAATGAAAGTATGTCCCTGATATTGGGTGGCATGTAAAATTCAAATTTAACTAGGCTTCCTAGATTTTTTATCTGGCAACCCTGAGATAATAGGTGTATCTACCCCCAAAAGGTCCTGATAAGGTTAAATGTGATGATGTGTGCAAAGCACTTAGTAGGATGCCTACCACTTAGTACTTACTAGTTAGAATTATTTCTAATCGCTACTAACATTTCATGTTAGGCGTTGTGTTAGGCATTTTTATGTCATATCATTGAATGTTGCAACAACTCTGTTGGATTATGGTTAATGGTCCCAATTTTTAATGAGATAAAATGGATCAGAAAGTTTGAAATCTCCATCTTTCAGGTATACCACATTTCCTTGCTTAAGGTTTTAGCCTAAAAGACTGAATTTGACCCTCGCTTGTGAATTGTTACAGCTTAATGGGATACGGTTTGTTGTAAATTGTTTGGCATCTGAAAGCTTCAAAGGCTCACTGCTCCTCCCCTTTTCCCTGAATGACTATACAGAGCAGCAGGATTGAAGGGAGAGAGTTCTGGCCCTGAAATGTAACCACGCCTTCTGAAATCACCTCTCATAGTTTCTGTCCTCCTATGAATTCAAAAGATGGGGACAAGATAGAGACCAGTGATCCACAGGGTAATTGTAGCATTTTAGGTTTGCATCATTCACTATTCTCCTGGCTAAGAGAGAAATATTCACTGGATGTTCTGTGAACCAAAATAAATGGTCTTGTAATTTCAGATATGGGTGCATATTTAAGAAATGTTTATAAGCTCTACTGGAAGCCTGTGGAACTTGGACAAAAGGAAAAAAAGACCTGATAAAAAGCTTTGCTCATATTCCCAGCAGGGTGGTGGGGCATTGGTGAAGGGGCTGCTGGAACCAGAGTTGGTACTGGCTGGACACTGATGCTATTTAGTTGCTTTAATTAAAAGGGTTTCAAGCCTTAATTCACTTACTGTGAGATAACTACATGCTCATATCTGCAGAAAGTACTGCTGCAGTCAGCAAAAAGATGCCATTACCTACAACCTTTCCTGTAAAGGGCTTGAGTCATCTGTGGAGACAGATTCCTTTTCATTCCTAAAGTGATTAATACGGACACGAATGTCAGGGTGACTGGGTAGGTTTCACGCACATTGTCTGAGGCCTACCTCTCTTAGGGATGATGGTAGGGCTGCTTGTCAGATTGGAAAAGGAGAGGGTTACCCGAGCTTGTCACTGAGACCTCTGTGTTCTTCAAGGAGGCAGAGAGTGTGCACAGTATCACGTGTGTGTGTGATACTGATTTATGCTCAGGGATGATGTAAATTCAGAAGACAACTTTTCACATATAGTTTGTATAATGACCCTCAGAGCTAGAGTCCAGTCCTACCTTCCTCCCATGTCATTCACTACTTGGCTGGCTTTTCTGCAACTTCTCTTTCCAGCCAGATTTGTAAGCCTTCTTTTGGTCTCAATGCTGTGATTCACACATCTTCTGGATGCTCATAGCACCTGCCATAGTGTGAGGCACAAAGTAATTTCCCACTACGTTCAGGTTCATTAATAGGATGCGGCATTTCCAAATCAATCCCCTATGGATCTTTCTTTGCCTTGAGTCTCACAGAAAGTTTTCGGAATGTGACTGGTATTTTCTGTGGATGCAGTGTGGCTGATACAAAGTAAATCATTTGTAAAATATGACAATAGCCACTGGGGAGTGCTTGAGCTCTCTTTATTATGTAATGTTTGTTAATATTACCACGTCTTTTCTCTCCAGACCCAATTCACCCCTAATATTTGTGGGGCCAGTAGGAAGAATACAAATAGAGATAGGTTTATACTATTTGCTTAAATATATAAAATTAGTAAGTCAAGCTAAGATACAACTAAATATATTATGCTCTCCCCTCATAACTTGGTAGATATGACTTCATTGCAAGATATTATTTTTAATGTAAACATATGGTTTTCATGTCTAAAAGTCAGCAAGGTATTATAAATGATTCATTTTAATAATTATGGTTCATGTCTGGGTGTTCCGTTGATGGGCTAGTGTATCAGTTTGACTTCTCTGGAAGCAGAAGCTGAGACAGGTCTAGGAATGCCAGAGTTTGATTGTAGAGTAATGCCTATGGAAGATAATGGAGCAAGGAGCTGAATTCGGTATGCAAGGCCTTCAAGAAGCAATGCGAATCTGTTATCTGTAGTGGGAAGGAAGCAGGGTTAGGCATTAAGAGCCCAAGACTGTGAAGGAGACCTGACAATGTCAGCCCACCCACCAAAAAGCCCTGGGGCAAAGACTCCCCACTCAGAGGAACCTGCCCTGGACTGAAATGGCCAGGCCCTTGGATCATCACTATGCTTTGTTATTGGCTGAAGGCTACCCAGGAAGAACTGGAAAACTGAGGTTGATCTTGAAGGCTTTTACCCTGGAAGTGGTTGGCTAACTCCATTCCTTATAGCTGAATGTTGTTATTTCTCAATGGGTATTTTTGCTGTGTCCCTCCATGGTTGGTAGTTAATACCTTGCTCTTCACAGATGCAGTTTTTCCTGAAAGTTTGAAAAGCAGCCCCTCCTGAATTCCAGCTAGTTCTCTCTTCCTGAGAAGAACCTTAGAAGAGGGATGAAGACGGATGAGCTAGAGTCCCTCTCCCGCAACTGCAACAGGTCTTGGGTCTCCGACTTGTACTCATTGCCTCCCCCCTTGTCATACATTCCATTTCCCTCGCCTTCATCTACCAACACCGCAGGTCTTGATGGAGACCCCAGCAAACCTACGTTTCTAAGGCTGAGGTCGCTGTCCTTGTCCAGTCACAGTCGCAGATGGATGAGTCAGTACCTAGAGGCTGGAATGAATAAACAAAAACTGTGACATATGCATACATGGGAATGCTACTTGGTAACAAAAATAAACTATTAATATGCACCACGACATGGATGAACCTCAAATTCACTGTTCTAAGTTAAAGAAGACTTTCAAAGACGTCGAAGACTCAAAATATTACAAATGATTTCATTGCTATGACTTTCTAAAAGAAAAAAAAATAATTAGAGTTGTAAAAGAGGTCAGTGGTTACCAGAGGCTGGGGATGGTCCAAGGGGTTGACTGCAAAGGGGGCAGCAAAAGAGAATTATGGGGGGTAATGGAAATGTTCCGTATCTTGATTGTGAAAGTGGTTATAGGACTATATGTATTTGTCAAAACTCATTCAACCCTACTCTGAAAAGACTGAATTTTACTGTGTGAAAAATTAAAGAAAAAAATAAATGAAGAAAAGTTCATAATTGTGAACCTCAAGTGGGCCGTTAATGCAGCCAGTCACTCATGTTGCATTTTCCTGGTGCAAGTACATGCTCTCCTCAAAAATTTCATTTATTTGTCTCCTCACACTTTCAGCACCTTAGCTCCTGTTTTTACACTCCACTGCTGACCTTCATTCCTATTCACTTGAGAAAATTGAAACAATTGAAAGTAGAAATTTCATGAACTCCCACCATCACACAAGCTCCCATACAATTTACCGTGCTGCCAGTTACCACCTGTTTCTTTCGAAAGCCAGTAAGTCCCCTTAGCATTATATTCTATACTCACTTTCATACTCTAAAGGGTCACTGCAAGAATGCTCGTCTTTCTTTCCTAACCCTCACTTATCTAGCATTCCCCTTGGTCATTTCCATTGCCACGCAAACATGTCATTTTTCCCCTCTTAAATACTCTTTCTTGAATTAATTTCTCTGTTCAACTGTCATCTCATTTCTCTGCTTTCCTTCACAGCAAAGCTTCTATAATGTCTCACCTGTTTCTATTATCTTTAATCCCTATCTTCCCATTCCTAAATATCTCCACTCAGGCTTTGGAATGAATCACTGTAAAGGAAACTATTCTTGTCAAGGTCATAGGTAACCTTTGCGTCGTGAAATCCAATGGGCTCCTTAGTACTCATTTTATGTGACCTATCAGCAGCTGTAGATAAACAGTTGAACACTCTCTTGTTTTTGAAACTTTTTCTTCAACACATGCTTCTGGTTTTTTTTTCTACCCCATGGACATCTTTATAGTCTCTTTAGCTGGTTTCTCTTTTTCTCTCAAAATGGTTAATTTAGGAATGGCTTTGTCCTTGAGCCTTCCCTTTAGTTTATCCACACGTCCTCCTTGGTTTACCCACTTCCAGACTGATATTTGCAGGTGGGACCTCACCACTGAATCCTGATATAAATCATCCTATTCAATTCAACTTCTCTACTTGAATAGCGCGTATGAACATCTTCAACTTAGTAATCATAAAGTGAACTTCAAAACCTTCCTTAAAACTTGCTCTTAGCAATTAATGACAGTTTCATCTCTCTAGTTGCTCAGGCCAAAAAACTTGCTTTTATCATTGACTCCTTTGTTTATTTCATACTGCAGTTCCAGTCTGTGAGAATATCCTTGTGGTTCAACCTTCAAACATATATTATGGAAAACAAATGCTTCTTACTTTGCCCAAGACCCTGCCTCTCCCTGGATCACCGCAAACGCCGCAACTCCATCCCCCTTTTGTTCTGCCTCCTCGAGGCCCTCATAGTCTAATATAGCTGTGGAAGACTGCAGAAATGGCCCAATATTCTTTCTCTTCTGTAAAGAGGTAAAGTCTATTTTTGTAACCCTTGAAACTGGATTGGCCATGGTTTTTGCTTTGACCAATAGGACATAAGGTAATGAGGTACAAGCAGAGGTACAAACACCTATTTGGACTTGCCCTTTTTCTGTTCTTGGAAACCCTTGTAACCACTATGAGGTGAAGAATCCTGGGCTAGCCTGATCGGTGATGGGACACACGTGATTCAGTTTACCAGTCTTCCAGGCTGACAACCATTTAATCTCCAAAAGCCAAGTCCCATGCCTGGCCAGCAGCTGACCACGGACACGCAAATGAACTCAACTGAGACCAGCAGATGCACAGGCCAGCTCCGCCCAGGCCTGTCCAAATGGCTGAGCCTCTAAATCGTGACCTGAAAAGTATTTATTGGTTGAAGCCACTAAATTTGGGGTGGTTTGTTATGCAGTAAATGCTACCTGAAACATTAACAGAGCATACATACATCGACATTTTTAAAGGTCTGTTTTAAGTTGGATCGTGTCAATCATTCACTCAAAACCCTGTAAAACCAGTGCCCTTCCAGGAACCTACAAGGCTACAGGTGTTCTGACATCCTCTCCTCCTCTCTGACCTCACCTCCTATCATTCTTCCTCTTGCTCAGGTCCTCTGGCCGCTCTGGTGTCCCATTCTTTCTCAAACTGAATAAACATACTCAACCTTAAAACCTTTGTCCTGGCCCTCCTCTGCTGAGAGTGTTTTACGATCAACTATCCCCTGGACTAAATCCTCCACCATCATCAATTCTTTGCTCATTGTCTAACCATTTCATTACAAACCGCTCCTTCACTCAGAGCTTCAATGTACTTGCTGTGATTTGTTTTTTTCATCCATGGGAAGGGCTGTACCATATGCTTTACTTATTCATCATGTTTGTGGTCTAACTCTCCCACCCTGGAATGTAATATATTTATATCTAAGGATTTTTGTCTGTGATGCTTAACCGCTGGTTTCCCAGCACATGCAACAATTGCTGGCACAGATAGGTCTGAAATAAATGTTTACTGAATTAATGGATTATGGAGAACATGAGGAGTGAGATAACAAGTATAGTCCACTTTTTTTTGAGGGGCTTTGATTTGAAGAGGAGAGAAATCTTGCTCTAGTTTTGAGAGAATTAGAATGTTTTGTTCCTTGTTAGTTTGCGTGTGTGTGCGTGTGCATGTGTGTAGTGTGTGTGTGTTAACATGCAGATATATGACAGAGCCTGTGAGTATTAGAAGGGACAAAAAGTGCTCTCTTCTCTTCTAGTTATTAGATTCTGAATGGAAAGAGAAGTTAAATATACATCTGTGCTTTCAAACTGCAAAAAATGAATGGGTGTTCCAAAAGGTCAGACTTGCTGATTATCTTTTAAATATTCTCTTCTCTCTGAAATATGCCATATTCATATGGTGTTATCCTTTGCATTCTGTGACCTTTTTACTGGTCAAAGTCAGGTACAGTATTCTATAATTCAATGGTCTGAAAGTCAAGAAATGGTGTCTTTACAAAACGAAGTTTGAAAGTAAAATTGTGCCTTGACACTAGTCTTAATTCTCAGTAAATGCACCTTTAATCTTTTTGATACCTTGAGTATATTATCTTTTGTGGATGTCGCAAAGGTCAGAGAAGGCAATTTCCTTTTTAAATAGATAACTTGTGAATATCTTATATTTGATTTGTTTGAAGATGAGGCCTTTAATTCTTTCCTCTTCCTTTCTGTGTGTTGCTAATAAAAAAAACGTATCCTGTATACTCTGACGCTTCGTGAGCTTAATTTTTTTTCATAACAATGTTCACATTCTGAATTACTTTAAAACGGTTGTCCAGACTCGTTAGTGTATCAGTCTCTTGGCATACTGTCACGTTGCAAAAATTCTTGATAGACACTAGGTAGAAAATTATGGACAAAATTTAGTGTAAACTAACAGAAAGGTGCATGAGTGAGACATTTCACTGATTCATTCATTCACTTATTCACCCATCCATTCATCCAATAGCAAGTTGTGGAGTGCCTGTTATCAATCAGGCTCCCTGCCAGGCATATGAGCAATAGAAAAAAATGCACACATAGGCTTTTTCTTGAAAAGTTTAGTTTAGTGGTGGAAGCAAACACATAAGCATGGAATGTGCTATAAAACAGGTCTCTATGCAAATGCTCCTATACCAAAAAATCAGTCTGAGCAAAATTTTCATTTTATCAATTAATTGCATAAATATTGTATAGACTAACCTCAGTGTGTCTGATGTAAGAAACCTCTTTTTTTTCTGCTGTTTGACTTAAAGGTAGCATGGGGTACCCTCAATTGGAAAGTTCAGGAACATAAATCACCCATTGTCCAATTTTTGCTTTCTGTCGTGGCCGGGAGAAACAGCACGAGCTGTAGTGGGAAGAGAGCCTTAACTTCATTGGTTGCATGTGTAGGGAAAACAGAAATTCATATACAAAAGCCCACCATGGACTTTCTTCCTTGTGTGCATAATAATCTGAGCTTCTGCCAGAACATCTGAGATTTGGAATCATTATGTTATCCTGATTTGAAAAAAAAGTCTTTGAAAATTTCTTTATTCATTTCATTTGATTTTGCTTTTATGTGTGATGTTGTGGGCCTTTATTCAGTATCTTAGCATCAGGTGTTAGAGACACAACCTTGAAGGCTATAGGTTTGATTTTCAGTTTCTTTAAGCTTGAAAACCCAGCTGAGTATTGACTGTTGATGAGAGAGGGCTCAGGTGGTATTATTGTCAGTCTTCCAAGTTGAGCAGACGGACCCCCAAGGAGACAGATACATATTAGAAATATATTTACAGCTGTACAAGGGATGTAGAAGGAAGTACATTGAATTTCTTAAAGGTGTCATTTATCTCCATGGACAAAGGATGAAGGAAGGATATCACATCTCTATCATTTAGAAAGAGGAAAGAATGTTAGAAACCATCATAATAGTAACTTCATGAGAAGGCTTTACATTATTTTTATCCTGTATAAATCATTAAAATCTAGGTTATGTATCAATTTGTACGAAGGTTGAATTGCTGACTTTATATAAAAAATTATGGAAATGTAAAAATGGGGTCAAAGTATAATATGAAGACCTACAAAAGGCAAAATACAAGGCTATTTTCACTTGTAACTAGAAAGCACAAATGGAATATATAGGTGAATATAAAAGTTTTAGTTTAAAATGATCATTTGTTTGGGATAATGAGGTAATATATATGCTAGATTGAGGAAAAAGAGAAGTTGGTTTTACCTTATAGTTTAAGAATATAAAGATTACATAAAGCTATGTGCAGAGATACAAATCATTAGAGAAATTTGGTAGTATTACCAAGATTAAAAATACAAATATGAAATAAATATACTGATAGCATACTTAATCCAGAAAGAGAGAGTAGATGTAACCCCAATGAACAGTTTATTAAAAGTTATGAGGTTAGTATGTGACTTCCTGGGAAGTGTTAATTTCCCTGATGTGGGCTAAACAGTGATAAATAATTTGGGCACGTTTCAAAGAGCAGAACCCAGAAGAACTCATTAGACTATTTTGGCCCTAGGCTATCCATGGTCCTACCTTAGTTTAATGAGCCTCCCTGTTTGTCCTCATCTAACTTGCACGAGCACTGGGGGAACCATTCATCTGGCTGATATGCTGGAACAAGTGGAACTTTGTAAGAGAAACTTGATTCCTCTGAGATGCATTTCCTTACCAAACTCAGTAGGTGGACAGGTGCAGATTATCTGAAGGATTATCTGAGGGAAATCACCAATAATGAATACTTCTATAACATTTCAGAGTTTACAAAATATTTTCACTTTTATATACCTGGTCTCTCTGTCCTCTCCGTCTTCAAGTTCAGAGTTGTAGATGATAACCAAATATTAAATCATTGTTGAACATAGTTATTGACCAGTCAGAATAGGTGTAGGCCCTAATGACCATACAGCTATTCAGAACCAGCCCTGAGTTTCTTCCATAACTTTTCACATAGCTCTGTTACTATCTTACCATATTACTATTCATTTAAAACTCATATGTCCAGGAAAAATATGTTTTGATAAGGACAATTTTTGTTGGAAGTGACAGAAGCTCAAATGGCTTAAGGAAAACAAAACACTAAACACAACAACAATCCCCTCCCTGCCCCCTACTTTTCGTCATAGACTGTCTTCTACAGCTAGAGGTCTAAGCATGATTGATCCAGTGGCTCAATCAAAATACAACCAAGATTCTTTCTTTTTCTATCTTCAGATTTGCTTTTCTCAGGTTGACCCTACTGTCTTCTGCTGCAGGAAAGAGAGTTGTGGAGACCTATGACTGTATCTTTACAATATGAGATCTGAAAGAAAGAGAAACACTTTATTTCTAGGGCCAATAGATAGAAGAGCAGTTCTCTGATTGGTCCTGATTGTGTTCACACCTCTTGAACCAATTATTGTTGACAGGGAGATAGAGTCATCACTGGCAGGACTTGGGTGACATGTTCACCTCTCTGTCTAAGGGATGAGTGAGGACTCTTATTTCATGGTATTACTAGAATCACATGGGATGGGGAAAGGGACACTTTCCCAAAGAAAACCAAGGGGAAATGGGAACAAATGCTGGGTAGAAATAAACTATCATTGCCATAATTTACTACAGTAGTAAGTCAGAAAGTAATTCATATTTTGGAAAGGGCGTATGATGGTTAGAGTAATGATTTTTTTTTCCTATGCTGAATTTCTTCTCTGCCCTTTTTTTTTTGTGGAAAAAATCAAGTGAGTTTAATAAGGGTACAACTACTGGTTTTCCAAGTTACTTTAATTCACTTGTACAATCATTTACTAAGATGAAAAATGCTATCTTTCAAAATCATAACATTCAATCTAATCTTCTAATCCTTAAAGTTGGATTGTAAAGCACATATGAATGTTTTAAAAATCTCTTTTGTTCTCTTTTGATTGCACATGAATTCTTGTTATTCTACTCATAGCATCTTTCTATGAAAAAAACCCACCTCTTCCTGGCAGACAATTAGCTTTGTTCATTTTTCAAGTGTTCTCCTATTAACCTCACTCTAATAGAATGTCCGTTTTTAAAGGAAATCTGAACATGCTCTTCCTTGATCTTACTTAATTTATATGAATCCAGAATGTATTCTCACTTTATTCAAAAGCACATGTAATGCACAGCTTTGAGGAGCTGACTATGTTCATCTATTTTCTAGAGGATCTGGCTCTTGAGGTCTTCATTGTTAGCAGGTATCATTTTATTTTTTGGACTTCTCAGCTAAGAGTATGAAAATATTTGTTTTTATACTATCTTGTGAATACACACATTTCTATAAATATTAAAAACTATACAGAATTATCTCTACATATACTTAGCTAAACATGAGCTCATAGTGATTTCTCCAATTCTGATCTACCACATAAATTATTCTTGATTCCTCCTCTTGTTTGTCTTAAAAGCTCCAACACTGGAAAACCTGGCTCCTGCTATTTACTATCTAATTAGTTGTTCTATTCCCATGCACATATATAACATTTTGGAAGTTATGAACTTGTATCCCCAAGGGAAACAACTTTATCAGTTAGAGTATACGGTCTGTGTGCAACTCCTTTGGTGCTCAGACTCACAGATTCCACTCATTTCCCAAATATACTATGTCGGTACCTTTTCCAATGATCATCTTCAGTGAGGTTGTTTCACAGATTTATAATATAGTTAGATTCTTTTGTTATGATCTGCATTTCCTTGGGATGCCCCAACCCTTTAAATCATTATTTTTTAACTTGAATTTTTGTGCTGTAGAGTCCTATGGGTTTTTAACAAATGCCCAAGGTATTATATACACACTTACAGTATCATACACAGTACTTTTATTATCTTAATAATCATCTGCTCTTCACCTAGTCATGCCTGCCCCCACTCCTGAACCCCCTGCCATGTCTGATCATTTCACTGTCTCTAGAGTTTTGTGTTTTCCAGAAAGTCATATAGTTGGAATTATACAATATATACCCCTTTCATATTGGCTTCTTTCACTTAGCAATATGCATTAAATCTTTACTTTTTGTGGTTTGATAACTCATTTCTTTTCTACTGATGAATAATATTCCATGTTACGGAGGTACCATAGTTTATCCATTCAGCTACTGAAGGATATCTTGGCTCTTTCCAGATTTTGGAGATTAAGAATAAAACTCCTCTAAAATTCATGCATAGATTTTTGTGTGAATGTGATGTCAAGTGGTTAAATACCTAGTAGAGCAATTCCTAGATCATATGGCAAGACTATGTTTACCTTTGTAAAACACTGACAAACTGTCTTCCAAAGTGACTATACCATTTTTCATTCCCAACAGCAATATATGAGAGTTTCTGTTTCTCCACAATTTCATCACCATTTGGTGGTGTCAGGTTTTTGTATTCTAGCCATTCTGTTAGATGTGTAATGGTATCTAATTGTTGTTTTATTTTGCAATTATTTGAAAACATATGATGTCGAGCATCTTTTCATATACTTTCTCCACTTCTGTATTTTCCTAGGTGTTGTATCTGTTGAGTACTTTAGTCCATTTTTTTAATTGGGTTGTTGTTATGTTTTTTCCTTATTGTTGAGTTCTTCAATTTTTTAATATAATTTGGATAACAGTTACTTATCAGGTATGCATTTGGTAAATATTTTCTTCCAGTCTGTGGATTGTATCTTCATTTAGTATAACTGGCTTTCACAGAACAAGTTTTTTATTTTAATGAAGTTCATGGATCATGCTTTTGATGTTGGATCTAAAAATTCTTCACCAAACTCAGTGTCACAGAGATTTCATTTTTTGTGTTCTAGAAGTTTTATAGTATTTCCTTTTATATTTAGGACTTTAATCCATTTTGAGGTAATTTTAGTGAAATGTGGAAGGTCTGTGTGTGAACTTCTTTGTATGGAAATTGAAATTATTCCAGCACCACTTATTGAATTTCCTTTGCTTCTTTGTAGACTATCAGTTTTTATTTGTGTGGGTCTATTTTGGGAATGGGATGGTCCTCGGTTTCATCCCATTAATCTATGTGTCTATTCTTTCACCAGTACCATGTTATCGTGATTATTAAAGCTTTATACTAAATCTTGAAATCTGTTAAGTGTTAGTCATTCAATTTTGTTCTTCTTCATCATTGTTTTGGCTGTAATAGTCATTTCCTTTTCATATAAGTTACAGAGTCAAGTTGCCTTTATATACAAAAAACAGCTTTCTAGGATTTTGACTGGGATTACCCTGAACCCATAGAACAATTTGGAAAGATCTGACATTTTAACAATGTTGAGTCATCCAGTATGTGAACTCTCTCCATTTATATGTGAATAGCTCTCCATTTATTTAGATCTTTGATTTCTTTCATTAGTTTTATGGCATTCCACAAATAGATCTTATATATGATTTGTTAATTTTATACCTAATTGTTTCTTTTTCTGATACTATTGTAAATGGCATTGCATTTTTAATTTCACATTCTAATAACTTACTGTTGGCATGTAGGAAAGCAATTGACTTTCATGTGTTAACTTTATATCTCATAACCTTGCTATTATCACTTATTACAATGGTTTTAAATGGATGAATTGAGTATACTTTTTACCTGCCCAATGGATTTCTCATGTATCCTTCCCAATTATTACAATATACATTATTTAAATAAAGATGCTGTGGATTACATATCTGTGTTCCCGTATCTATTATAACCATCACAGAATTCCCATTAAACAATGATAGAAAGAACAGTTTTATGAATCTTACTTTGAATCCTCACCCTATCAATTACTTATCCAATTTCAATAGCCTCATGTGTAAATGGAGATACTAGTATCTATTCCAAAGGCTTGTTTTAACGATCAAGTAAGAGAATATACATGAAAATGCTTTCAGACCTGTAATGAGCAAAACAAATGTATTTAATATAACAGTAGTGTAATAATAGTAGCATAAATACCATCAATTGAGGCCATAAACATAAGGTTGAAACATTGATGATACAGAAAATATATTGCATTCTCCTTTCTTATGATGATCTCCGTGAATCACTTCCTTTCTTACTCATATAGGTAGGTTATATGTATTAAAATAATAAATAAAAGACTACAGATCTGAAAACTATTAAATGCTCATGTCATGTAATTTTAGAGTTACACTTAAGGTTTACTAGAATTCTAAGATGTTTGAGCACTTCATCCCTGAAACAAAGGACAATTGTTAAGTCCTTGGCCCAAAAATAATGGATTTCCCCCCAACCTCACAAAAAATGCTAAATACTATGTAATTAATGCATACACAATACATAGTACATACTAATAAAACATATATACTTAGTAAATGCACAATACTATTAATTAGTATTAGAATACTTCTAATTCTATTTCATTTTCACAAGTAAAAACAATAGATTAGCAGTTAGGAAAAGTATATTCTTTTGTATCATTATAAACTTAATATATTTGTAAATTTTGATGATCTTTCTTTAAAACCATGCTCTGAGAAAATTATCTGCTTTTAAATATTTGGAAGACCAACTTCAATACCTTGAAGTCAATGAATTCATTGGCATGCCTAATCATAAGTACAAATAAAATCTTGAATGTAGTTTTGAAATTTTGGCTGTTGGCCCCATTGGTTGCTCTTTATGTTGTTCTGTGCTCAGATGTTGAGCATACATTTAGGGTAGAAAATGATAGCTCATTGTGACAACTGATCTTTCTACACACTGATCTGCAAAACATATTTTGCCTTACAAAAAAAGCTTACAAAATCATGCTTATTCCTTATGATTTAGTTGGTGACTTGTTGACATCTGATTTTAAAGAAATTGCTCTAAGTATTGATCTTTTAAATGGGATTTTAAAGATTGCCCATCAAGAGTCAATTTTTTATTTTAAATGTAAATAATGTAATTTGATAAATGCAAACATAAAATAATGCTATTCTAATAAGTTTACATTTGATATTTTTAAATCAATAAAATTCTTCAGATATCATGCTTCATTGTCATTTTCTCTTCAATTTTATTCTGTTAGTTTTGCCATCATCTTTGGTAGACTCTTACATGCATTTCACTGTTGGTTATCCCACATACAGATTCTTGAATATCATCTCTAAAAATAAAGGTACTAGCTATTAATTAATAAGTCAAAGTTGCCAAGAGAGTCTTAGAAGCCCAAACTCTAGTTTCCAGGCTTCCATTGATTGATTCCATTTAAAACAAACAAACAAATACTCCACCTAATATCTGAGTTTTAATAGAACAATTTAAGGTCTTGCTTGATGGAGTCCTTCAAAATCATTATTTAGTTTGGATTTCAAATTAATTTGTACCTAATTTACTTCCCAACGTATGTGTTTAGGATATTCGAAGTATAACAGAATATTTAGAAACAAGGTAGGAATGAAAAGCTGTGCGTTTATCTCTGTGTCACCAAGAAATGTAGTGCACTTGTCAGGGACTCCATTTGCTCATCTATGAAATGGGAGAGTTAGACTAGGCAATCCATAGCTTCCCTCTTGTTGGACCCTTGGCACATCAAGAGTTAATGCTGTTAATTAAGGTCTAAGTCTTGATTTTTTCAAAATAATTTCTTCAGAACCTTTCCAGTTGTGCAGATTGTGACATTCATTACTATCTCTTTCACATCTGTTTGAATGAGTAATTATTTTAATTGATATTTTTCTATGAGACATTAGATAAATGTATGTGAGGATTCAATAATAATGAAAATGTTTAAGTTCCCTTGAAAATATAAAGCAGTACATGGCTTTCCTCTGCTCAAAATTATGATTCCCTCTCACTCAAACAAAAAAACAAAAACAAAGAGCAAAAAACAAAAAAACCCTTACACTGGCTTAGAAAGCCCTCTCAAATGACTTCCAGTGACTTGTGCTTCCTCATCCCTGGTCTTCACTTCCTTGCTTGCTGTGCTGCAGACACTATGACCACCAGGCTCTTCCTCAAGGAGTGAAGTGACTTGCTTAGGTCTCTGAATGTCCCATTCCCTCTGCATTCTAGATGCTTTGCCTAGATATCATTATGGTTAAATTCCTTTTCCTTCCTTCAAATACCACATTATTGATAAGATCTTTTCTGACCGAGATATTCAAGGAAGTTTCCCTTTCAATATTCTCCATTTCCTTACCCAGGCCAATGATTTTTCATAGCCCTTATCACATAGTCCACATTGCTAATTGTCTGTCTCCCCCAATTAGAATACAACTTTGGAGAAAAGGAACTTGGCTGTTATACCTGCTGTTGTATTTTTAGCATCTAGAACTACTTGCACTAGGATATATTGTTGAATGAAAGAAGGAAGAAAGGTAGGAAAGAAGAGAGAGAGAGAGAGAGAAAGACACAGAGAGAAGGAGGAGGAGGAAGAGGAAGAAGATTTTTATACCCAGCTGATTACCTAACTGTGACCCTGATCCTAGGATCTTCAGACATCTGAATTTTTGCTCATTCTGCTGTGGTGTGTCAAATCTCTACTAAGATGTTTTATTGTTGTTTTGACTTTTTAAAGAGGGTCAAAGATGTTTGTTTAAAATAGGATTCTAAAAAATTAGTTTCTTCACTATGTGGTTTCTCATGAACCTATCTTGTTTTTCTTTAATCTCTCTTCTATATCTGTAAAACTGTCAAACCAGGGACTTGGACACCTTTGGCCAGTTCCTGATTATCCTAAGCCTTGTCTTTCTGACTTTTGTCCCCATTAAACAGATTAAGCTCTATTCAGGCATCAGTGTACCATGAATTTTCAGAGAATGAATAAAATAAAATGCATATTACATTTAGGTGAAATGCATATATAATGCTGAGAATATTCCTTTAATGATTTCAAAATTACCTCAGTATATAAATTATTGCATTTGATATTTTTACACTACATTGTGTGAGGGGTAAACAAAGGTCCAGTACTACATTTATGTAGAATAGACCATTTCGCATATAGCAAAATCAGAGGGGTTGAAATCTTCCTTGCTCCTTTGTCTTGCTCCAAAGTATCTCAGTCCTTTCTACATGATGCCTAAAATATATCATTTGTTACTTATTAGCATATCAAATGCAAGGCTTCTGCTAAAAGCTTCAAATATATCATGTGGGAGAGATGCCATATGAACTCATTATTCATTATGCTAAGTTATTAACAACTCAGCAGGAATTATATAACATGGGAAGACCACGGGAGAGTGAGGATGGCGTCTAAATCTGATGGGGATGGAGAGTTGGGCAAGGTGTGGGCATGAAAACAATGGCCGAGCTAGAACCCCAGAAGAACTTCTGTAAAAGGAGAGGAAGCAGAGCTACCTGAAGACACTCAGATGGGACTAGTAAGGCAGTATCTGAATGTGTTATCCTTTTATATGGAAACTGAACTGTCTTCTGGTTCTTTTTTTCTTTGATTTAACAAAAATGTTAGGCCATAATATATCCCCTCTGTTTCTCCTCTGAGTCTCTGAAGATAAGCTCTCTGCCCTCTGGGGTAGGGCAGCCCATGGTCGTTTTGTTTAGGGATGGCTTGGTCAGGTAGATTTGCAGAGTACTGTTTTGAGTAACAGAGCTCTTGAAGAACATTGCATCTCTATAGTGATGTATTTGAAGAGTTAAGCTGTTCTTAAAGGATCATACTTCACTCAGGTACGCATTTCCATAGAAACTCTTTGAGGATCCAGCATAGTTAAACATGGTTCTGGTGCATTAGCTGATCATGTAATTTAAAATTCATATAAAATGAAAATTGCATTAGTTAGGAGCAGCTATATTTTTACCACCAAATAAGTAGGCAAAATCTCATTTTAATAGGTCAG
Organism: Smutsia gigantea; assembly: GCA_032199065.1. Taxonomy (NCBI): domain Eukaryota; kingdom Metazoa; phylum Chordata; class Mammalia; order Pholidota; family Manidae; genus Smutsia; species Smutsia gigantea. The sequence goes on along the minus strand of JAVSCE010005575.1, from coordinate 324 downwards.
ATAAACACACTGTAGTTAGTGACCATTCTCACTTACATCTTCAATATTTCGTATTCTCTGAAACAGTGGAATAGTCCAATTTCCTTTTAGGATATTTGGTTTCTTTTCAAGAATTTAAGAAACAAGGACTTTTCTAATTTTTCAAAATTTACCACACCAGACTTTATTTGATTCTGTTATTTTGAATGGATATTATAGTTTAAAAGTAACATTAGCATATGACCAGGTTTCCTATCAATCTTTCTGCTTAGGAAAGAGGGAGAATGCTGAAAGTATAGTTTCAGACAACTTTGAGTTAATTGTTTTCAGCATGGGTGAGATCCT
>JAVSCE010005574.1:0-36757 GCA_032199065.1 Smutsia gigantea | reverse complement strand
AAAGCTTCGGAGAAAGTATTTCTAGAGGGTGAGAGAGGGAGCTGTCATGATGTGACATAGGAATAGACATGCTTTTAATAGGCTCTGTGATTCCTGCACTGATGTGCAGTTATTCTGACAATTTTTATCAAATCACTCGACAAGCAGCAGTGTATAGTATTTACAGAAGGAAGGCATCTTTGCTTGTCCACTTTTCAGAAGTGCAGCTGATCCTGGGCAGTAGACCTCTACTGTGATCAGCAATTTGGTTTTATGATTAGCGGGGACTTCCATTTGCATTTCCAGCACAATTTCCTTACATTGACATACCCCTGTTGGGTGTATTGGATGTGTGTGTCTGGGTGGGTGGGGGGAGGGTTGTTTTGCTTGGTGTGTTTTGTCAAAAACGGAGACGTGACTGGCCTTGCTTGCCTGAGCCTCTCAGGGTGCTGGTGGCAGAGAACACAGATAAAAAGAAAGGATTTCCATACTTGAAGTAGCAGAATTTCAAAAGCTCCCTATCAAAAGGGCTCTGCCTCTTACCTGGAATGTCTAGGCATTTAATAAAATGCTTTGTGAATGGTTGCTTTAGGGAAGCACTGATTCTACTCTTGAGGTGGATATTGGCTACATTTACAGTTGCACTTCAGATTGCATGAAATAGGTAAGTTAAAACTCAGAATGGCAGTAATCCATTTTCTTTTCCCAGCATGTGATGCAATACAAACTCAAGACAGATGTTCAGTTTGGGTGGAGTTGATGTGCATGGCAAGGAATATTTATGTTTTATAAAGTGAAGAGACCCAGTGAGCTAAAAGGAAATCTATACTTCATTCAGCAGATTACTTAAATTATTTAAGGAGTAAGGAGAGCCAGTGAATGCACATTAAAAGAGGTGACAGTATTAAGAGGAAGACATTGGTGTAATGAATAGTGCCGAGACTTTCATACTTGAACGAACCTGTGTGGAAAATGATCACCACTTACCTAGCTGTGGTGTACTTAGCCTCTCTGATCCTCGATTCCCTTATGTGCCAATAGGGACAATAATATCATATATTACACCAGCCCCAGGGGGAGCTGTTCCTGACTACCTGGGTTTCGGGGCTCTCCTCTGTGGTCCCGGCGTCCTCTGGCTGGGACCCACCCCTGCTTCAGTCTCATCACGCTTGTTTTGTCACTGCCTTCAGTACGGCTCTCTGCCAACCAGACTGTGAGCTCCTTGAGGACTGTTCCCTTGCATGACACATTCCCTTGGGCACAAAGTCTGCCAAAGCACAGGTCCCAAGCCTGGTGCCCAGCAGGCGCCCAGAACACTTTTATCGTTGATGGTGTGCGTGTGAGCATGATGACACGAGGTAGGCACACTGAGCAGTGTAGCTATTGTTACACCATCAGTTTGTTCATGGGAAACAGTATATTGTAATGAGTGCGTACAGGAAATAGCTGGGCTCAATTTTCTGTGCGTCCAGGGGGTGTTTGTGTTCTGTCCCCATGCTGTCCAGAACCTCATCATACCAGCGTAGCACCCACATTTGCCCTTCTACTGCAGAACTACATGGTACCAGCTGTTTTCAACTGGAAATAATATCTTGTAAATGAACAAATACAGAAAACGCTTGGCTCTAATTTCTGTTCATTCAAGTGGGTTAGGGGCATCGTGTTGTCTATCCCCACTGTGTCCGGAGTATCTGGTATCTGAGTGTTCCCCCTTTTTCTCCTTTATTTTGTGTCTTGGGCAATCTTTTACTTCCTCAGACTTTGGTCTGTGCTAGTTTGCAACTGCATTGGGAAATTCACCCAAAGGGCTGGAAATTCACCCAAAGCCAGGTTACTTTATTTCGTGGAAGAGAGGTGTAGATGTCACTCAGGCTTTCAGCAGCATAATGGCGGAGTGGACCCGGCTGATCAGTGCCCTTGGGTGAGTTCACATGTGCCCTGTCACTCACAGAAGGAGACTGTTCTCCTTGTCTTCCCCTTGCTTCTGTGGCCACTCATGCTCCTTCCCCTTCTTCTGTGCCCCTCCTTTGTAGTCCTCCCCTCTCTCCGTTTTCTCTGTATACATCCTCTGGCCCACCATTCTGTGAGTCCCTAATGGAAGGACCAAGTTTTATTAGTCTCTTCATTTCCTCTTTCACACTCAAAAGTGGGCATTGGCGGGTGTTTACTGACTTTGAATGTTCTTTGTAATGGGGCTGCTAAGAAGAGCATCCCCTCCATTCCAGAGTCAGTAGGATGGAAGTATCAAAATATACAGAGGACGCCTGTGTACCAGGTGCTAGACAAACTCTTTATTACCCTGTGTGGTGTTGCACGGCTGGACCTTGGACTCATTTTCCTGTGGCATTGCACAGGGCTAGGAGCACGGTTTTCAGCACTCAGTGACCGTGGACAAATCTCAGTCTATTACCTGTAGGAGTTTGCCGTTTCTGGGGGCGGGAGGGACCATCAAACTATTATGTAGAATACTACTAAATCTGATTCTCTGAAGTGACGTAAATTCGTTTTACACAGGAATTTCACATCATTAGGGAAAGTCGACAAAAGTATCACACATGACTGGTTTAATTGTCAAAATAAATGCAAGTGTCTTCATAGCACGTACCACCCCTGACCTACGGGGTGCCTCCTCCTTTCTCTCTTTTTTTTTCTTTTGATCCTCAAGACTTTTCAATGATTGATCGATTGATGTATTTTTTATTGAAGTGTAGTTGATACACAATGTTATATTGGTTTCAAGTATACAACATAGTGATTCGACAGTTACCTACATTATTAAATGCTCACCCCAACTAGTGCAGCAACTATCTGTCAACATAGAAAGAGGTTACAGAACTATTGACTATAGTCTCTGTGTTGTACTTTCATCCCCATGACTAATTTGTATTACGATTGAGATTTCGTGCCTCTTTATCCCCTTCATCTATTTCACTCACCCACCTCAACCCCTCCCCCATGGTAACTACCAGTCACTTCTCAGTGTCTGTGGGTCCTACTGCTCTTTGGTTCATTTTTTTTGTTTTGTCTTTAGATTCCACATATAAGTGAAATCATATGGTGCTTGTCTTTGTCTGCCTGGCTTATTTGACGTAGCGTAATACCCTCTAAGTCCATCTGTGTTGTAGCAAATGGCAGGATTTCTTTCTTTATTATGGCTGAATAATATTCAGCCTGTGTGTACGTACCACCCTTTATCCATTCATCTACTGACGGACACTTTGGTTGCTTCCATGACTTGGCTATTGTAAATGATGTGGCGATAAACATAAGGGTGCATATATCTTTCTGAATCAAGAGATTTTGTTTTCTTTGGGTAAATTCCTAGAAGTGGAATTACTGGGTTGTATGGTTTTTCTTTGTTTGGTGTTTTGAGGAGCCTCCATACTGCTTTCCATAGTGGGCAAGAGGTGCTTACTTCTTAAGTTGTTTACTTCCTTCCTCGCACACCAGAATGTGAGCTTCACGAGAGCGGAGAGTGCAAGTTTTGCTCTGTGCAGTACTCCTGGCATAAGAGTGGAGCCTGGCACTAGGAAGCGATACGCAATATCTGATACGCGAGTTACCTGATCCCTGGACCAGCAGTGGATATATGGGCCAGCCCCCCAGAACATTCCCGCCCTAAATTGGCTCCCTCGGGATTACTTTCTAGGTTAGGCTTTCAGGGTGGCAGATAAATCCAGAGAGGCAGTGCCACCAAGGGTGCGTGCGCCTAGAATTGGGATGCACCTGGGATGGAGTTCTGTCTCTTGCTAGAGGTGTGGGGGGTCTTGGTATGTTGACCTCTGCTTGCAGGCATTTCCTCCTTTGTGACATGGGAAAATATGGGTTCTGCAGGGTCTGTGCACTAAGTAAGATTCTTATAAAGGGCCCCACATTCTTGTTACTCCATTCGATAGATATTTCTGAATGTCCACTGGGGTTGACGCTCTATGATGGGTGAACAAGACAAAGTCCCTGAATTCTGTCAGCTCCTGGCTAGTAAGTGAGACAAATAACCACCTCTGACAGCAGAGTGGGGTTGGGGTTGGGATAGGGGAGAATAGAGGGTGCTGCGGGAGCTCACAGGACGGTCCCCTGTCCAGGATGTGGAGAAGGGGGTGGAGGAGGCTTCACTTGGACATTGCCATATGTGGATGGCAGTCCTAGAACAGCTGTTCCAGAAAAGGACAGAACAGAGAGCTGCAAAGAACCAGGGTCCTTGATGGCATCACTGGATCCCAGAGTATGTACCCTGCCTGAGCCCACCATTCCTCCTGATTTCATTTTGTGATTGTGAATCGCCTTTCTGATGAGGCCTGTCTGAGGAGGAGTTGTCCCACTACTCGCAGCCCAAAGCAGGCTGCCTGATCCCGTGAGCCTCGTGGAGTTGGGTTGGGATGGGTTGGGTTTTTGGTGGGAGCAGTATCACGTAGTGGGTAGTACACAAGCTCTGTCCTGGACAACCTTCCTTCCAACCCAGTTCTGCCATGTGCTAGCCTATCATCTTGAGAAATTTACTTGGTCCTCTGTGTCTTACTATCTCGCCTGGGAAATGGGTATATTGTTCTTAATGACAACAGTACCAAACTCAGAGGGTTGGATTTGTGAATGTGTAAGGAGCTAATGCAAGGACGGTTCACAGAAATGGGCGCAGCAGTTTCCCTGTCATCACAGCTACTGACGCGGCCGTGGGAGAGGTTGCATGTCGCCCTTTCCACTGCATGAGCTATCCAGCAAAGGACATGATGATCATATGAGATGGCCCTGTCCAGCCCTCCACTCTCGCTCTTTCTCTGCCGCACTCTGCTCATCCTTGTCCTCACCCACGGACGACCCCTCAGCAGAAGGCTGGCTCTTCCACTGAGGTCTCCCACCTGGGAATCACAAATACACATCATCTTGTATTGTGTGCATCAATTCAGTTCACTCCAGTTCTGTCCTCCTACAGGTTGGGGACGCTTCTGGTGCGGGCCTGGGGGATGATGCCCCTGGGTGGGTAACAAAGCATGTGTGTCATGTTTCCTTGCTCCTGCACGGCATAGGAAGCTCTCTGGGACCTGGTGCCTGCTTAACTCCCCATACTCATCTCCCTCCACCCCAGACTTCAGTTTACACTCACACTGGATGCCAGGGCAGACCCTGCCAATCCAGTCACTCTCTCGCCTTTGGCCTCAAATTCCACATTGTGAAAGGACAATAACTCCACCTCCTTGAGAGGTTTGTTGGGAGACCTACAGGAGACAATGGGTGTAGAACACCTAGCTCACGTTACCTGGCCCAAGGAAGGAGCTAAATAAACGGCAGAGTCATCTGTCACCCTTCTTTAATCCACAGCACCTGGTATGCAAATGGTAAGATTTCCTTCTTTTGTTAGGCTAGGTAATATCCCCCTTGTATACATGTACCATATTTCGTTATCCATTCCTCTGTTTCCATTTTCTTTGCTATTGTGAATAATGCTGCAGGAAACGTGGGAGTGCAGATACTGCATCTCTTTCAGATCCTGATTACAGTTTCTTTAGGACGCAGGTACCCAGGAGTGGCATATCTGAGTCATACTGTAGTTCCAACTTTAATTTTCTTTGCAGGACCTCCATAGTGTTTTCCACTGTTCCACTGTGGCTGTGCTATTTCACATTCCCACCAACAGTGTACCAGGGTTCCAGTTTCTCCACATCCTCACCAACACTGATCTTTTTAAAAAAATTCCCATCCTAACATGTATGACCCACCTCTTACGGTGGTTTTGATTTGCATTTCCTCGGTGATTCATGATGTGGCACACCTTTTCATACACCTGTTGTCTATTTGTATGTCTTCTTTGGAGAAATGTCTATTCGAGTCGGTTGCCCATTGTTAAAATGAGCTTGTTTTCTTGCTATTGGGTTAGAAAGATTCGTTAGGTATTTTGAAAATTAATCCCTTATCAGGTAATATGGTTTGCAAATATTGCCACCCATTCTGTACGTTGCTTGTTTGCTCTGTTGGCAGCTTCCCTTACTGTGCAGGAGCTTTTCAGTTTGATGTAGTCCCACTTGTCTATTGTTGCCTCTGCTGTCTGTGCTTTTGGTGTCATTTCCATGAAATCATTGCCAAGACCAATGTCAGGCACCCTTTCCCTATGTTTTCTTTCAGGAGTTTTACAGTTTCAGGTCTTATATTTAATCTTTAACCCACTTTGAGTTGATTTCTGTGTGTGGTGTAAGATGGGGGTCCAGTTCCACCCTTTTGCATGCGGATAGGCAGTTTTCCCAGCACCGTGCGTTGACAAGACTGTCCTTTCCCCGTGAGGTATCCTTGGTGCTCTTCTCACGATAGCTGGCTGTATGAGCCTGAGCTGATCTCTGGGCTCTGTTCTGTCACGTTGGTCTGTACATCTGTCTCTCTGCCAACACCATACTAATTTACTGACTGTAGCTCTGTAATAGGTTTTGCAGTGAGGAAGTCAGATGACCACAGCTTTGTTCTTTCTCAGGGTTGCCTTGGCTGTTCTGGGTCTTTTGTTCCACATGAATTTTGGAATTGTTTTTCTATTCTGAGAATATGCCATTGGGCTTTTGATGGGGCTAGCACTGAATCCATCATTTTTCTTCTTAACTTTTACCTTAATCTATGGGTTACACTGATTGATCAATCGGTTATCTTCTTAATCTGTGGATTGCACTGGTTGGTGTTCAGCTATTGAACCACCTTGCATTCCTGGGCTAACCCATGATCTTGCTGTGCTGTTCTTCTCATATATTGGTGGATTCCATCTGCTAGTCTTTTGTTGAGGAATTTGTGCTTATGATAAGAGAAAATACCGGTCTGTAGTTTTCTTTCTTGGTATCAGTGAAATGCTAGCCTCGTAAAATCAGTTACAAGTGTTCCCACCATTTCTGTTTTCTGGAGGAAATTGTGTAGAATTTTTGTTTTTATTCCTCTCAGTATTTGGTAGAATTCGCCAGTGATACATTCTTGAAGTTTTGCCAGAGGTTTTAAGCTACCAGTTCTATTTCTGTAGAAGAAACTGGACTATGCGTGCACTTTCACCTTGGGTGAGTTTTGCTGGTTTATGGTTTTTGAGTAACTGGTCCATTTCTTCTAAGCTGTTTCATTTATATATATGTAGAGTTGGATGTAGTATTACCATATTGTCCCCTTCATATTTTCTGGGTCTGCAGTGAAATCTCCTCTTTCATTCCTGCTGTTGGTACCTTGTTTCTTCTCTCTCTCGCTCTCTCTTTTTTCCAGTTTTATTGAGATATAATGAGCATACAGCACTGTATCAGGTATACAGCGTAATAATTTGAGTTACATATATCATGAAGTGATTGCCACACTAAGTTTAGTTAATATCCATCATCTCTTACAGAGACAAGAAAGAGAAAAAGAAAAACATTTTTTTCCTTGTGATGAGAACTCTTAGGATGAGAACTCACTGTTGGTGGGATTGTAAACTGGCACAGCCACTATGGAAAACAGTATGGAAGGTCCTCAAAAATTTTAACTCCTAATAAGTTTCATATATACCATACCACAGCACTAAGTATTGTCATCATGTTGTACATTAGAGCTCTTGTAGCTATTTATCTTAAAACTGGAAGTTTGTACCTTTTGACCACCTTCCTCCAATTTCCCATCCACCTTGTATACCCACAAATCTGATATCTTTTTCTGTAAGTGTGGTGTTTTGGGTTTTTTTTGTTTTGTTTTGTTTTAGCTTTTTTTTTTCAAAGTTTGGTGTGGGTTTTTCTTTTGTTTATTTTAGATTCCACATGTAAGTGAGATCATACAGTATTTGTCTTTCTCTGCCTGACTTACTGCACTAAACATAATGCCCTCAAGGTCCATCCGTGTTGTCACAAACAGCGGGACTTATTCCTTTTTTATGGCTGATATGTTCCACCTCTCCTTTACTTACTCGCCCATCGATGGACACATAGGCTGCTTCCACATCTTGGCTATTGTAAGTAATGCTGCTGTGGACATGACAGTGCAGATATATCTTTGACATAGTGTTTTTGTTTCATTTGGATATATTCCTGGAATTGGAATTGCTGGATCATACAGTAGCTCTCTTTTTAATTTTTTTGAGGACCTTCCATACTGTTGTCCATGGTGGCTGTGCCAGTTTACAATCCCACCAACAGTGAGTGCACAAGGGCTCTTTTTTCTCCACATCCTCACTGTCCTTTGTTATCTCTGGTCTTGTTTATGCGAGCCATTCTAACAGATGTGAGGTGATATCTCACTGTGGCTTTGATTTGCATTTCCCTAGGGATTAGGGATGTTGAGCATCTTCTCATGTACCTGTTGGGCATTCATATGTTTTCTTTGGAAAACCGTCTACTCACATCCTTTGCCCATCTTAAAATTGGATAATTGGGGTTTTTTCACCATTGAGTTGTATGAGTTCTTTATGTATTTTGGATACTGACCCCTTACCAGACATATGTTTGCAAATGCTTTTTCCCATTCCGTAGGTTGTCTTTTCATTTCATTGATGGTTTCTTTCGCTGTTGCAGAAGCTTTTTAGTTCGATGTAGTCTCACTTGTTTATTTATTTTTTTATTTTGTTCTTTGTGCTTTGGTTTCAGATCCAAAAGTTCATTGCCAAGACCCAAGTCAAGGAGCTTCTTTCCTATCTATTCTTCTATGAGTTTTATGCTTTCTGGTCTCACAGGAAGTCTAATCCATTTCGACTTAATTTTTGTGGTTGGTGTAAGATGGGGGTGTAGTTTCATTCTTCCACCATGTGACTATCCCATTATCCCAGCACCATTTATTGTAGAGACTGTCTTTTCACCGTTGAGTATTCTGGGTTCCCTTGTCCCATATTAACTGACTGTATGTGCTAAGTTTTCTTTCTGGGCTTCTGATTCTGTTCCATTGCTCTGTGTGTCTGTTTTTATGCCAGTACCATACTATTTTGATTACTACAGCCTTTTAACCATAGCTTGAAATCAGGAAGTGTGATGTACCTTGCTTTGTTCTTCCCTCACTTTCTTCTTCCTTCATCAGTCCCGCTAGAGGGTTATCAATTTTATTGATAATTTCAAAGAACCAGCTCTTGAGTTAATTTAGTTTCTCTATATTTTTTTCCTGTTAGAAATTTCATTGATTTTTGTTCTGATTTTTTAGTAAAATGAATTCTTATTTATACTTACTGGGAACATTGAGATGGTGTCCATAGGCTTGAACGTCTGTTTTAACTAGATGAAAGCTGGTGAAAATTCACAAGGGTGTGTCACCATGGTGCAAATGCTCCGATTTCAGTAACAGTCTACTTTCTCGTTCTACCTTCTCAGTCTGCTTTCATCATACCACACAACATGTCGTACGGATGCAACAGTTGATCTCATTTCTAAAACCTTTATTATATGCCATCAGTATTCTGAGCTCTTGAGGTGTATTATTTCATTTAACATGCAGAACAGTCCTAAGGAAGTAAGTCTCATTATTACTCCCATTTTACAGGTAGGAAACAGGGAGAGAAAGGTTAAGTGTGATGAATCGTAATGAGTTTCCTTTCTCCTTTTATCACCATTTGTTGCAGTCTGGGTTCCTCTGGCGCTCCACGTCCGTTGCTACCTTCTAGCTCTTCAGGAACTTTCATCTTTACCTTCCCGTGCAGACCCAAGGGCCAGGTGGAGCCTCGAGTACAGACTACACCCCCATGGAGCCACTCGAGGAATGTAACTCAACGCTGATTTCCGAATCTTCCCCGATGGCCTCTGAAGAGAGTTCCCGGGAGGTCCCGGCAGCCTGTCATCCTTTCTTCTCAGAACTGTTAATGGGGGGCCTCAGTGACCTGAACCCCAGTCCTGGCACCAACCTCCCTGCCCCTCTGCCAGAGGGGCTGCTCCAGCAGCGGTACAGAGATGAGAAAACCCTGCAAGAGAGGCGGTGGGAAAGGTCCGCGTCGCCCCAGAGGAAGAAAACCTTCCTGCGCCACATGAGACGGAGACGCCTCGATCACGTGGCCCCTTATCGGGCTCAACGGGAAGCCAGAATCTCTGTCTCGGGTGATAGGGAGCAGAACAGATTCAGATGTGAATGTCGGTACTGCCAGAGCCATAGGCCGACAGTTTGTGGGATGCCTGTGGAGAGGGATGGCGCCCCACATCCTTCCTCCTGGGAAACGCTAGTTCAGGGCCTCAGTGGCTTGAGCCTCAGCCTGGGTGCCAACCAGCCCAGCCTTCTGCCAAAAGAGGTGCTCCAGCAGCAGGAGAGGGAGGAGAAGCTCCAACTAGAGATGCAGCAGGAAAGCAAAAGAATGTTTCAGAGGCTCCTCAAACAGTGGTTAGAAGAACACTGACACTCTTCATCCATCATGGGATGGAGATCAGGACGGATCGCCAGATCTTGGGTGGGGAGTCCTTCTGGGGCCAAACAGTAAGCAGTACTCATAGGGGTACCAAGAGCAGAGTAGTGACTGAAAACCCTGTCAGCATGAGACATGATCCGATCCCAGGAAGGTCCTGACCTTTCCTGCCTGGAATGTCTGGATCGCTTTGGGATGTGCTGTGGCAAGGGAGACTGTGTACCAGTGGTCCTTAACTCCTGTATCGTGGCTCCCATGATGCATGTTGTCACTTTCCCACCCTGGATCGCTGTCTTTCCTCTCTACTTTGTTGTCAACAGATAGATAAAGTCTCTGTTGCATGAATGCCCCGTCGATGGCCATGTCATTTTGTGCCATGTTATCAACTGATTCCCAAAGAAACACAAGATCTGCTGGAATGCACGTGTGCTGAACTGAGATCCAGTTTCAAGAATCTGGGGCTAAACAAAGTGTGGGGAAGGGATGTGGAATTAGAACTTGGTGGCTCACCATTGTGTTATTTGTGTAAGCTATTCCGTGTATGCTGAGCTAACTGTCCATAAGTGTTGCCCTGCTTCCTAACATCGAGTACTATCCCCCGTTGTAGGAATTTCTGACGGGTTACCTCGTCATCAATACCAAATAAATATACGTATAAAAGGTCCCTGACTTCAGAATTTGGGTTTTGTTCATCTGTTTGGCTTGTTCTTTGTCAGATCGGAGATCATGACATTTAAGTCCCAGAGCCAGAGAAGAGTTTATCAAGAGGCGCTCTAAAACTGCAGATTTGGAAGAGGGGAGGCGGGAGGGCACCAGACAACATCATCAAGTCACCGTTTGCCGCCCTGCAGCAGGAGCAGCCTTCAGATCATCTGGGCTGAGCGAATGGAAGAGAGTCCTCCTGCCCCCAGTCCTCCTGCCCCCAGTGAGTGTGAAACAGTCTACCGCCAACAGCAGGAGGGCCTGGGGGACAGGGCTGATGGCCCTGGCATTTGGGCTCCAGGGGCCATCCTCTTGCCTGGTGTCCCTGGGTCCATGGATGTGGACAGCAGTGTCATGCCTGCTGCACGAGAACCAGAGTGTCACTGAATTATTTAAGATGCATGCTGGAATTGATACATGTGCCTTTTCATTTCAGGAGGCATGAAGATTTACTTCTACCTTCCCCCACCCCCAACCCCACAGTATTCAGCAGGAAGGGACCACACAAAGCCTCTGAAAGGAAAGTCAGTTTTGCTTTCTGTCAGTGTGTGTTTTAAGATGGTGCCCAGAGCTGTATGGCTGGAAAAATCTACGAGCCTTCTGCAGGAGAGATGTGGCTTGAGAACAGGTACCTTTACTACCTTCTGAACTTGTGATCTCATCAGAGAGCTTGGGAGCTCAGCTGGTTCTGCCAGGCTTGTCTTCCAGCTCCAGGGGAAAAGGTAAATAAAGCATGGCTTTTCTTTTGTGAAACTCCAAGGCCTAACCTAAATTCAGACTGGTCGCTTGTGGTGTGTTTGGCAGAGGTGACATGGCATCTCACTTTCATTGACTGTTTCGGCGCGTCAGATGATACTCTCTGTTATTTCCACATACCAGCCTATTTAATTTTCTCCCTTGCACCCATCATTCAGCCAGATTTCAACCCCAGTTTATGAGGCGGGAAAGCAGAGTACAGCAAAGGTAGGGGACTTTCTCAGGGTCACGAAGGCAATCAGCGGGGGAATGGCACACAGAGGTAGGCCGACTGGATTCAGAGGCCACAGCCTCAAGCAGTTGACTCACGGTAACCTCTGTAAAGGCTGGGGGCGACGTGTGAAGATCTGGTGACTTCAGTGGAAGTTGCTCAGCAGGCAGCACCAGTGTTGGTAAGGCACGTCCTTGGCTCCTCCCCATGACTGAGGCCGGAACAACTGCCCCAACCTGGCAGAGTTCATGGAGGTCGTAAACTGATGGCCTCAGTCCAGCAGCCACACCAGGTCAGTCCTGCTGACTGCAGTCAATTGTTTAGCCACTCAGGTGGGTTTTCATTGTCTCCCCCTGCCTTCCCCACTCGTGCTAGGCTGGACGTTGGGGAGGGAAAGTGAGGAGCAACTGCGGACCAGTCAGTCCCTGCCCTAAGAGTTGAACCTTTAATCAGGAAGAGATCTGACATCAGAGATGTGGTAGAGAGCTTGTCGTTGGTCCCCCGTGAGGCTCAGTTGCCTGGAGATGAGAGGAGTGATAAGGACCGGGGTGGGGTGATGTCCACACAGCGGGTGGGAGGGTAGCCCAGGACGGTCCTAACCACAGAGTTTCATGAGGCCCATGGAGAATGGGTGGGCAGGTGTAACTGAGGGACTTAGTGGCACCACCCCATCCCCACCTCATAGTCTCTGTCGCCATACCTGTGTTATGGGGCATTGGAGGGGAACTGGGGGTTCACATCTGGGACAGCATTCTGTCCCAAGTTACAGACCAGGAACAAGAATCCAGTGATGTCCAGCGATGTCCACATATCAAATTCCAGACCACAGACCAAGCCAGAGGCACCAGAACAAGGAAATATTGGGAGAGAACGGGGCTTAGAATGTAACGCACAAATATGAGACCCGAATGGACCTATAGTAACTTAAATCAAATTACTAAATTAAAAACCTTCCCACAAAGGAAAGCCCCGGGCTAGCTGGCTTCGTTGCTGAATTCCGTGAGACAGTCAAAGAAAAATAATACCCATCCTTCACAGACGCTTCTATAATAGAGGAAAAAAGTATTTCCCACCTCATCCTATGAGAACGATATTACCCTGCTACCAAAGCCAGATGTGACATCACAAGAAAACTGTAGACCAATATCTATCGTGAATATTGACACAAATTCTCAAGAGAATATTAGCAAACCAAATTCAGCAACTTGACAGAGCGAGGCTTTATCCCAGGCTTACAATACTGGCTTAACATTCAAAATTCAATTTAGGTAGACACCGTATTAATATGATAAAGGACAGACACCATCTGATCACAATGATGGGCAAAAAGGACTTGGCAAAATTCAAGACCCATTCATGATCAAAACCCCCAACCAGCTAGGGATAGAAGGGAACGTCCTCATTCTGATGAAGGACATCTAGGAGATATACATACAGCTCGTGTCAGATTATATTTAGCAGTGAAACAGTGAGTGCTTTCTGCTTGAGATCCAGACCAGGGCAAGGATGTCTGCTGCCACCACTTCTATCCAGCATTGACTAAAGGTTGTCGCCAGTGCAGTCATGCAAGACAAATGAAAACATGGAAAAATTAGAAAAGACGCCTATGTCCACTGAATACTCAGATGTTCACGGCAGCGTGGTTCATAACTGCCGGAAAGTGGAAACAGCCTAAAAGACTGTCAGCTGGTGAGTGGATAAACAAAACGTGGTATACCCATACCGTAGACTACCATTGATTGATAAGAAGGGAAGAACTTCTGATTTCTGCTACAGCATGGATGAGCCTCCAAAGCATTATGCTAAGTGAAAGAAGCCAAATGCAGAAGGCCAGTTACTGCATGAATCATTTTACATGAAATGCCCAGAGAAAGCAAATCTAGAGAGACAGAAATTAGATTAGACTTTGGGCCGGAGGTAGTAATGGGGATTGACTGCAAACAGCTACTGGGGACCTTTCTGGTGTGATGGCAATGTTGTAAAACTGGATTGTGATGATGGTTGCGCAACTCTCTAAACTTACTGAAAGTCACTGCATTGGTTGGACCCTTTAACTGGGTGTGTTTTGTGGTATGTAAACTACACTTCAAAAAAGCTGTTTAGAAAATGGAGTTCAAGTGTCCAAGTAAATCACGGAGGAAAAGGCATGCCATTGCTTTCACAGCACTAAGGATCCCCTCACTCCCTTTCCATGGGACCTGCCTACATGACCCATCATCGCCTGCCTCCCCATGTGCACTAGACTCTCCTGCCAGATAGAGTCAGTGTGCACATAGGGCAGAAGGAGTGCTGGGAGTACACCCGTCTGCAGCTGTGCGTGTGTGTGTGCACGCGCAGGCACCCTTTAATGGTTGACTCACACAATTCATGGCTATGGGCAGGCTCTCATAATCAATCCATCGTGGGTTGGAAATGCCACTTAGGTGTTTTTCCATTCTTCACAAATTCCATGCACGGTTTCAGTTTCCCTGGGAACCAACCTCACCCTTTGCTTCAACCTCTGCTCCCAGGAGGACATGTAAAGTGGGAGGAGTATTGTCCCCCCACATAGGACCTCCTGCCAGAGCTCAGCGACCCAGTGGGGGTGTGCAGCAGAGCGGTAACCAAGACAACGGAATTCCAGCTGCCTTTCCACCTGAGGCCCTTCCCCCTTCCCTCTGCCTGCCTGGGTTGGGGCATAAACACACTCCTGAGTCCTTGGAATTGTTCTAAATTGGCCGTAAAATAAATATGTCAAAAATAGCTCTTGAAAGAGAAGATAAAATAATATATATATTTTTAACTTCAGTAATAAACACGGCTCTAAAGTCCAAGGTTCTATTTAAAACCAAGACAGGGTGTGCGCTTAAGCTTCTCCACCTCAGCTGCGCATCAAATCTGGTTTGAAAAGAGCAGGTGCTGGCGTGCCATCGCCAGAGAGCCTGAATTAGTAGGTCTGGAATGTGCTCCCCACGTGAGCATTATTTGAAAACTTCTTGTACAAAAGCCTAGGTTGTAGCTGTGGAACCAGAACCACACTTAGAAGAGGAAACCTAAAATCGGAAATTTGAGACTCCTCTTTACAAGGCTAATCAGGTTTTCATCGTGACGTGCTGTGCTTGGCAGGTATCTTAAGCTGAGGAAAGGAAAAACATGTCACAGTAAATGCGTGTTTTAAAACTGACATTGTGCTTGCTATTCTCCATGTTCCTGAAATCAAGGTTTTGAAGTTAAAACCCTGCATTGGCTAGTGACACATATCACTTCTTATTCTTGTCAAGGTCCCTCATGCCTAGTTACTTTAAAAGTTTGTAAAACATCGTATAGATAACTTCATGAGGTGGATCACAATAGTTCTTTGAAAATTACAGATGGCTGAAATTAGTGTCAGTTCATAGAGAGCAATCAGCTGTCAGACGTATCTGCTAAGTTTGCTGAGTTGCATTTTTCAACTTTTTGTGATATTTTGTTACCGAAATAATTCCCGTGCTCAGATATAAGACCAAATATGACCGCGTATTTATGGTGAAAAATAAAATTGAGCAATCTCTTGTTTCATGGACACCTGTCTCCCCAAACTTTCCCTTTGAGCAATTTCTTTCTGCATATTCCCTAATGATGGGCTTATACTGTGCTATGTCTTGATTCATTGATTTAGACATTGTCTGTTGAGTTCTTACAGAAGATGAGGATTGCAGTGTCTCAGGTATATTACAGGGCCCTGGCCTTCTCCTTGCAATCCCTGGGTCGGGGGTGGGGTCGGGGGGGAACCCACCCAAACCCAAACCAGAGTATACACCTCTGTTCGGGACATGTTCAGATTGTGTCTGCCAAGAAGGAGCCCTTCCAGGGACTTTACTGTGGCAATATGAAAATCATGGTTATCCTTTTCCAGAGCAGGTCCAGGGGAATCATGGGGTGATGGAGAGCACACCTGGCAGCATCCCCAGGATCTAGGGTTAAGGAATTAGGTGAATGGTAGCACCCATCCATGGACAGGGAGCGTAGGTTTGGGGTCACCTGCAGATTTGCAGGGCTTGTGAGACATCTGAGTGGAGATGCTCCATAGCTCTCAGCCTGTGGTGATTCTGGGGCCCAGATGAGTTTTCTTAGGTAGACTCAGATCTTGGCAAAACCATCAGCATACAAGGGGATAAGGATGAAAACAAGTCTGGGTGGTGATGTGGTCACCCAAGGATTGTGTATAGAATAAGAAGAGCACAGGGCAGAAGTTGGAAACCAGGAAAAACACAAGACTTAGGAGGGGATCAAAGGAAAATGGACCAACAAGGAGACTTAGAAGTAATGGTCTGAGAGGTAGGAGGAAAGTCAGGCTGAGCTGCTGTCACAGATGCTGACAAAGGAGACCATTTTGAAAAAAAGGAATGTTACTGTGGGCAAGACAGCATCGGGTATTCTGGCAACCTGAAGCCCTTCGGAGAGTTCAGCAGGAGGATGTTCCTTGGACTTCGGGCGCCAAGGAGGAATCCAGAGGTGACCGAATGAGCATGCTACTGGGCTTAACACTCTCCAAAAGCCTGGCTTGAAAGGAATCAAAGACACAGGGTAGCAGAAGCAGATGGCTGTGTGCTTCCAAGATATGTTATTATTTGTCCCCCAAAATGAGAAAGAAAAACAACAGGAGGCTCCAGAATAGATGACCGAGTAGAGTGCTGGGATGAGCATCCCAGGGGTGTCTTCAAATTGAGGTGGGATGGTAGCGGTGGTGTCAGAGCAAGTGTAGTTGCAGGAAGTCTTCCATCATCTCTCTGCCCCCCCTTTTTATTAAGGTATTATTGATATACACTCTTATGATGGTTTCACATGAAAAAACAATGTGGTTACTACATTCACCCATGTTATTGAGTCCCTCCCCATACCTCACTGAGGTCATTGTGCATCAGTGTAGTAAGATGCCACAGTCATTATTTGCCTTCTCTGTCCTACATACACTGTATTCCCCATGATGGCCCCCCAGACCATGTGTGCCAATCATAAACTCTTCAGTCCTCTTCTCCCTCCCTCCCCACCTGCTCTCCCCCACCCTCCCCTTTGGTACCTGCTAGTCCCTTCTTGGAGTCTGTGAGCATGCTGCTGTTTTGTTCCTTCAGTTTTGCTTCGTTGTTATACTCCACAAATGAGGGAAATAATTTGGTACTTGTCTTTCTCCGCCTGGCTTATTTCACTGAGCATAATATCCTCCAGCTCCATCCATGTTGTGGCAAATGGTAGGATTTGTTTTCTTCTTATGGCTGAATAATATTCCATTGTGTATATGTACCACATCTTCTTTATCCATTCATCTACTGATGGACACTTAGGTTGCTTCCGTCTCTTGGCTATTGTAAATTGTGCTGCAATAAACATAGGGGTGCATATGTCTTTTTGAATCTGAGAAATTATATTCTTTGGGTAAATTCCTAGCAGTGGAATTCCCGGGTCAAATGGTATTTCTATTTTGAGTTTTTTGAGGAACCTCCATACTGCTTTCCGTAATGGTGTAGGAGGGTTCCCCTTTCTCCACATCCTTGCCAACATTTGTTGTTGTTTCTCTTTTGGATGGTGGCCATCCTAACTGGTGTGAGGTGATATCTCATTGTGGTTTTAATTTGCATTTCTCTGATGATTAGCGATGTGGAGCATCTTTTCATGTGCCTGTTGGCCATCTGAATTTCTTCTTTGAAGAAGTGTCTGTTCAGATCATCTGCCCATTTTTTAATCGGGTTATTTGCTCTTTGGTTGTTGAGGCACATGAGCTCTTTATATATTTTGGATGTCAGCCCCTTATTGGATATGTCATTTATGAATATATTTCCCATACTGTAGGATGCCTTTTTCTTCCTTTGATGGTGTCCTTTGCTGTACAGAAGCTTTTTAGTTTGATGTAGTCCCATGACTCTCATCTCCTGGATCCCGCAGGTGATCCAGACCTGAAAAGCCCGTATGTAGGCCAGGTGTAACTTGCACTTTTGGGTCTCTACGCTGGCTGACTTAGGTTCACTTCATTCTGCAAATAACTTCCCTTTCTGGGTCCCATCGTATATCGAGCCCCTGGGAAGGCCTGTCCACGGAACAGCCTCACTCGAGGGTCCTCTAAGCCTCTAGAAAGGTTACCTCAGCATCGTGTTAGCGGAAGAGCGACAGGACTGACTGGAAACTCCGGGGACCCCCTCACTGCAAGGGGTGTCCCAGGAGTGGCCCTGCCCCCTCAGGCTCGGCAGTCCAGGAGGACACAGGAAAGAAAACACAGAAGTCAGGGAATTCCAGACAGAAGGGGTCACACGGGGTGGGGGCATGGGAAGTGGTGGCCGTGGGCTGCTTTAGCGCTGGGATCCAGCGGCTTGCTCCTGCCCAAGCGCCACAGGGTCCTAGCCATGCCTACCACTGCAGCAATAGCCTGGGTCCCCCAAGTTTTGTCCCAAGCCAGTCTGGAAACCACCAATGGTGGGGAGCCTCCTCACACCCCCAGTTCTGCGGCCCGGGCTAGCCCCCGCCTGTCCTGGCCTACAGCAGCAGCACACAACTCCCTTGTGATTCTGGCCCATGCAAATGGGGGGACATCAGTCTAGTTCTCAGATCACCACGAAGGGGATGCAGGGCCCTAGGTTCAGTGGGTTGTTGTAAGTGCAAGGAGTGTCCTTGATTAGTTAAGTGATGCTAAAAATCAGCCTGAGTCTGGAGTGTTCAAAGATCTTACACGAGGGCCACCCAGATCAGGCCACCATGAAACAACAGGCGTATGGGCTCAGACAAAGGAGCAAGGTCCAGTCCAAAAGAGATTTCTGCCACTGTCAGAACTTACAGTCTTTGTGAAGGAAACCCTGTCATTCTAAGTCTCCTTATCCCTGTTTGTCAGGGAAGGCAGGAATAGGACATGATCTGAGCAGGAGACCCGCTGGGGCATGACCCCGAAGCACAGCCTCCTCACCACCAAATGTGAGATGCTGAGGCCAATCTCATGTTCAGGCACCAAGTCTGTCGAGGTCTGGGCCACAGACATACTAAGCCTCTGCTAGCTTCTCAGAGCTTCCTGGGCCTCCAGTGTCCTGAATCAAGAGGCAAGGACTGTCCTGGCGGGTCCGCCGTGGCCTTACTTCCGGGCCCAAGGAACTGCCAGCATGGCCTCGCCCTCTGCTACCCTGACAGCTGCTGCTGCCACCTGCGGGCCGGGCCAGGAGGGCCACGCTCAGTCCTGAAATGCCATACACAACTATTCGGTCCTTGGCCAGGGCTGTCCTTCTGCACACATCCTGCCTCCCGACGGAGTCAGGGAATAGCTGCCAACACCTGGGGTCTTTGCCTGGCCATCTCCATCTCTTAGCAACCAGAGAGTTTTATTTACTCAGCCCCAGACTAATGGGCCCTGGTTTCCATCTGAGATTCTAGGGCCCCAGAGCACTGCTGCCTGGTTAAGATGAAGGGGGTAAGAAAGCATGATTTTCTGAGTTAACAAGAACCAAATGAGGCAATGGTTGTATAAATGATGAGAACACCTTTGTAGTAATCTGTCTGAATCTCGAGGCCACTCAAATGCCATGTCTCCAGGTCCTGCTGTCACCCGAACCCAAGCCCCTTACATCCAGTGCCCTCATCACAGGACTCCTCTGCCCTCCGATGCTACCTATGCAAAACTTCCCAATCCCGTCCTCTTGATTGCACTCTGAGTTAACTCAATCTTGGACTTTCCCCCGATACCATCCGTTGAGGCCTTTTACCTGGAAGATGTATCTCCTGACCTATTGCTCCATGGGTCACAGGGTAAGAAGGGGGGGCAGAGTGCCATGGACATACAATGGGGAAATGACAGCCTCTTCAACAACTGCTGTTGGCAAAACTGGACAGCTACATGCAGGAGAATGAAACTGGATTACTGTCTATCCCCATACACAAAAGTAAACTCGAAATGGATCAAAGACCTGAATATAAGTCATAAAACCATTAAACTCTTAGAAGACAACATAGGCAAAAATCTCCTGAATATAAACATGGGCAACTTTTTTATGAACGCATCTCCTCGAGCAACGGAAACAAAAGCCTGGACAGCCCCGGTCGGGTCCCTCAGCCGACACTTCGCTGCGGGGTCCTCGAAGAATCCCGCAGCGGGCGCCGGCGAGGAGACGAGCACCGACCTCGCTGGGCTCCGCCCGCAGGCCCGGGACCCGCCCAGCTGAGCGCAGCCTCGTTCTTCCGGGGCGCCGGGACTTCCGGCCGCCATTGCTCTGGTTCCCGGGACGGGGCTACGGAAAAGCCTTTCGCCCCGGCGAACAGTCGTACCGCCACTCGGCCAGGTCTTCTTTTCTGTGGTCACGCCCTTTTCCTCCTCAGCCACCACCTCACGGCTGTTCGCAGAGACCCGGCGAGAAAGACGGCTTTTCCTCCGGGACTGCTGGCGCTCTGTTTCTCTGGCCTGCTGGGGGCAGTGTTGCGACGTAGGCGCGACGTCCCCGCCCGCCTCTCACCCGCCCTTCGCGCCTAAAAAAAATCTCCGCAGAGCCTGTGTTCAATGAAAACGGGCATTTCTCTGCTAGGCCTCCGCGGGCCTGCCAGCTCCTAGCTAGCCATGCGTTTCCTTTCTCGGCGTTCCTATTGAAAACTCACCGCGTGGGATCAAAACCCTTTTGCTTACTACGTTGGCCTCTCTCCTTCAGGCCCTGCTTCCGTTCCTTAGCAGCTTGCGCTTGTGCTTCTTTGAATCCTCTTGTCGTGATCTTTCCCCCAAAGAACAGTGCTAACCAGGGACTGAGCAGAATGGGTACCACAGAGTTATTAATTAATGGGGACAAAGGCACATTTGGGGATGATGAAAAATTCTGGAGATGGATACTGGTGATGGTTGCACAGCAGTGAATGTACTAATGCCACTGAATTCTCCAATGAAATACGCTTACAATGGCAAATTGTATTTTCCAACCAAAAACAAACAAACAGACAAAATCTCTGAGGAAACGGTCAGAAGACATAGAGTGTGTTCCAAATTAGTTGCACAAATCCAAATGAAATGCAAACGTCAAAATAAGCCTTGAAAGAATGGGAAGGTAGTATTTCTTAAAATGTTAAATTTTCCTTCTCAGGCTTTCATGATCTGCCTTCTGCCTACATTCACGCCTCACTGCCTCATCCCCTGCCTCCCCCCTTCTGTACCTTATGTCCCAGTCACTGTGCGCCTCTGGGTTCGAGGGAGTGATTGTGAGAAAACTCGTGTGCACGCATATACCCATGCCTGGGACCCATGCGACAGCATGTTTATTGAGAGTCAAATTCCATGTCCGTGGGTGGCCTCCCACAGTACATCCTGTGTCTTGGTTTCCACTCCTACGTTTCTTTCTTTTTCGAGTCAGCTGGATCAAGCTCCAGTTTCCCTGGTAACCAACTTTGATTGTCTATCTCACCCTCTGCTCACAGAAAGGGAGTGAGATGGAGAGGCGTGCTTTCCCATCGATCCTGGCCCTCAGCGCTGAGCTGAGGGACCCAGGGAGGAGGAGCAGGAGACCGTTGCCAAGACAACGGCAGCCCGAGGCCCCCTCCCAGCACTCCTTCCCCTCCCAGCACTCCTCCCCCTCCCTGCCTGCTTGGATCTCATCTGAACAGGAAGAGCTTCTGCAAGACTGAAGGGATGGATGTATGGTAGAGGACGCCAGAAGAGAGGAGAAATCTTGGGGTGCCCTGAGGGAACTAGGAAGGGAGCAGAGTCACAAAGAAGGCATTCCGCACAGCACTGAGGTCTCAGAAGACCGAGAAGCCTGTGAAAGCACAGTGGCTGTGTGACATGTGGCTCTGTGATTTCCTCCAGCAGTACACGGTGCTCCAGGCGTGTTCTGAAGCCACGCTCCATGGCTCAGGCCCTGGGAAGCGGGGTCTGCGTTGCTGAAGGAGAAAGGACCCCGTCATCCTTGTGGGAGGCGAGAAGGCCTTGTGGGCCCGCTCCCCACAGGGACAACTCCCACCACTAACTCTGCTCTAGGTTGCCGTCTGTCTGGTCCACTCTTCCTTCTGTGCTCCATTTGGGACTCCGTTTATGGCATCCGAAACCTTGTCCTGGGTAAAGGAGAGGACACCTGGATCTCCTCTAATGGGCTGACCCAGACAAGGCGGTGGTCAGAGGAAGAGCCTATGGGGATGGTGGCTGAGATCCTGAGACAGGAACCATAGGCTTAGACAGAATAGGGGGAGGGCCTCTGGAAAAAGCAAGGCAGAATATTTGCAGTCACAGCAATGTGACTACATGCAAGGAAACCCCCTACCAAAACTGTGTTAAACATTAAGCTCTAGGGTCATTCTTCAGTAAGATCAGTTAATGTTCCCCAGATAAAGAAGAGTAGCCCATGTTGTTATTATGCTAATCATTTGTAATCATGTGTAAGATTCACTTTAGCATGCTAAAAGGCCCAGGCCTATGTGCTGTCTTTCCTCTTTCAGATCTGATGGGGTAGTTTTGCAAACTGGGCAACTAATTTAGCATGCAGACCCAGCTGTAAACAACATAGTAAAAGGCAGGAAAGATTCCACCTTAAAGATAAGATTGCATTTTAACACCCAAGAAGTTTGGGAAACAGGATTCTTAACTTACTCTTTAGCAAACAGACAATACCTCAGCCCACGTTGGGGGCTCGGCAGGCCGCCTTTTGATATGCTTCTAGACCAAGACCTCAGTATCACCGAGAGAGATCAAGGTGGGAAATTCCTTATGTTAAGTTACTTGTAAATATTCTAGGACCACTTAATAAGTCCACACCCCTAAGCTTTTTTCATGTTCTCGAAAAATCCTCATCTGCCTATAAAACCCCCTAGAAAACACACCACCCCGGGCTCTCTTGTCCCCTCCTGGCATGAGCCAGGAGCTCTTTCCTCTCACTTTATTTCTTCTTTTCTTTTTTTTTTATATAATTTATTTTGGTATCATTAATCTACAGTTACATGTGCAATGTTATGGTTATTAAACTACCCCTTCATCAGGTCCCTCCCACCGACCCCATTACACTCACTGTCCATCAGCGTAGTGAGATGCTATAGAATCACTACTTGTCTTCTCTGAGTTCTACAGCCCTCCCCGTGCCCCCTCAATATTATGTCTGCTAATCGTAATGCCCCTTTTTTCCCCCTTGTCCCTCCCTTCCCACCCATCTTCCCCAGTAACTATTAGTCCCTTCTTGGGTTCTGTGAGTCTGCTGCTGTTTTGTTCCTTCAGTTTTTTTTCTTTGTTCTTATACTCCACATACGAGTGAAATCATTTGATACATGTCTTTTTCAGCTTGACTTATTCAACTGAACATAATACCCTCCAGCTCCATCCATGTTGTTGCAAATGGTAGGATTTGTTTTCTTCTTATGGCTGAATAATATTCCATTGTGTATATGTACCACCTCTTCTTTATCCATTCATCTACTGATGGACACTTAGGTTGCTTCCATTTCTTGGCTATTGTAAATAGTGCTGCAATAAACATAGGGGTGCATCTGTCTTTTCAAACTGGGCTGCTGCATTCTTAGGGTAAATTCCTAGGAGTGGAATTCCTGGGTCAAATGGTATTTCTATTTTGAGTTTTTTGAGGAACCTCCATACTGCTTTCCACAATGGTTGAACTAATTTGCAGTCCCACCAGCAGTGTAGGAGGGTTCCCTTTTCTCCACATCCTCGCCAACATTTGTTGTTGTTAGTGTTTTGGATGTTGGCCATCTTCACTGGTGTGAGGTGATATCTCGTTGTGGTTTTAATCTGCATTTCTCTGATGATTAGTGATGTGGAGCATCTTTTCATGTGCCTGTTGGCCATCTGAATTTCTTCTTTACAGAAGTGTCTATTCATGTCCTCTGCCCATTTCTTAATTGGATTATTTGCTTTTGTTTGTTAAGGTGCATGAGTTCTTTATATATTTTGGATGTCAACCCCTTATCAGATACGTCATTTATGAATATATTCTCCCATACTGTAGGATGTCTTTTTGTTCTACTGATGGTGTCCTTTGCTGCACAGAAGCTTTTCAGCTTGATATAGTCCCACTTGTTCATTTTTGCTTTTGTTTCCCTTGCCCGGGGAGATATGTTCATGAAGAAGTTGCTCATGTTTATGTCCAAGAGATTTTTGCCTATGTTTTTTTCTAAGAGTTTTATGGTTTCATGACTTACATTCAGGTCTTTGATCCACCTTGAGTTTACCTTTGTGTATGGGGCTAGACAGTAGTCCAGTTTCATTCTCTTACATGTAGCTGTCCAGTTTTTCCAACACCAGCTGCTGAAGAGGCTGTCATCTTCGCATTGTATATCCAAGGCTCCTTTATCAAATATTAATTGACTGTATATGTTTGGGTTAATGTTTAGATTTTCTATTCTGTTCCACTGGTCTGTGGGTCTGTTTTTGTGCCAATACCAGATTGTCTTGATTACTGTGGCTTTGTAGTAGAGCTTGAAGTCAGGGAGCGTAATTCACCCTGTTTTATTCCTCCTTCTCAGGATTGCTTTGGCTATTCGGGGTCTTTTGTGGTTCCATATGAATTTTAGAATTATTTGTTCCAGTTCATTGAAGAAAGCTGTTGGCAGTTTGATAGGGATTGCATTGAATCTGTAGATTGCTTTAGGTAGTATAGCCATTTTGACAATAGTTATTCTTCCTAGCCAAGAGCATGGGATGCATTTCCATTTGTTAGTGTCCTCTTTAATTTCTCTTAGGAGTGTCTTATAGTTTTCAGAGTACAGGTCTTTCACTTCCTTCGTTAGGTTTATTCCTAGGTATTTTATTCTTTTGATGCAATTGTGAATGGAATTGTTTTTCTGATTTCTCTTTCTGTTAGTTCATCGTTAGTGTATAGGAAAGCAACAGATTTCTGTGTGTTAATTTTGTATCCTGCAACTTTGCTGAATTCAGATATTAGTTCTAGTAGTTTTGGAGTGGAGTCTTTAGGGTTTTTTATGTACAATATCATGTCATCTGCAAATAGTGACAATTTGACTTCTTCTTTACCAATCTGGATGCCTTGTATGTCTTTGTTTTGTCTGATTACCGTGGCTAGGACCTCCAGTACTATGTTGAATAACAGTGGAGAGAGTGGGCATCCCTGTCTTGTTCCCGATCTTAGATGAAAAGCTTTCAGCTTCTCGCCGTTAAGTATGATGTTAGCTGTGGGTTTGTCATATATAGCCTTTATGATGTTGAGGTACTTGCTGTCTATACCCATTTTGTTGAGAGTTTTAATGAGGAATGGATGCTGAATTTTGTCAAATGCTTTTTCAGCATCTATGGAGATGATCATGTGGTTTTTGTTCTTCTTTTTGTTGATGTGGTGGATGATGTTGATGGATTTTCGAATGTTGTACCATCCTTGCATCCCTGGGATGAATCCCACTTGATCATGGTGTATGATCCTCTTGATGTATTTTTTGAATTCGGTTTGCTAATATTTTGTTGAGTATTTTTGCATCTTTGTTCATCAGGGATATTGGTCTGTAATTTTCTTTTTTGGTGAGGTCTTTGCCCGGTTTTGGTATTAGAGTGGTGCTGGCTTCATAGAATGCGTTTGGAAGTATTCTCTCCTCTTCTATTTTTTGGAAAACTTTAAGGAGGATGAGTGTTATTTCTTCTCTATATGTCTGGTAGAATTCAGAGGTGAATCCATCTGGCCCAGGGGTTTTGTTCTTGGGTAGTTTTTTGATTACCGATTCAGTTTCGTTGCTGGTGATTGGTCTGTTTAGTTTTTCTGTTTCTTGCTTGGTCAGTTTTTTGAGGTTGTATTTTTCTAAGAAGTTTTCCATTTCTTCTATGTTTTCCAGCTTGTTAGCATATAGATTCTCATAATATTCTCTTATAATTCTTTGTATTTCTGTGGGGTCCATCGTTATTTTTCCTTTCTCATTTCTTATTCTGTTTATGTGTGTAGATTCTCTTTTTCTCTTAATGAGTCTGGCTAGGGGTTTATCTATTTTGTTCCTCTCACTTTATTTCTAAATAAAAGCCTCTGCCCTCGCTCTCCTACCTTGACTGCCAAGTTCATTCTTCCCGTCCGCAAACAAGAACCCCGGCATCAATCCCACATTCCCTTGTGCTCCTGACTGCATGAGCACTTGGCCCACCGATTCTCTCTGTCCAAGCTGATCTTCATCATGAATGCCCGCTCTCTGGACTGGATAGTAGGGGCGAAAGAAACCACTGAATTTTCATGCCTATTCTGGAGAGTGTAATCTTGATTCCGGGGTTCTTGTTGGGGGAGTCGAATAATGAACTTGGCAAACAGTCAAGGTAGGAGAGCCAGGGAGACTTTTACTGAGAGATAGCGGTGAGAGGACAGACAGAGCTCCTGGCTCATGCCAGGAGGGGACAAGACAGCCCGTAGTGGTGCGTTGTCTAGGGGTTTTATAGGCAGTTGAGGATTTTTGGCGAATAGATAAAAGGCTTAGGGGTGTGGACTTGTTAAGTGGCCCCTGAATATTAAAAATTAACTTAACACAAGAAATTTACTGCTCTCATTTCTCTCTGGGATACTGGCTTCTCGGTCTAGGAGCATATCAAAAGGCGGCCTGCGGAGCCCCCAACGTGGGCTGAGGTATTGTCTATTTGCTAAAGAGTAAGGTAAGAATCTTACTTCTTAAACTTCCTGGGTGTTAAAATGCACTCTTATCTTTAAGGTGGAATCTTTGCTGCCTTTTACTATGTTGTTTACAGCTGGGTCTGCATGCTAAATTAGTTGCCCCGTTTGCAAAATCACCTCATCAGATCTGAAGGAGGAAAGACAGCACATAGGCTTGGGCCTTTCAGCATGCTAAAGTGAATCTTACACATGACTACAAATGATTAACATAATAAAAACATGTGCTACTCTTCTTTATCTGGGGAACATTAACTGATCTCACTGAAGAATGACCCTAGAGCTTAATGTTTAACACAGAGATTTGGTAGCGTGTTTCTTTGCATGTAGTTACATTGCTCTGACTGCAAACATCCTGCTTTGCTTTTTCCAGAGGCCCTTCCCCTAATCTGTCTAAGCCCATGGTCCCTGTCTCAGCAGGAGAGCCAAGGAGAGGCTTTTATTTAGAGATACAGTGAGAGAATATAGAGTCCGTGGTGGTGCGTTGTCTAGGGAATTTATAGGGGGTTGAGAGACAAAGGGCTAGGGATGCAGACCCACCAAATGGTCTCTAAATGTTTATCTTTGAAGAGACACTAAGTTTCTTATCAGTTTTCCAGATTATTTTGCAGAGTTAACATAAGAAATTTACTGCTTTGATTCTTTCTCAGAATAGCAGCTTCTTGGCTTGGGAGCATATCAGTCAAGGCTGCCTGTCCTGCTCTCAAGGTGGGCTGAGTTATTGTCTGTTTGCTAAATAGTAAGTTAAGAATCTTACTTCTTAACTTCCTGGGTGTTAAAATGCAGTCTTATCTTTAAGATGGAATCCTTTATGCCCTTCACTATGTTTTTTACGGCTGGGCCTGCCTGCTATATTAATTGCCCAGGTTATATATTTATTAGGGGCTGGAGGAGGAAAAGCAGCATCTGGGTAAAGTTAAAGATAGACTGGGCCTTTTAGCAGGCTGAAGTAAATGTTACAATTGCCTCATTTAATTGACACAGACAAGAAGACATGGGCTATGCTGAGGTATTTTCTCATCTGGGAGGTGTTCAAACATTCCAGGCTAAGGTACTCCTGGCTTTTTAGTTTTAACTAATCTTCACTGAAGAATGCTTATATTCCTAGTTTGATATTTTACTTTAAAGAATTAATGTGACTCTGACTTTGCTTAATTGTTTAATACAGAGTTTTGGTAGGGGTCTTTTCCCAGAGGCCCTCACCCTACTCTGACTACACCCATGGTCCCTGTCTCAGTCTGATGCTCTCATGGGAATAGTTCATCTGAATAAATGCTGAGTCTCTTTTGCAGAAAATGCTCAGTCTCCCGGATTTCCTCCCTACTCCTTTCCACAGCTGGGTCAGGGACGGGGTGAGTGTGATTTACAAGGCTTCCTGGTGATGGGAGGAGGGTCTGTGAAATTCTTCCATTGCTCACAGTATCCTAGGTGGTCTCTGATGGGAGGGTGACTCCCAGGGCACCCTGGTGACTTGACCACCTGTGTGGGGGGCTACTGACACTTACTTGCATTCTTGTCTCCCTCCTCTTGGCCGTGACCTGGTGCTCCCTGGCTGATTCAGCCTCAGCTCACTCTGCTGGCACCCTCAGACCCCTCTGAATCTGTGTCATCCTCCATCCCTGCCCTGGGCAGGGCTGTCCACTCCCCAGCCTGAGCTGCAAGGTTATCTAGCTCCTTGCCTGCTCAGGCTTCCCTCATGAAGCCCTGGCGCTGGAGTCAGTCACTTTCCACATTCCTCCCTCAGGCAGTGCAGCCCCCTGGGTGTCCCCTGTACCACAGCTCGAACCAAGATCACCTCCAGAAAGCCAATTCCTAAGCTCCAGCCATCCTGCTGCCCAGGGAGGCTGCTGGGTCATCCTGCAAAGTGGACTCCTCTGACTCCCAAGGACGAGTGGAGGCACAATCCTCTCCTCCACTTCCGTGATGTGTCTCGCTTTCTGCCCACGCCCCCACCCCCATAGAGGGGATACTGAGGATTGAGAGCCTACCTCCATCCGCCACCTCCCCTGTGTGTCCTCTGCTCCCGCAGGGCTGGGACAGAGCATTCTTTTGCCTGACTTACACGCTGACAAGGCTCCCCACAGCACATGCACATCACAAAGGGAAAGCTTTAGGACTTGCATTTTCCTTTTGTGAAAAAGGGACCGGCTGACTGATGATGAAACGTAAAATAGAAGGGATAAACAAACATGAACCCTTGCACCATCCTCAGCAGGACAAGATCTATGAAAGTAAACTCTGAGTTCAAAGACACACTTAAAAGGGTCCTAGGAGATGCCCTGTCAGCAATTTTCAGGTGCGCGCCCGAAGAGCCTCAGGCCTAAGCAATGTGTCCCCACCATGGTCTGCCACCAAGGATAGCTGGGCAGCAGAGATGAACTGTCCGGAAGGTTGTGATGTGTTTCAGGAGTTACAGGGCACACTTGGATGCACACTCACGTCTTGGGGGCCAGGAAAACTTTTTTTTCACACTCTCGCATTTGCCACATACTAAATTAAAAGAGCAGCACTTGAGATAGGCTCAAAAGTTTAATGTTTCAAAATAAATAGTTTGGCCCTATAAATAGTCGGATCCTGGCAGCAGCTGCAGCGGCTCCTCTCTTTCCTGGCTCTCCTTGCTATCTCCTTTTTGCTTCCAGGAACATGGCGTCTGGTGTGGCTGTCTCTGATGGTGCCATCAAGGTGTTCAATGACATGAAGATGTGTAAGTCACTGACACCAGAAGAGGGGAAGGAGTGCAGGGAGGCAGTGCTCTTGCGCCTGAGTGAGGACAAGCAGCACATCATCCTGGAGGAGGGCAAGGAGGTCCTGGTAGGTGATGTGGGCCAGACTGTAGACGACCGGCCCCTGTGCCACCTTTGTCAGCATGCTGCCGGACAAACTCTTCTGCCTCGCCCTCTGTGACGTGACCTATGAGACCAAGGAGAGCAAGAAGGAGGACCTGACGTTTATCTTCTGGGTCCCTCAGTGTGCACCCCGTAAGAGCAAAATGATCTATGCCAGCTCCAAGGATGCCATTCAGAAGAAGCTGACGGGGATCAAGCATGAATTACAAGCAAACCGCTACGAGGAGGTCAAGGACCACTGCACCCTGGCAGAGAAGCTGGGGGCAGTGCGGTCATCTCCCTGGGAGGCAAGCCTTTGGGAGCTTCCTCCAGCCCCCTGCCTGGAGCATCTGGCAGCCCCAGACCAGCCCCCTGGGGTTGCAGGCTGCCCCCTTCCTGCCAGACCAGGGGGCTGGTAGACTCTCAGCAGGGGGAAGGTAGTCCCTTCACCCCACTTGCCAAACAGCCCCCCACCTCCTGGACCTTCCTCCTCCCTCCATCCCTGAAGGTTGTGGCCTTGAAAACTGCCTTTGATCTTCTGATTCCTCCTAGGTTGAAGCAGACCAAGTTCCCCCCAGGGACCGCAGTTTGGGGGGAGGCCTGTATCTTTTTTAACGATACCCCTATTCCCCACCTGTTCCTCCCCTTTCTGATGCTGCCAACTTCTAACCGCAGTAGTGACTCTGTGCTTGTCTGCTCAGTTCTGAGTATAAATGGAATGTTGTGGAGATGATCCCTCCTCGCCCCACCTGGTCTCCCCCACTTGTCCCTTGGTCACGGCCACTCAGGGAAGCAGGACCAGTAAGGGACCGTCAGTTAAAAAAAAACAACACAACAATAAAATACATACATACGTACATAGTCTTCTCATGACTGGGTTGCACACATTCTCCATTATTGAAAAACAGATTGAAAGTACAACTGTCCTGATTAAAATATCACTGAAAAGAAAATGTTTGCGTGGAAACTTCCCATTCTGGGAAAAATGCCTTCTGTGATCTTCCAACTGGAAAATGAATGCAGGGTCCTGGCTCAGTCCTAGAGAAGGCATTTGTTTCCTATGTAGGATCATCGTGTTGGTGCCATCAGGACATGTGGGAGCCCTCTGGCTTCCTGCAGCCTTCACTCAGGCTCCAGAGTCCTCCATCTGCTCACGGGACCAGCACTGATGCTATCACACTCATTCTGAGAGCTCCTGGGTGCCTGTATCATTCTGGGCATGGACAGACTCAGTCACCATCTGGGTGCACACCCTGTCTGCCCTTTGTGCTGATGGGGAAACCAAGTCATAGGGAGATGAAAGCATGTGCCTCATCCCTTGCAGCCAGAGATCTGAGTAGATGTAGTCATTCGGCACCGCTGCTCACCCTAGCTGACCTTGTGGTGGCTAGCAGCTTCCTCTGTCTTCCTCTCATTGGTCATGCATATGTCTTTTAAAGAGCAATAAAATAATTTAATGATTTAGGAGGAAAGCAAGGCAGCGCAATGTCTTACTTGTGGCTGTCATACACTCACCGGAAACTACAGGAGTGACTGTGGGCACTCACACATTGCAGATTGGCTTTAGATTTGAAGGCAGATTCTCCAGTAACACCCCCTGCACCATCTGTCCCCCTTGCTAACCTGCAAGGAAGCAACAACAGGTCCTAGGTGGCCTGTATCAGCATTCATTGTTAAGAGTGGAACCTCTCTTACAAGGTGTTTGGTACTTTTGTAGAAGCTGATAATTTAACACTTAGCTGGGGAGTGGAAGAATACCACCCTGCCAATGAATAAATAAGTTAGGGAGAAAACAATCCAGCTCATAGTCCAGGAGCAAACTGCACAGAGAGGTCAGAAGACAGAAATGGAGCAGGCACCCTGCTCCATTGAGGTTGAGAAGGAACCAGCCAGCAGGTAAAGGTCTTGGGGTAGACTTTTCCAGGCAAAGAGAACTGTGATTTCCCATGTCTTCACGAGGGAATGAGCTTGGCATGTTCAAGGAGCAGAAGCAGGCCACAGTTGTTGCAGTGAAGGCAAGAGATGATAAGATTGGATATTAACATAGAAGCAGTAGATAAGCAATGAAGGGGATGGGCACAGGATAAATTCAGAAGATCAAACCAAGAAGACTTGTTGCTGGGTTGCAGTGGAAACAAGCACAATGCAGCACATGAAGAGGCGTACTTGGGACACGTTAACTTTATCATGCCTCCTGGTCCTTCAGCTTAGAGACAGGCACACCTGGATCTCAGGAGACAGGTTGATGCACGAGATACAAATGTGGGAGGTCACATTATGTACATGCTGTGTGGCGGCAACATGGAGGAAGCAAGGCAGGGAGGGAGCGCAGCATGAGAAGGAGCCCTGTTTAACTTCCTGTGGGAAGGCAGCAGTAAGCAGGGGACACTGAGGAGTGGAGTGGCCATTGCAGTTTGGAGGAACAACACAGAGAGAGTATACCATCGAATATCCAAATTAAAGAATAAAATAAAGGGAGGGAGGCACAGAGGAAAACAGGAACAGGGTCAAAAAGGAGGCAATTGCCAAATGTTCCAAACACATCTGAGAGGTACACTTGAGGATGACATGATTTTAGGAATTGGCAACATGAAGGTCAATGGTGCTCACAACAAAATCAGTTTCTTTATCGGGACAGGCTGGTAGAAGCTTGATGAGTGGTTTGCAAGGAGAATGGTTATACAACAAGAGGTGACAACTTGCTGGTTGGACCTCGGGGAAATGTGGCAGTGAGACAGGGACAGTAGTTGTAGTCAGAGTAGGGGGAGGGCCTCCGGAAAAACCAAGGCAGAATATTTGTAGTAAGAGCAATGTAACTACATGCAAGGAAACCCCCTATCAAAACTCTGTGTTAAGCATTAAGCTCTAGAGTCATTCTTAAGTAACATCAGTTGGTGTTCACCAGACAAAGAAGAGTACCCCATGCTGTTATTATGCTAACCACTTGTAGCATGCACTTTACCACGCTAAAAGGCCCAGGACAAACTGGGCAACTAATGTAGCACGCAGACCCAGCTGTAAACAACATAGTGAAAGGCAGAGAAGATTTTTTTTTAATTCATTTGGCCCTGTGCAGTTGGCATTCGTGTAGGTCATTAAACATGCCTTAAGAATCCGTTTTTCTGACCTCGGACAGGTCAGATGACTTCCCGAAGGCCATCGAGCTTCTTGGTGACAGAGTCAAGACAGAGCCCAGGTCTTTGCCGTCTCGAGGCTCTCCCCTTCGCTGCACAGCCATCTCGGGGAGACTGAGGTGACTAAGGGGTAGCACGGAACTGCCGTGGTAGAGGTGGTGCATCTCCTGGGTTTTACGGACCTGGGTATTACATAGGATAAAGGATGTTCTGTCATGGTAGAAGTCGCTCACGGAAAGTGACGAAAATTTGGAGGACCGGGTAAAGCGTAATAAAGAAATCCAATGGATTCCACAGTGCCATCACCCAGGGATGACCACTTAACAATGTTTCGGTGGAAATATCCTTAGGGGCTTTTCGTTCGTTGAGGTGCACTTTGGACATGAGGTTCATATTGCATAATGACTTGAATATCTGGCTTTCTGAACGCAGATTTTTCTGCGTGCTACCCTCGTCATTAAACATCTTTTGGAAAAGACTTTAAAATGTTTTGTTCATTTCTCTTCCTAAAAGAATACACAGTGGAAAAGAGTGAAACAAGCACTACCCGAGGTGGAGAGCAGAAATACCTTGCGATCCCTGGCCCAGTGGTAGATATCATCATGGAACCTTGCTAACTGAGTAAGGCAGGAGTTAACGGTCGTTCTGCTCTGTGTCTGCCCACCACTGTATTCTCGGCACGCCAACAAAACGGCGCCTAGCTGTGTGCTTGCAATACGTACTCATGGAATAAATGAACAAGTACCTCTTTTCTTCCCGATGCTCTTCTTTGCACGTATAATTTATCTTTTTGTGATACTCCAAAGGCACTGCAGGAACGGTCTCCTACATTGCTTCTCCCCTCCCCCTTCCGTCTAACACAGTACTGTGGACGATTCCCATGTTATTACGCTTTTAAGGACGTTTCGCTGGCTCTTTGACTCTCTTCCCAGTGCGTCTTTTATTTCATTCTTGTCCTGAGAAGAGCAGGAAAGCATCCTGCAAAACGGTGAGCAATCCAGAGGGGGTAGACCTGGGACCTGAACACTGGGGCCCCCTCTGAGGAGCCAGGAGACCCTGGGCGACGCACTCCTCCCCCGTGTGCCACAGTCTGCACAGGTGTACAATGAGGGTGGCGGGAGATGGCACCTGCTTCGTGGGGCGGTGAGCAGCATATACAACCCAAACAGGTTCTCTGCTTGCTCCCTGGCATGTATGGAGATCATGCTATTAGTGGTATTATTATTACTATTATTATTGATTGTTCTCTCCAGTATTCGCTGTAATGTTTGTAGCGGGTACAGATTTCCAAGCCACAAGACTGATAAAATGTACCCTTTACATTTACTCACAGCAGATACCCGTTCTTCAACCACCCGTTCCTGCTTGCTGGTGGAAAACACACTAGTACCTTGTAGGGAAAGTCAGTCAAGGAAATGTGCAGGAGGAACGCACACTGATACATTCCTCAAAGATGATCCCGTCGTAGAGTGAAACAAAAAAGTTGTACGTACACATCTTTCACCATCTCTGATACGTGTAACGGATTTCAGGAGTAGAGTTACTGCGTTGAAAAGACGTGAACAAAGTACTTTGAACGCTCTTGATGTGCGCTGCACAAAGACACAACCCCCATCGGTACTGTCACCGACATTCTATGAGAAGTCGTGGTTTTCTGTGCTCTCACGAGCATTTATTCACACCTTAAACATAATTAGCCTTTTCATTTTAACAGTTGCAGGTGAAGATCTTGACCCACATTCAGGCACGTACGTTGCACATGCTTTCCTTATGTGTGGCTTTTTAGTCACTTGTGGTTTTTCGGATGCACAGATGCACTTGTTGTTTTCAGGTAGCCAGTTCCACCCCTCCTTTCACGCATAGCATCACTCTTTGTGACAAAGGTGGAAAGAAACCTTCCTAATCCACCCACCCTGTTACTTGTTTTTATCCGTAATCTTCCCTGTGCTTCCAGTCCCCTGCCTAAAATCCCCACTGAAATTCCTGGGAGACCCGCTCGATAAAAACAGACGAAGTTTCACAATAACCAGAGAGAGTGAGGATTTACCCCCAACGACTTGGCAACATCTGAGATTTCCCACTAACTCAAAGGCCGACTGACATGGCTCTCTGAGGCATCACAGGACACCTTTCGGTAGGACCGGGAGGTGCCAGAGCCTGCTTCGACCGGGCCACGTGGGTGACCACAAATGAGAATTTAACCCTGAAAGAAATAACATGCCCTCTGCACCCGCTATAGCCCTAGAGGTAGGAGAACTTCTTTCCAGTGGTATCCTTGAAGTGGACGGCCCCTCCCGCCCACCCCCAGCGTTCCTTGGAGAACAATGTAACCCCGTGGCTGGGTGCAGGACGAACGAGCCTCTAACTATGGAGACTGACTGGAGAGCACTTGCAGGGATGCTGGGCTGGGGTGGGCACTGATGCTAACACCACTGCAGAGATCTCCACCCTTTCGGTTAATGGCCTTAAGCCTGAGAGATCAGCAGCTGTTCAGAAGCAGAAAACGGGCTGGCAGACCTTGCCATCCAGGAGGTACAACAAGTGGCCCAACATTTTGTGGCTATCGTGATAAACAAAGAGAAATCTTCACTCACAGACTGATGGCACTACAACTGAAACAGGTGGGGGGCGGGGGCAACGAAAGTCCCCCGACAAGCACCACACAGCTAGACGACGCATGTGCGTCGGTTCGGCATGCTTTCGGATTTCAGCATGCTGTGGAAACAACCCACCGCTGTTGTTACTCGCATGAAGCTTGGTGAGCAGGTTCAAGCTTACAAGAAGCCTTTCTCCTCCCTCAAGGAATTGGCCATAATTAGAGTCGAAACTCAGCCTAGGGAGCAAACCCATGAGACAACAGGAAATTCCCTGGCTGACCAGTGTGTGCTAAATAATTTGCTCCCATCCGGGTTCATCGAAGTGAAGATGGTCTGGTAACTCCAGGTCATTTCTATGAAACCTTGAGACAACCACAGTCACAAGCATTCCATTCTGTGAGAAGGATACTGGGAGAACGGCGATTCCTCCCCCCCAAAAAGACGGAGATTGAACATCGATATACCATATGATCCAGCAATTCCAATTCTGGGTATATGCCCAAAAGAATTGGAAACAGAGACTTGAACAGATATCTGTGCTCCCATGTTCAGAGCAGCATTATCCACAATAGCTAAAAGGTGGAAGCAGCCCAAGTGTCTGCTGACAAACGAATAGGTTAACAAAGTGTGGAATGGGTGACGATGGAATACTACATAGCCTTGAAAAGGGAGGGAATTCTGACATGTGCTATGACATGGGTGAGCCCTGAAGACATTATGCTGAGTGAAATAAGCCCTTCGCAAAAGGACAAAGACTGTATGATGCCACTCCTATGAGGTAAGCAGAGTAGTCCAATAGCTAGAGACAGAAAGCCGAGTGGTGGTTGCCCGGGGTTGGGAGGCGGGGCTGGGGGTGGGGGTGGGGGATGGGCAGTTATTGTTTAGCTGGTACAGAGTCTCAGTTTTGCAAGACCGGAAGAGTTCGGGAGATGGATGGTAGGGAGGATTGCACAACAGTGTGAATGTACTTATTACCAACGAATTGTACACTTTAAAACGGTGAACGTTATGTCACATATGTTTTAACAAACACACACGCACACACACAAACACACACGCGCGCACACGCACACACACACACACACACACACACACACACACACGAAAAGATACTGGAAGAAATCTGGGTGTTGCCTCCAATCGCATGGGCTATGGAGACACCGAGGCTGCTGTCTGGTCTCTCCAGTGTCTCTGAAATGGAGCTTGATGAAGAATTTGCAGGCTGTGACCCCTGAGAGTACACAAACTTGAGGGCTACTTTTGGACAGCATTGATGGCACATGTTTTAACTGGACAGAAGACGACATCTCCGGGCTATGTTCCACCCGCTAGCTACACTGCATAACCCTGAAAACACCGTGAAGGAAGGTGGGACACGGACAGGAACCACAGCTTCAAGGACCCTTTGAGGATTTACACGTGGCCTTCCCACAGCTTCTTCCATAGCAATGAATTAAATAGCTGCATAATATCGTCGGCCTCGCCGTGGCGTGTTTATTTATTTATGTATTCCCTCAGAAGACTTTTCTGTTTTTATTAAGGCATTATTGATATACAGTCTTACGAAGGTTTCACATGAAAAAAACCATGTGGTTACTACATTTACTCCATGGCATGTTTAGAAGCTTTCCCTTGTCGCAAGGCAACAGCTCTTCTGGTGACTAAAAAAGAGTGGAATTTGTCTTTCCTACCTGGAGCATCCCTACTTGCCTTTAT
>JAVSCE010005572.1:0-13886 GCA_032199065.1 Smutsia gigantea | reverse complement strand
ACTAATGATGAACTAACAGAAAGAGAAATCAGAAAAACAATTCCATTCACAATTGCATCAAAAAGAATAAAATACCTAGGAATAAACCTAACGAAGGAAGTGAAAGACCTGTACTCTGGAAACTACAAGACACTCCTAAGAGAAATTAAAGAGGACACTATCAAATGGAAATGCATCCCATGCTCTTGGCTAGGAAGAATCAATATTGTCAAAATGGCTATACTACCTAAAGCAATCTACAGATTCAATGCAATCCCTATCAAACTACCAACAACTTTCTTCAATGAACTGGAACAAATAATTCTAAAATTCATATGGAACCACAAAAGACCCCGAATAGCCAAAGCGATCCTGAGAAGGAGGAATAAAACGGGGGGAATTACACTCCCTGACTTCAAGCTCTACTACAAAGCCACAGTAATCAAGACAATTTGGTATTGGCACAAAAACAGACCCACAGACCAGTGGAACAGAATAGAAAATCCAAACATTAACCCAAACATATACAGTCAATTAATATTTGATAAAAGTGCCTTGGACATACAATGGGGAGATGACAGCCTCTTCAGCAGCTGGTGTTGGAAAAACTGGATAGCTACATGTAAGAGAATGAAACTGGACTACTGTCTAGCCCCATACACAAAGGTAAACTCAAGGTGGATCAAAGACTTGAATGTAAGTCATGAAACCATAAAACTCTTAGAAAAAAACATAGGCAAAAATCTCTTGGACATAAACATGAGCAACTTCTTCATGAACATATCTCCCCGGGCAAGGGAAACAAAAGCAAAAATGAACAAGTGGGACTATATGAAGCTGAAAAGCTTCTGTACAGCAAAGGACACCATCAGTAGAACAAAAAGACATCCTACAGTATGGGAGAATATATTCATAAAAAACGTATCTGATAAAGGGTTGACATCCAAAATATATAAATACCTCATGCACCTTAACAAACAGAAAGCAAATAATCCAATTAAGAAATGGGCAGAGGACATGAATAGACACTTCTCCAAAGAACAAATTCAGATGGCCAACAGGCACATGAAAAGATGCTCCACATCGCTAATCATCAGAGAAATGCAGATTAAAACCACAATGAGATATCACCTCACACCGGTGAGGATGGCCAACATCCAAAACACAAACAACAACAAATGTTGGCGAGGATGTGGAGAAAAGGGAACCCTCCTACACTGCTGGTGGGACTGCAAATTAGTTCAACCATTGTGGAAAGCAGTATGGAGGTTCCTCAAAAAACTCAAAATAGAAATACCATTTGACCCAGGAATTCCACTCCTAGGAATTTACCCTAAGAATGCAGCAGCCCAATTTGAAAAGGACAGATACACCCCTATGTTTATTGCAGCACTATTTACAATAGCCAAGAAATGGAAGCAACCTAAGTGTCCATCAGTAGATGAATGGATAAAGAAGATGTGGTACATATACACAATGGAATATTATTCAGCCATAAGAAGAAAACAAATCCTACCATTTGCAACAACATGGATGGAGCTAGAGGGTATTATGCTCAGTGAAATAAGCCAAGCCGAAAAAGACAAGTATCAAATGATTTCACTCATATGTGGAGTATAAGAACAAAGAAAAAAACTGAAGGAACAAAACAGCAGCAGACTCACAGAACCCAAGAACGGACTAATAGTTACCAAAGGGAA
This sequence comes from Smutsia gigantea, assembly GCA_032199065.1. Taxonomy (NCBI): domain Eukaryota; kingdom Metazoa; phylum Chordata; class Mammalia; order Pholidota; family Manidae; genus Smutsia; species Smutsia gigantea. Next base: position 12,207 of record JAVSCE010005572.1, on the reverse strand, counting down.
AGGGACTGGGGAAAATGGGCGGGAAGGGAGGGATAAGAGGGAAAAAGGGGCATTACGATTAGCAGATGTAATGTTGGGGGGGCACGGGGAGGGCAGTACAACTCAGAGAAGACAAGTAGTGATTCTATAGCATCTCACTACGCTGAAGGACAGTGACTGTAATGGGGTTGGTGGGGGGGACCTGATGAAGGGGTAGTTTAATAATCGTAATATTGCACATGTAATTGTAAATTAATGATAATAAAATAAATTATATTAAAAAAAAAACACTTATTGATATGGAGATGCACTAAGGCCAGGCGAGAGATTCTGGAAATATTGCAGTTTAACCCACATAACTCCTATCTACCCACATGTCTTACCACCTCCTCCACCTCTCCATTGCTACAACCCTAATTAAGATCATCATCTCTACCTTGGGCTACTGCAGTAGCGTTCAATCTTACTGATTGTTTTTCTTACTTCCATGTTTGCCCACTTTCCATCAATTTTCCATATAACACTTAAAGTGAGTTTTAAAAGTATAATATCATGATGGATTTCTATTGAACATAAAGTCCATCATCTTTTCAAGACTTCCAAGTTTTTGATGGGTTGAATTGTGTCACCCAAAAAGATATGTCCACTTGGAACCTCGTTATGTGAACTTCTTTAGAATAAAGGTCAGAGGAGATATAATTAAGGGAAATTTCAAGATGAAATTGTTACTGGAAACAGGTTATTGGTCTTGTCACAAGGAAGAATTCAAGAACAGGCACAAAGCATTTGTGCCTTAGGAGTTTATTAGAAAATTAAAATTTAAAGAAAAACAAAAGTACATGCTCCAGAGTTGAGCACAGGCAGATCTGAGAGTCTTGCGGAGGATATAACAGGGAACTTTTTTACATAAAGGGAGATGAGTATTTACTAAGTGGGAATAGGTTTCAAAGAGAACAGGCAGAACCTTCTTGGAGTTCAGGCTTACTCCACCCTTACACAGGGTAGGGGGTTTTTGGCTGTACTTGGTTCTCACCAGAACTGTTTTGGCCATCATCCTCCACAACGGGGGTCAAAACCGCAATGCTGATGTCATGGTAATGGCGGTATAATGAGCTTTGGAGTGAAGTTTGGGCCAACTTTTCCTCCATATTGAACTAGCCAGTTTTGACTGGTCTGTTAAATGCCTTCTCACTCCACACATTCCACAAGACCAGTTTACATGGAATGTGTAGAGTAAAAAACAGCCGAATGTAAACAACAGCCCACTCCCCTCGCTGTTCTTAGCTGGCTGTCTACTTACGCTAACAAAATCATTCCGGATTGGGGTGAGCCCTAAACTCAATGACAGTAGTTCTTTTAGGAAGAGGGAAGACACAGAGACAGAGGGAACAAGGCCATGTGTAGATGGAGGCCGGGACTGGAATGATGCAGCCACCAACCAAGGAACATCTGGAGCACCACAGAGCTGGTACAGGCCAGGGAGTGTTCTCTTCGAGAGCTGTCTGAACAAGTATGATCTGCAGATACCTTCATTTCAGACATCTGGCCTCCCAGACTGAATTTCTATTGTTTCACGCTTCAGTGGTTGTGACAACTGGCTATGGCAGCTGTCTTCCAAATGGTTTTCAGCCCCAGGCAAGTTCGCTATAGATTCACTGTGACCAAAGAAATTTACAGCAAAGGGTTCTTGGGGTGAAAAGATTATACCCAACTTTATTTCCAGGTGGCAGGTCAGTCACTAAAATCCCGTTCACTCAGAGCCAGTCTGTGTTATCAAGCCGGTCTCTGCCTCTGGGCCCCTCTGTCTGCACAGCCGTCCTCTGGGCCTCTCTGCACAGTCATCCCGCACAGCTGTCCTCTGGGCCTCTGTCCTTGGCGCTGCCACCACTCCAGCCTCTGCTCTGCTCTCCTGCAGCCTTTCAGCCCTGCCACCCCATCACCCACAGAGCACTGGGCGGAACTCTTTATATTAACACAATAATGGCTTATTGCCTAAAGGTATGAAAGCGGTAGCATAGCAACAGGCCAGTTACATCATCAGGTGGTTCAAGTTCAATGAGGATCCTGGCCATAGGAACCCCACTTTACTCACAGCAGCCTTAGGAAACTAATGCAAAGTCCCCACCAATCTGCCCTCTGCCTGTTTCTGTGACCTCATACGTCCCTTGTCACTCTCCCTACCACTCACCAACCTCCAACCATTCCAACCTTTCTCTGTCCTAATATCAAAAAACTTCTTCCCATCCAAGCCATTCAGACTGTTCTCTCTGCCTGGACCCTCCTCCCCCAGGCATCTCCTCAGTTGGTTCTTTCTTCTTCACCTTTTGGTCACAGCACATACATTAATTTCTCGGAGATGTCCTTTAACTGAAATGTCACCTTTTCAGGAAGGCCTTTCCTGATCATCACTTAAAATTGCAACCAACTCGTCCTTCTTTTATTTTCTCATCACACATGCTACCATCAGATATATTATGTGTTTTATTTATTTGTGTCACTCTCTTCTAAAATGTAAGTCATAGGAATTGTGAGCTTTGTTCACTATATATTCAGCACTTGGAAGAGTTCTCCATAAATAGTTGATAAATAAATTAGATATTCATTGAGTAAGTGAGCTCAAATAAACTTGCTATTGAAATCAATGTTGTATGGGTTGATTTAAATACAAAAGTAATAGTCATACAACCTGTGGCATAAAGAAAAGAAAATTTATTTCCATTAAAAACTGAAAAAAATGCTCACTCTAGAGGACAAGGGTAGTTCCTAGAATGTTGCAATTTCAGTAGCTTGTTTCTCACATGCTGCTTTAATCTATTCGCTGTTGAACAGTCACTGATAGTCTAGCATCAAGTCAGAGGTTGGTGTTTTCATTTACATATATCTGAGTATCTTTACTTTCTTACCGTGTTGACCCCACCAGTATCCTAATGAGGTCAGCTATATAGTTTTTATATAACTGAAAGTGATCCATGGCCACTTTTTCAATGATCATTCCAATTACATGATATGACCTCCCTTTTACTTAATGGCAAACAGAGAGGAAGTGGTAAGGTGAACTTTTGAATGACCACGAGGCAGCAGCATGTCTAAAAATAGATGCTGTTGTTTATAACATATCTTCTCAAATAATATGTAGTACAGGACCAGTTTTTTGTTTCCTTTTATAGGATCATGCTGGTCTACATAGTCTGAAAACAATACACATCACATGTGCATAGCAAATCTATTGCTGTGCACATTTATTCTTCCACGCAGAATCATTTTGCACACAATGCACTCAGTTCAGCAATGACATCGCTACACAGAATGAACAGTATTTTATGCTCAGGACAGGCCATGGACACTGAAGCTGGAGCAGTAGGGAGTCAATGTGGCAAGCTTGACTTTCATCAGCATCATCTCATTTTCTCTGTTTCATGCCATCCTTCACCTATAATTACACAGTTTGTAGATGCCTCAGGAAAAGCTCATGAAGGGAAAGCAGAACTCCTAATTGGAATTGCTCCCAGTCAAACATAAAGTGCTCCCATACTCTTCCCACTTCCTGAGAGGAGGGGTTGGCCATGGTTAGTGGCACTCTTCTTCTTTTTTTATTAAAAAGAATTTAAATTTTTTAGTATTTTTTATATTGAGGTACATGCAATAAAATGCACACATCTTAGCGTACAGCTTAATGACTTTTGACATGTGTATACATGCATGTAACCATTGCCAAGATCAAGATATCAAACAGTCTCACTAATTTTCCCCGTTCACCTATTTCACCCATCCCCCAGTGCCCTCTTCTGGGGCAACCACCAGTCTGTTCTCTGTACCTCTGAGTCATTTGTGTTTTGTTTTTTAGATTCCATATATAAGTGAAATCATATGATATTTGTCTTTCTGACTTACTTTGCTTAGTATAATACCTTTTAGTTCCATTTATGTTGTCACAAAAGGCTAGATTTCACCCTTTTTATGGCTTAGTAATATTCCATATCTATGTATTGCTTTTTAACATCTATTCATCTATTGATGGGCATTTGGATTGTTTCCATATATTGGCTATTATAAGTAATGCTGTGGTAAACATAGGAGTATATATATATTTGCTAACTAATGATTTTGCTTTCTTTGGATAGATTCCCAGAAGGGGAAATGCTGGGTCGCATGGCAGCTGTATCTTCAGTTTCTGAGAACCCCCCAAGCTGCTTTCCATAGCGGAGCAGCACTCTCCTTTACATGACAAGGATGCTTACAAACAGCCCCATGGCAGATGGGGCGGGACAAGTCAGGGGTATAGGTATGAGTCTGGAATATGAAGCAGGTGTGTGTGTGATGTATCAGAGACACTTGCTGGACTGTGTCATCCCACACCTTATTGTCTAGGACAAGAGCTCCCTCCTTTGTGGCTGAATTGACAACAGCAGTATTTGGGGACTCTACAGAAAAAAGAAAGTTCCAATATCCAAATTTCAGGGTGAAAATAATTTTCATTTTATGGAAAATTGTAGAGCCTGGCATATTGACACTAGGTAGGATTCCAGGACCTGTGGATGACTGGATGATGTTGGCATGGGATAACTCCGGGAAATAGTTGTGGAGTTTAGCGTCAAAAGGCAGTGTCCCTGGGTGAAAGTGAATTGGTGAAACCATATGGCAGTGTAAATTAAGACTGTTCAGTTTTTAAAAATAGCTTCTAATGTATTAGCCAAAGAGTTGTTACAAGGCAAGCAAACTGCAAACACAGACATTAAGCTTGAGCAGGACAGCATTAGATAAACCTGAAAACATTACAAAAGGTACAAGGTTATAAAAGATAAAGTGCTCCCATATGGTTATGGATGTCTCAGACTAGGATGGGAGAGGAAGCTGTTAATGGTATTGAAACAGTTTGGATGGTCCTAATTTTCATGATTTTATATAAATATAAAGAGTCTCCCTCTGAGAGCGCTATCTTCTAAATGCTTTCTCAAATGCCCCCTTCACATCCTTGTTCCTCAGGCTGTAAGTGAATGGGTTCATCATGGATGTTATGACTGAGTAGAACACAGAGATCACCTTATCCCCTTTATTTATTTTCTTGGAATGTGGCCACATGTAGGCAAATATAGGTGACCCATAGGTTAAGAAAACAAAAATGAGATGGGGACCACAGGTAGAAAAGACCTTGAGCCTCCCCTCCCTCGACTTCATCCACACCACAGGAGAGATAATATTCCAGTAGGAGAAAAGAATGAGGCACACAGGACCAAGGAGGATTACCACACCCATTGCAAAGATGGCCATTTCTGTGCTATATGTATCTGCTGAAGCCAGCTTTGGGAGAGCAGGAGAGTCACAAAAATAATGATTGATTACATTCTGTCCCTGGTATGGGAGACATAAAGTAAATGAGGTGCCACAAGTCCAGGATCCTAGGACCAACTGGACACAAATCCTCTGGGTAATGAGGGTGGAGTAGTGCAGAGGCCTGCAGACAGCCACCTAGCCGTCACAGGACATCATTGCTAGAAGTGAACTCCCCATACCCCCGATGGCTGGAAAAAAGCCATCTGAATTGAGCACCTGATAAAGGAAATGGTCTTTCTTGTTATCAGCAAATGGAATAGCATCTTGGGGATGATCACTGTGGATAAACAGAGATCAGTAAATGACAGATTTTTAAGGAAAAAGTACATTGGTGTATGACGCCAAGAGTCAGTGTGAATGAGCATTACAATGAGGAGATTCCTGAACACAGTCAGCAGGTAGATGATGAGAAATACCACAAAGAGCAAGATTTCGGTGTGTTGATTTGATGAAAGGCCCAGCAAGATGAATTCAGTCAGATAGGTTTGGTTTTCTCTGCCCATTGATGTTTACTCCTGTCTACACATCAGCATAAATAGACTAACCAAAACTTGACTATGATGGAGTACCAAATCCTTAAACTGAGGATCTCAATTGAAGGAACAAATGTATTTGATTAAAAAAATTCTTGCAAACATGTAAGAGACTTGATTTTCTAAAATTTCCATCTCTATATTCCTACTGAAACTATCTACTCTGAGGTATGGCAAAACCAGAAATATGCCTTCTTGGTGATCCTTGCTGGCAGGCAATTATCAATTGTAGAGCAATTGCCTAGCAATTGTGTGGTAATGTCAAAAACTGTCCTAGAGAAAAGTACACGTTATGTATCTGAACCAAAGACAAAGGAAGCAAACATATTTTATGGTTAAAAAATAAACAAAGAATCCTCCCTCTAGTAGAAAGCCCAGGTTTTTCTTTTTTCTAGCTTACTTTTCAGTCAGCAGAGTTTCTTTTTCATTTCATCAAGGAGCAGGCCAATAGTGAACTTTTCTTTTGTGTGTCCAAGGGATCCTTTATCATCCTCCCAAGCAGGACGAGAGTTTTCAGAGACCATGGTGTTATAATCCACAATCCTGGTCCTTTCCTAAATTCTTCACTGGATCAAAAAAAACCAAGGCTTGAAAGCAGTGTTAAAGAGTAAGGCATGATTGGACTCATCATCACAGCCAGGACAGTAGAGACGCCGTTAGACCTAGGCAGCATCATATACTATGGAATTGGGGGGCCCTTCATGGAGACTAAATGCAGCCACAATAGCTGTCTGTATAGTTACAATGTCTTACCTGGTATAACAGTGTTTGAGCTCATTCATGTTGCAGTTTGTATCAAAACATTCATTCAGTTGGAGATGTGTATCAGTAGGATATCAGGCACTGGTCCAGTGCTTTGAAGCCAGCAAGGAAACACTATTCAAATTCTACACTTTGTTGTACGTCAGGAAGAAGCAAGGAATAGCATAGCTGGAGCCAAGCTGAGTTATGGTCATCTCCAGCTATGTCCCAACTTGGGCTCATGCCTAAAATTTACTACTCTCAATAAAAATTCCTTACCAAAACAGAAAGAGAGAGAAAGGAATCATTATTCCCACCTTATAGATGAGAAAACAAAGGCTCTAAGAGGGCAAGTGCCCAAGCCAAGGACACAGCAAATAAAAGGTAGAGCTTCAGCTCATACTTAGACCCTCTGCTTCTCTGGCTAGGAAGTTGTTGGCAGATTAAAGCTGAGTGAGTGAGTAGCTGAGTTTCCAGCTCCCTGTTCAACAAAGGATGTGAGGTTGGCTGACACAGGCCTTTAAGATGTCAAAGGTTAGTAAACTAAGGAGCTTTCTACCTCTGCCCCAACTGGAAATCCGGGCATCACCCCTGACTCTTCCTTTGTCATCCCACCCCCAATTCGTATCAAACCAGTCCTGGACATCTACCTCCTGAGTGTCTTCCAGTAAAGCCAGAGAGGTAGGCAGGAGCCAGTCCATGCTCAGAGGATCATCTTAAGGAATTTGGTCTTTATCCAAAGATCAATGAAGAAGCTTTGAAAGATTTTAAGCAGACTGGTGACATGCTCAGTCATGTGTCTTGAGACAACTCCTCTGGCTGTTGGGTGAAGAATGGACTGGGGGGGGCCTAACTGCCAGAGACAAATCAGGAGGTGGTGTTGGCAGGGGGAGGAATGACAACTGCATTCCAGGGAGCGACATGCAACAGCTGCAGAGCCAGAGAGGAAGGGAAGGTCATGATACTTTGGAAGAATTCAGATGATCTGTGGCCAAAGTACAGACAGGGGAGGGGAGGGCTGGAAAGCAGAATGGGGGCATATCCTGAGGAAGCAAGTTCACAGATGGAACAGCTCTGCAATGTGGCAGTGGCTGTTTTAGGTTTGCCTAAGATCTGGTTTGTCTTGTAAGATGGCTTTATGGGTTTTTTGGGTGTTTTTTTGTGTATGTGATAGGTATTTAACTATCAGTAGCTGGACAATTCAAGATTCTCACTTGTAATCAACAAAACCAATTCTGGCTGACTTAAACATACATAGAAGTTACTAGCTGGATAGTCAGGGAGGAGCTACTGCTGAATAATGAACACCACAACTCATATCCCTGCTAGAGCCAGCACCAAAATTAGGCCCAGAAACTAGATAAAGCCACTACCACCTGTCACCAGAAAAGATTCTTTGCTGGCCCTCCGTCTTTGAGTCAAAAATCCCCCATCCATCTGATTGGCCGGGATTAGTCATGTGCCTTTAATCTAGCTCATGTGACCCTACCCTAGCTGCCAGGACACTGAGAAACTGTGTGGTCGGCGTTTGTGATTTCCATACTGAGAGACAGGCTTTCACTTACTCCAGGACTCATAAAGAGGATTCCCAAAACATAAGAAGGGGTTTAGAGGCTAAGTAGCCAAAAACCACAAATATCCACTTTACTGTGAAATGCAGCTGAGTGAGTTACAGTAACAGCTCAGAGCCAGCTGAGACACCCTTGCTAACAAAGAGGCCCTTGCCAGGTTGTCTTAGTATGTTAGTTTCCTAAAAAAGAGAGACAGTAGTCTGAATCTAGTGATGGTGAAGTAGTTTATATCAGACAAAATCTCCTGCAGATAACAATATAAACTTTGGACAAAATATAAGAACAAGGGTTTGAAGGCCCTGGAGAGCAAACAAAACAGTCCAAAACTGGAGGGATTTTACTCATGGAAGATGGGAACTGCAGTGGGTCACATCTACTTTTATATGTTTCTCCCTTGAGGGTATCCCCCAGTTAGGACAGTGTAGGGAAGCTAGAACTCAAGCAGGAACTTTGAGGGAGCAGAGAGCTGCTGGAGCTATTAGAGGAAGAAATTGGTAGCTCCTAGAATGGCTAGAAGTTGAAGGGGGAATCCTGGAAAGGAGGGAGTTGCAGAGGGGTTAAGACTCCAAATCTATATATAGATTGTCCGCCAGTCCTGGGCTGGTCCCTAACTGTACATACACGGGAATGACTCTCAGTTGAAAGCAGTGGCTTGAGCAGAAACGACTGAGCAGGGATTTTGGACACTTTCGCTATGGGGGAGATAAGTTGAGTCTCCCCAGGTTATAGCAACTTAGGAAACACCCTGGGCTTTCTCCTGAAACCTCAGAAATGCCATACCCTCACAATAAAAACTGTGTCCCAAGACTAAGGATTTTGGCCCAATGTATTAAAAAACAAGATAAACACAATAGCCAACAATTGAAAACAATCTAAATGTCCATCAATACAATGCACAAAATGGACAAAATGTAGTGTATCCATGCAAAGGAATACTATGCAGCAGTTAAAATAAACAAAATACTGATCTCACTATGATATGGATGATCTTCTAAAACATTATACTATGTGAAAAAAAAATGCCAGGCACAAAAGACCATACATTATATGATTCCATTTATATGAAATATCCAGAAAAGGCAACTATATAAAGAAAGTAGATTAATAGCTGCCTGGAGTAGAGTGAGTAGGGATAAGATGGCGATTAGCAGTAAATGGTTGACATTTGTAGAATTTTACAACCAACAATTACAGAATCCAGTCCTTTCAAGTACACACAGAATATATATATATTTAAATATAATTTATTTTATTATCATTAATCTACAATTACATGTGCAATATTATGGTTATTGAACTACCCCTTCATCAGGTACCCCCCACCAACCCCATTACAGTCACTGTCCATCAGCGTAGTGAGATGCTATAGAATCACTACTTGTCCTCTCTGACTTGTACTGCCCTCCTCGTGCCACCCCCAACATTACATCTGCTAATCGTAATGCCCCTTTTTCCCGCTTTTCCCTCCCTTCACACCCATCCTCCCCAGTCCCTTTCCCTTTGGTAACTATTAGTCCGTTCTTGGGTTCTGTGAGTCTGCTGCTGTTTTGTTCCTTCAGTATTTTTTCTTTGTTCTTATACTCCACATATGAGTGAAATCATTTGATACTTGTCTTTTTCGGCTTGGCTTATTTCACTGAGCATAATACCCTCTAGCTCCATCCATGTTGTTGCAAATGGTAGATTTGTTTTCTTCATATGGCTGAATAATATTCCATTGTGTATATGTACCACTTCTTCTTTATCCATTCATCTACTGATGGACACTTAGGTTGCTTCCATTTCTTGGCTATTGTAAATAGTGCTGCAATAAATATAGGGGTGCATCTGTCTTTTTCAAATTGGGCTGCTGCATTCTTAGGGTAAATTCCTAGGAGTGGAATTCCTGGGTCAAATGGTATTTCTATTTGAGTTTTTTGAGGAACCTCCATACTGCTTTCCACAATGGTTGAACTAATTTGCAGTCCCACCAGCAGTGTAGGAGGGTTCCCTTTTCTCCCCATCCTCGCCAACATTTGTTGTTGTTTGTGTTTTGGATGTTGGCCATCCTCACTGGTGTGAGGTGATATCTCATTGTGGTTTTAATCTGCATTTCTGATGATTAGCGATGTGGAGCATCTTTTCATGTGCCTGTTGGCCATCTGAATTTCTTCTTTAGAGAAGTGTCTATTCACGTCCTCTGCCCATTTCTTAATTGGATTATTTGCTTTCTGTTTGTTAAGATGCATTAGTTCTTTATATATTTTGGATGTCAACCCTTTATCAGATACGTTTTTTATGAATATATTCTCCCATACTGTAGGATGTCTTTTTGTTCTACTGATGGTGTCCTTTGCTGTACAGAAGTTTTCAGCTTGATATAGTCCCACTTGTTCATTTTTGCGTTTGTTTCCCTTGCCCGGGGAGATATGTTCATGAAGAAGTTGCTCATGTTTATGTCCAAGAGATTTGTGCCTATGTTTTTTTCTAAGAGTTTTATGGTTTCATGACTTACATTCAGGTCTTTGATCAACCTTGAGTTTACCTTTGTGTATGGGGCTAGACAGTAGTCCAGTTTCATTCTCTTACATGTAGCTGTCCAGTTTTTCCAACACCAGCTGCTGAAGAGGTTGTCATCTCCCCATTGTATATCCAAGGCTCCTTTATCAAATATTAATTGACTGTATATGTTTGGGTTAATGTTTGCAAAGATTTTCTATTCTGTTCCACTGGTCTGTGGGTCTGTTTTTGTGCCAATACCAAATTGTCTTGATTACTGTGGCTTTGTAGTAGAGCTTGAAGTCAGGGAGTGTAATTCCCCCTGTTTTATTCCTCCTTCTCAGGATTGCTTTGCTATTCGGGGTCTTTTGTGGTTCCATATGAATTTTAGAATTATTTGTTCCAGTTCATGGAAGAAAGCTGTTGGTAGTTTGATAGGGATTGCATTGAATCTGTAGATTGCTTTAGGTAGTATAGCCATTTTGACAATATTTATTCTTCCTAGCCAAGAGCATGGGATGCATTTCCATTTGTTAGTGTCCTCTTTAATTTCTCTTAGGAGTGTCTTGTAGTTTTCAGAGTACAGGTCTTTTCACTTCCTTCGTTAGGTTTATTCCTAGGTATTTTATTCTTTTTTGATGCAATTGTGAATGGAATTGTTTTTCTGATTTCTCTTTCTGTTAGTTCATCGTTAGTGTATAGGAAAGCAACAGATTTCTGTGTTAATTTTGTATCCTGCAACTTTGCTGAATTCAGATATTAGTTCTAGTAGTTTTGGAGTGGAGTCTTTAGGGTTTTTTATGTACAATATCATGTCATCTGCAAATAGTGACAATTTGACTTCTTCTTTACCAATCTGATGCCTTGTATGTCTTTGTTTTGTCTGATTGCTGTGGCTAGGACCTCCAGTACTATGTTGAATAACAGTGGAGAGAGTGGGCATCCTTGTCTTGTTCCCGATCTTAGATGAAAGCTTTCAGCGTCTCGCCGTTAAGTATGATGTTAGCTGTGGGTTTGTCATATATAGCCTTTATGATGTTGAGGTACTTGCTGTCTATACCTATTTTGTTGAGAGTTTTAATCAGGAATGGATGCTGAATTTTGTCAAATGCTTTTTCAGCATCTATGGAGATGATCATGTGGTTTTTGTTCTTCTTTTTGTTGATGTGGTGAATGATGTTGATGGATTTTCCAATGTTGTACCATCCTTGCATCCCTGGGATGAATCCCACTTGATCATGGTGTATGATCCTCTTGATGTATTTTTGAATTCGATTTGCTAATATTTTGTTGAGTATTTTGCATCTACGTTCATCAGGGATATTGGTCTGTAATTTTCTTTTTTGGTGAGGTCTTTGCCCGTTTTGGTATTAGAGTGATGCTGGCTTCATAGAATGAGTTTGGAAGTATTCCCTCCTCTTCTATTTTTTGGAAAACTTTAAGGAGAATGGGTGTTATTTCTTCTCTATATGTCTGGTAGAATTCAGAGGTGAATCCATCAGGCCTGGGGGTTTTGTTCTTGGGTAGTTTTTTGATTACCAATTCGATTTCGTCGCTGGTGATTGGTCTGTTTA